>OZ026530.1:68040775-68640775 GCA_964019695.1 Loripinus fragilis
AACAAACGCCGAAATTTTACACTTCAGTTACTCTTCTAATATACCAATCAAAAGAAATTGGTGAAAAGCAATTTGAGCCGCGACATGTGATTTCCAACAATGTGGCATTTTGACAAGTGTAGACCCAGAGGAGCCTGTGTAGCCTCTTTTTAAGCTTCGAAACCTCAAATGATGTCGAGTCAGTAGCTTAACACTCATAGAATATTCAAGCGACTAGCAAAGGCTCTGATCAGACTGTGCGTATGCGCAGGCTGGTCTGAGCCATTGCTGGTCGCACATACCACATTGTTGGAAATCTCATGTCGCGGCTCATTTTCAGTTTTTGGCTCCAGAGGGGGCCAAAATAGCCCCTTAATGCACGTACCCCTTTGTCCAGAGACATGGAAACATCTCTGAACAGAAACGTCAAATTTGCACAGCACCATACATTTTTACCCATCTAAGCCAAATGAATCTTCCTATCTCTATCAGTAGGACGAGTCTATTTCACATTTTAGGGGTGTTGGGTGGTATTTTTCATTTTTATTAAAATTTTAATAAAACATTCTGTTAGCAAACAATGGAGACCATGATTAGACGTCGCGTTCTGTGGCGTCTGATCTGGGTCTGCACTGTTTGTCTATGTCCCACAAAAGGACGCTAGCCTTTTTATGGATAAAAAGGGGAAAAATCTGAGGTTGGTGGGGAAAAATAGGTCGGGTTTGGCTGTAATACCAATGTTTGTCGTTAAATTCATATATTATGGGTAAAATCATATATTTTGGGTATACATAAGGTTTGATACCATAATTTACATGGTGTGTGTGTGTGTGTGCGTGCGTGCGTGCGTGTGTGTGTGTGCGTGCGTGCGTGTGCGTGTGTGTTTGTGTGTTACCAAATGTTATTCAGTATTCAGGATGATTGAAACCAAATTGTATTCAGTATTCAGGGTGAAAAATATGGAGTATTCAGTATTCAGGGTGTAAAATAGAGAGTATTCAGTATTCAGGAGGGTAGGGGGTTACACACCCATCTTCCCCCTTTCATGTTAGGTGCATGCACATGCCTGATGAGTAAATTTACGAAGGCAAACTGCAAATCGTGCTCAAATTGCATGAAAACGCTACTATGCCATTGATAACTAAAATTCGTCGCTTGAAAGCTTTATTTTGGGTTGACCTAAGGCGCGAAAATGGTTGCACTTTCAATTAGCTCTTAACTCATTTAATTCGAGTCTGATTTTTAAACACTTCTGAAGGGTCCGTTTTTGCAGATTATTTATATAAATGCCGCAGCAGCTGTTGGTGTGCCGCATGAGATGGTAAAACATCTCCCCTGCTTCGATATACTGTTGATTTTCTTTTTCATATGCATGTCCTTCAGGACGGAAAGCAGAATACTGCATAAGCTGGCGCTAGGGGCGTGAGAAGTGTTGCACTTTCCATTATAGGTTCTCATGAACAGACTCCGTAAATACAAAGTATGTTGTTTTCTAGTATTGTTGGTTCTCTCTATTTCTAGAGGAACCGTTTTTGCAGATTATTTAGAGGTCGAAACAGCTTTCGCTGTGCAACGCGGAATCGGTAAGACTTCTCAACTTTCATTGATACAGTGCTGATATTCTTTTTATAATTATTCAGGTCCTTCAGGAATATTGTAGAAAGTCTGCACAACAGTGCATGTACCTCGGGCTTTGTCGCCACAAAACCTGTTTTCTGGGTTTCGACAAAGTGAGATTCAAACCAGTCTGCTCATCTACAGAGAATAGCTTGAAATTTGATATTTCGGTCATAGCAAGTCTAGATATGAAACTTTCCAATAAGCGAGTAACAAAGGCACTGATCAGACTGCACATAAGCGCAGGCTGGTCTGTGCCTTTGTTGTTCGAAAATCACCGAAGTCAGGTTTTCTCACGTTGAGGCCCATTGAATACACAGAACTTTTTTTTTTTCAATGAAGATCATCAAGTTAGTTTAAGATTAAGGAGTCAGTAACAGAAGTGCAGTGTATCATTTAAAGGCATTTTAATTCGAAAAAACATTAAAACTTTCATTTTGCAAAATTTTATGATTATATCTGCTTCTGAACAAAATAATTATCTCTGGGACGAGCTGCAGGACAAAGAGCCAGAAGTCACCAAGTTGCACTTATTTCTAAAGATCGTGCAACCTACGGTTTTGTTCTACTTCGAAAAAGGTGTGTCTACTGCTTTCTGCAGGTCTCTTCTTTATCGCCTTGTCCAACCGGTGTAAAAGGCTTAGAACGCATTGATCAAATTATCCTTCTTTCAGGTAAATAATCATCATTATGTCAAAATATATATCTACGACTTTCCTGATTTCCTGGTATCTCACGGTAAAACATTGATTAGGTCGAAATTAGAAAACCATTTTTCACGTTTTTGATAAGGTCTAAATCCTTAATTGGTCTTTTTTTGAATTATTAAGTATTTTCCAGAAATTTCAATTGCATCGTGTAGTACCAGGAAAATCATTGTGAGATATATTTATTTTATATCAATATGGCAAGTAATAATGAATAAGTCATGGTAAAACCATTTTTCGACTTAATCCTATCACTTGACATACTTCGACATTGACATTGACATACTTCGACAGTGTATATATACACACACAGAGGGATATAGTGAATCAACTGAGCCGATAGATGCTGTAAATATTTTGCCTCTAGCGAGATTCGAACCCACGACCTCGACAACACCGCCTAGCACTACACCAGACATTGACGCTACCAACTGCGCCACTGAGACATCCCCAAAAAAGGATGTTCAGGAAGCGCTGATATTGACGACGCCTGATGCAGTACATGTCGTATATTGGTTCCTTTTCAATGGATGGCATCTATTTCGTTCGCAAGTGAAAGCCTGATGGATCCATGGATACAAGTGAAATTAGATAAATATCAGAAGTGCGGAAATATAATTTCACAAACATCATTGCTTTCGAGCTACACAGGATCAGAAACTGATTCAGATACAGACAGTAGATGAATACAGAGGGATATAGTGAATTAACTGAGCCGATTGATGCTGTAAATATTTTGCCTCTAGCGAGATTCGAACCCACGACCTCGACAACACCGCCTAGCACTACACCAGACATTGACGCTACCAACTGCGCCACTGAGACATCCCCAAAAAAGGATGTTCAGGAAGCGCTGATATTGACGACGCCTGATGCAGTACATGTCGTATATTGGTTCCTTTTCAATGCATGGCATCTATTTCGTTCGCAAGTGAAAGCCTGATATTGACGACGCCTGCCTATATATATATAACCATGTTGTTTCGCTTCCAATGCTTATTCCTCTTACTTATTGATGGAAGATATTCATATCCCTGAGGACAAAGGTTTTGAATTGCTGGTATGACCTTGGAGAGAAAGTCCAAGGTCAAACCATGTTATGTTATAGGTTGGTTATATAATGTAAGGGCGGGTATTACGATAGGCTCGTCAAATGACCATATTCAAGAGAAGTCGCCTGCTTGGTTGAAAGCGAGGTGATTTCAATATGCAAATACATTATACTCTGTTTCTTCGCAGAAAGGGGCGATCTTAGCTATGAGATATTGCTCATGTGCACATAAATAAGCCTCGTAAATACTTTTTAAAAGTATTGAGTGTGCAAATATTAATATGGTAGAAAAATAGATCAAACACTGTGCGAAGTTCCTACAGAGAATTCGCATAGAAATAGGGGAAGTAAGACTCAGACCAATCATTATACCACTAGCACCGCTGAATACGTCAGAATTCACGTTAAACAGACGCCTTTAACACTTTTGCAAACAGAGCAGACTCAGATCAGGCATTCTTACAAGAGTTGTCTGATCAGGGTCTACTCTGTTTGCTTATGGAAATATGATTAGATTTTAATATTCTACACTATTGGACCTGGCAAGTAATTTCTTTGTTCTATGTATATACGTGAAAGTGTAAATATATAATTATTTATAGTGGGTGGAGCCTAGCATGAATATTCATTAATGAAATGGTTAAAGTAGGTTTTTGCGCATATGCGATAGGAACCAAAATAGCGTTAACTTTAGATTTCTAGCTTTGCTTTAGCTGGAAAAAAATAAGCTGATAATAATAAGCTGGTAGAAATAAGCTGGAAATAATAAGCTGGTAAAAATAAGCTGGAAATAATTAGCTGGTAATAATAAGCTGGATATAATAAGCTGGTAACAATAAGCAAATAGTAGTCGATTCACTTGTCCCGATTTTCATATACACAGTCACTCATTCTTTTTTTTCTTATCAAATGAAGCAATATTAATTAATGAATAATGTATTTGAGTTGTTAAAAATGATTTATCAAATTACATATGCTATTATTTATATTAATAAAGATGGATCGTCGACGATGTCATCCAAAATACTACACATTTTTCCGCGTACTAGTGAACACGTTTGTTCTAGTTTCCCTGTAGCTCAGCAGATCAACCAACTACAATGGCGTATCCAGAACGCTAAAAAGGCATTCTCGCGAGACCTGACGATACCTCATCTAGATCTCTCGCATTTCGCCCTTTGCATCATGGGTAACTAGCGATATTTGGCTAGTCTCGTTCAATTCTCGCACTGCTGTAGTGACCGAATTTATTGTTAAAAATAGCAAAAAGTTAAATTTTTGACAGTTTATCATTTCTCTTTAAGTCAATATTTTCTGGATGTAAAGCGCCGAGTCATGCAAGCAGTGATCGCATAATATTTTTTTTAATAATAATGGCGGCTCAATCCCAGTGTGCACCGAGCGAAAGGCGACAGGTTTGTTCGTGCTATTGAGCTTCCTGTGCGACAATGAGCAGATCAACCAACTACAATGGCGTATCCAGAACGCTAAAAAAGATACGCACATCAAAGGTAGACTGCTGGATCAAGCAATGATTCTCTTCAAATGCGTCCATTTTCAAATGGGAACTTCTCTTAAAGGAAAGAATTTGCTCCCAGAGGGAGCGAATTCTTTCCTTTATGAGTAGTTCCTTTTAGTATGGAAAATCACTTTTATCATATAAAGTCATCTCCCCTGAATATTACTATTTTTATTACGCATGTGCGTAATCTGCGAAATGGGTGGTACGCCAATGAACTAAGCATTCGAGGTCTTTTCCAACACGTTATACTATACTCAGAAAAACAATTGAAGGATATTGAAATTATTTTTACTATACAGCATTTGAGACAATACTTTTCAAACAAAGTATTTTTATATCTGATATAACTACCACTATGCAATTCAGCAAAATGCAAAATTAAATTTACGGGTCATTGGTTACGATACAGTACCACGCCAAATGTGCCGACCCTCTCTACCAAAAGTTCACAAGCAATAAATTTAGCGCTTATAAAAATACCTGAAACCTTTACCATGTCATTGCTTATGTTCTAATTCCGACCACAGATGAGTTTTTACTCCCATTTATCAGCCATTGGCCCTAATAATGGGACAACTTCCTCACCAAAAATGCAAAGATATGTTATACCCAGCCAATGTGACATTAAAGTGGCAGTATAACACAGACAACAACTACAAAACTATGTGCCATACTTTTGAGGGAGAGCCAGCAATGATTTTGAAGCCAGTCATTATGGAATACAAACGATAAAAATGGGTTTCAATCATTTTTGAACGTTTGTGACTTTTCAGTATAGAGGGTTGCACCATTTGGATTTGTACGGTACTTAAACCATTGAAGCATGACAAAAATCAAGCATCCATTTTGATTGCAGATATATAGAACTATGAAATGCATGCATTATGAGTTTAGTTTTTATTGTATTGAATGTTAGAGATGGAACTGAACCTAAATATCCTTCAATTGTTTTTCTGAGTATATTTATTTCTGAGAGTATGCTTGTAATGCCCCGTTGTTGATTGTGACTGATCTCGGTTGACAACTTTGCCTTTCTCTTTAATTGCTCGCCGGTGGGTCGGAACTAAAGCCTCGTTTATATGCACAATGTGCACCCAATAACAACAAAATTTGACTGCTGAAATAGTTTAGAAGCCTTAGACTGGTCTTCTGGGTTCACACTATTTGCCTCTACAAATAATTAATTATCATTAAGCAATTGTGTAACCAAATACAAATGTACATGTATGTGAAACAGACGACTTAGTAGACAACATTTTTGGACGCAGATTCTTTTTTTTATTGACGTGATAGCCCTTAAAGTGCCAAGAAAAAAATGCATCTGAAAATAACGTCTGCTGAAGTCGTCTGCTGCAAATAATTGCCTAACATTACTGACAAATTAAGTATAGAAGCAAACAGCGTGGACCCAGTAGGAGCAGTCTGATATGGATCAACACTGTTTGACATAGAAGCTTCTTAAACATTTCAGCAGACGAGAAAAGCAGACAACTTTTGTTGCGATTGGCGCATTAAGGATTAAAGGTTAATATGTATTCTGTTTTGACAAATAAGAAAATCATTGACATTATTTTCATTTTTTTTATAATAATTCGATTCCAAGGACACCTGTTTAACTTGGCTACTCCTTTATTTGGAAACACTGTGGATTATGATAAGCTGGATTCTGATGAAACCTTATGAATCTATAGGATCCGGATGCAGAGTGGTTTCGGTGCAACAGCTGTGATTCAAAATCAATTACAGAAACCGTTTACAAATTGCGAATAAGTTCGGCAAATTAATTTGTTTTGCAGTACAAGGGCTTTATTAATATTAATTATTCATAGTAAACAAACATTGTTTACTATGAATTATTAATGTTAAACTGATTAAAGTATAATTACCCCCCCCCCCCCACACGACGACCTTGGTTGCTATCCATTCCTGGATGGCGATTCTGTTGTTGCTCCCATTGCGGGCGTGTGTGTGTCCTTGTTTTATGATATGGCTATTGGTGCCCTTTTTTAGTTTACGAATCGTCTTGTAGAGAGAGAGAGAGAGAGAGAGAGAGAGAGAGAGAGAGAGAGAGAGAGAGAGAGAGAGAATTGTGTTGTGACTGTCTATATTCTGTATCTCTTCCTCGCGGTGCCACGGGTCGAGCTGCAGTCTGCGATTATGGAATTTACTGGACATATTTGTATATGTAACTTGTTCCTCTTTGTCGACTCTCTTTCATTTCTCAACCAACACCTGCATTCTCTTGTTAGACAAAGTATACAGTGCTCAGTCAGTAGCTTAACATTCATAGAATATTCAAGCGACTAGCAAAGGCTCTGATCAGACTGCGCGTATGCGCAGGTTGATCTGAGGCTTTGCTGGTCGCACATACCTCATTGTTGGAAATCTCATGTCGCGGCTCAAATCTTCTCTCATAATGCTTGTAAACTCTTGACAAATGCTTTGAACGACTTTGTCAATGTTCAACTTTGGTTGACAATATCAATGTCTGTAAAATCTTGTACAGTGTTCTTGACCACATGGCCAATGTTTGAAATCCCACAAGCCAATACACGTCTCTGGCATAGTACTTGTATACTCTTAACCAATACTTTTTATCACTTAGTCTTTGAACAAAACCTCTTGGCCAATACACTGCCTCTCTTTCAATGCTTGAAATTGTCCAAGCCACTCCGTCACTGTTCACAGCCTCTTGTCTTATCTCAATCGAAGTTCACCAGTAGGAAAAAAATCAGTGTACACCAATTTAAACAAAAACACTATTTTACTCTGTTTCAAATTTTCGGCCGCTTGGCCTTTGTCAAGAAACATATATGGATTTCTGTTGTAAGCTGCATCTCCACTGTCCAAGCCAACCAGTAAATGAAACAGAGTAAATAGAGGATCTTACATGAGTGCACATGTTTTATTGAATTTATTAAACGAGTTGGGCAAAAGATAAAATGCGAGGCATGCCAAGCATTTTATCTCTTGTTCGCAACGAGTTTAATAAATTCAATGATACAAGAGCACGAATGTTAGATTCTATTTATCATATGACATTAAGATTACTCTGAAATCTCATTTCTGCCGTAAAACGTTATAATTTTGTCACTATTGACGGCATATCTGTAAACCACTAGTGGTTTATCGATTTTATTGCATGGCGTTATTTCACTCCCATGATAAAATAGTGTTTTGTTTGAATATATCCCCTTTGGAATTTTTATTAAGATAATCAGTACAACAATTTAGTGTGAACATTTTCTTTCCTATTCCCTTTAGTTTTAACATTTGTTTTGGGTGCTAATTAAGATGAACCTTTTTTAAAATTTCCAGCAACACAATAATAATGACGAACTCTTATACATGTATAAATGACCTGACTTTGGGCGCATCCTACTAAATTCGGCGAAAGGCTGAGAATTAATTTCTACAAAAAAATGTTCCCGGACCAGTGATTGAACCTGCGATGTCACGTTCGGTAAATTCTGATGCATGCAAATCCGACAACACCACCGGTCCTGATCGAAGGACTAGACTGTGCTGTACGAAGCTCGTTAATCAGGGCATTAGCTTTTCGTTTGCATCACGGGGATCTTTTTAATCATTGAGGCACATTAATTATGTTTGATCGATGGACAAAAATCATTGGCTAATTGAGTGAGCCGCATTGTACTAAAAGCCCCCTTAGAGCATGTGAAAAATAATAAAGCCCAGCTCGACATGTGCAAGTGTGATTTTGTATAGTTACGTATTAGTAAAAATACATTATTTAACACTTGGCGAGGAAAAGAAATTCCCTTTAAGGCTTCAGTTGCATGTATGTGTATGTGTTCGTTCAAAGCTTATCTTTATCTGCCGTCTGCTGATAACCGTTGCAAATGGTTTGGACCCAGATCAGGATCGACATATGTCGGTCCTGATCTGGATTCAAACAGTTTGCCACTCTGATAGTGTTCCAGAGAGATGTTTTGAAAAGTTAACTATGAAAAAAAGTCAGCAGAAGACAAAAAAAAAAGCACGACAAACCACAAAGCATGCAAAGAGACATTCAAAGGGACCTTTATTGTTGACCAGGCAACTTTCATTGTTTCTCTCTCTACTAAATTAAGTTATTTAAAATTTGAGGATATTCTACACTGATGAAATGATAAATCTGAAATCTTGTTCCATATTTTCGGAATTTTAACAATTTTAATTTGGAACAAGGAAGTCAAAAGTCAGCGTCTTTTGTAGAATACAAGTATAAAGGTAAAATCATTACATCTGCACTGTCATAAAAACTTTTGTGCGCCTTGCATGTAAACTTGAACTTTCTTGCATGTTTGTTGAGATTATAGTTCAAAGCGCATTTTGAAGTACATATTATATATTTTAGGTATTATATTTATTCAAATGTAAGTAGTATTCTTATTTTTAATTATTATTATTTTATTTTTTTATTTTCATATTTGAAGTGTTTTTGTTTGTTTATTGTATGTTTGTTTTTGTTGTTGCTGTTGTTTTAATATGGGTATTTTAGCAATTGCCTTTCTGTTACATTAAACACATTGTGCAATGCGATAAGAGTCCAACGGTATGATGAAATACAAAGACATTTTCATGGTGTCGATCAAAAGAATGCGATTTTAACACATTTGATCGAACAGAACTGTTTCAAGGGAACCAAATGTACACAGTCAGTGATCGCAGACCAACCCTTGGTACCAGCACATAATAATGCTGAACAATAATGCTGAACAGCTCTTTCAAAACGTTCTACAGTTCAGCAAAAAGTCGATAAAATAAACTCACTTTTGACTTGATTTCAACTGCTCATAAAAACTAAAATATCAACAACTGAAGAAGTTTATTGCTTTAAGCCTCTCAGATGTTGTATTTATCATGCTAATAAATATTAAAATTGCAACAATTATGAACAGGATAAATTCCATGCTCAGCTGAGTCGACCATGAAAAAGTTTTATAACCTCGGGGCCAGTTCTCAACGATAGTATTTATATATGAAAACGGTGCAAACCCTGATGAAATGCCGCATTTTCATATGGGTCCGCAGTATCTGCCAAAGTAATAGGGTTTTTCAGTATACGAGGTTAAATGCATTTGATGTCTCCATTTTGGTGGAACAATGGCAAAAATGTACAAAATATAAAAACTGTGCAAAATTACGCAGATTTCATATTTTGTACCTTTGCAGGGTGGCAGTACACCTTTAAAAATGACCCCTCCCCCACCCCCCACACACACACAAACAAATAGTGTCCAAAATGTTTAACCCTTAATGCCCAATTGGATTTTTTCTTCCGGTTTGATACAATAAACTTGGAATGTTCCATTGCATATATCGAGGGTTCACATGCTAGAAGTTCTAAGATGTGTCTTCTTGCTCTGAAGATTAGTCCAAGCAAACTGTGTCGACACTGATGAAATACCGCATTGTGTAACAGAAGCAAATATACTAGTCAAAAGTTCTAAACGGCCACGTGTGTTTTTACCGTTTTTCTAAAAAGCTATAAACACTATATCAATTTCATTTATACTCCCGTTTAGGCCAATCTATCAGTGAACGACACCAAAAAACGGCTAAGCAAAATTCATAAAATTGTATCCGAGAGGCTTTGCCGAATATACGTACGTACCCTCAATTTCAAAATTCACAAGAATTTGCATTGGATGGTGGGGTAATTTTTGACACTTTTGTCAATAGCAACGAGTCTTATGCAGATGGAGTGTTCATTTCAGCACTTTAGTGTTCACTAGGAGTTTGACTTTTGAAATGAAAACATTTTGCGTGTGAAAAGTGGTTATTTCAAAAAGTCGTGACTCACAAATTGTGCCAAAATGCGAATTTTGAAAATGGGGGTACCACTATTCAAATTGGCATCTTGCATGTACCGTTGAGCATTTTGTCAATATCTTCACTGCCAAGGGTACAGAACACGTCTTGCTATTTCGGAATGCATAAACAGTAGTCGTATCATTCTACGTTGTGAAGAAAGTTAATAAAATGCAAGTGGCCGGTTAGAACTTTTGGCTAGTATATATAATCACTATCCCAATACGAGTGGTTTCCTACTTTCTGCCATAACCTGGTATTCCTGAAAGACCAGAATCTGAAGTGAAAAATGTTCCTCTTGGCTCCCCTTTCAAACTTATTAAGCTTTCTCTCAAATTTGTTTCTTTTCGGTTTTAACAGAACATCCAGAGAGTTTGGCACTGCATACAGAATAAATCATGTCACTAGTGGAAGAAACTAAAGCACTGTTTCGAGTGGTTCTGATTATGATGGTCATAATGAACATGATTGATGGACACGCCAAAATGACGGAACCGCCAATGAGATCTTCAATGTGGAGGTTTGGGTACGACACACCCGTCAACTACAATGATAATGAACTGTTTTGTGGAGGAATTCAAGTGAGTACGATATATAGGTCACAAGTGAAAAGGCCTAATCCATGGGCGGATCAGAAGGGGGACAGGGGGTCCGGACCCCCTCTGAAAAATCACAAAAAATATAGGGTTTCTTAGCAAATAAGCAATACTGGTCCGGATCCCCTGAAAAATCACAAAGCTACCAAGCCGGCATTCAATTTTGGGCCATCATCGACACGCCAACGAAACGCCATTTAAATGGCGTTTCGCTGGCGGGCCGATGATGGCCCACTTATAATGGTATTTGGATCATCTCTCCCCTCTTCAACTAAAAAAAGTTGTCAAATTTATTTGGACCCCCTCTGACAAAATTTTCTGGGTCCGCGCATGTAATCCATAATCCATGCAGCCCTGATTTTGTTGAACTTAATGAATACAGTTGATGGACAGAAAATAATGGGGGAACCACCTACAATATAGTGTAGAATTGTATTTATGTTCTTACCAATTAGTTTAAAAATATGTTTTGGGAGCTCAACCCACAACATATGCTTTGATTGAGAAATGAACAGAATCAATAGATGCCTGTAGGTCCAGTTAAGCAGAAAATAAATAAATAAATAAATAAATATAAAAAATATAGTAAAATTGTATAGTTCTTCTTACCCATCAGTTTAAACATGTTTGGTATAGAAATAAGAATAATAATTTTCAATAAAAAAGCTATTAGGACTAGATCTACTTCTAAAATTTCGAACAATAACTTATCATTTCTGAGAACAATCGAAAGTATGTGCACGAAGTACTGTCTACCACTAAGTCAAGCTTGCCTTGGAAAAATTGCGGTTAGGTGAATACGACCATAGCTGTTGACTTGGACGTGATGCATCAAACCAAACAAAATAATTTCTAAAATCTGAACAGTAATATTATTTATGAGAGCTAAAATTTCTAAAATTTCGAACACTGGAAAAATATTATCTTATTGTCTGAACTTTAAGGACATTGACAGCTTTCATAATTGTTTGAGATGTAATTCGAAAAAGCACACAATGCATTGCAATTGACCAATGACGAAAGTTGGAAATTACGTACCCACGTTCGATGATGTACTATGTTGCGCTCGGGTAACAAGTGATCCTATATCCTTGTTTTTTTATGTTTCAGAGGTTCATGAAGAATGGAGGACAGTGTGGAACTTGTGGTGATCCGAAAGACGACCCACACCCTGAGCATGAGGCTGGAGGACGCTTTGCTACCGGAACTATTGTCAAATTTTACCCACAATACACAAGCCAAATTCCGGTAACCATTGACGTGACAGCCCATCATAAAGGTAAGACAGTCATGGTCGGATCCAGAGGGTTTCACGACCCCTACCTTGAAAATCATGTGTGGCTATAGGTTTACTAAGAAATTCTGGTACGGACCCCCCTCCCCCCCCCCCCCCCCCAAAAAAAAACAAAAACACCCTCGAATGACCCCTTGGGTCCAATTTCTACTGGGAGGACAACCTCTGTGAAATTAGTTGATGACTAAAATAACATTGTCAAGACACCACCCCCCCACCCGACGGAATTTTCTGGATCCGTACGATGGAACTGATATTTTGGTTTCATTTACTCTTTCTTACAGGAATTATTTACACAAGTACAGGACATTGGTAAATGTTTAAAAGTTGAGCCAGATCATACGTATATGAAACATAGCTGCTCGCATCTATCCCTATACTATCTACCTGTCAGTCTGTCTATGAAACATAGCTGCTCGCACCTATCCCTATACTATCTATCTGTCTGTCTGTCTGTCTGTCTGTCTGTCTATGAAACATAGCTGCTCGCATCTATCCCTATACTATCCATCTGTCTGTCTGTCTATGAAACATAGCTGCTCGCATCTATCCCTATACTATCTATCTGCATACATGTCTGCCTACGAAACATAGCTGCTCGCATCTATCCCTATACTATCTATCTGTCTGTCTGTCTGCCTATGAAACATAGCTGCTCGCATCTATCCCTATACTATCTATTTGCATGCCTGCCTGCCTGCCTACCTGTCAGCCTGCCAGTCCATCTGTATTCACGAATGGGCCCTTGTTGGATACTTTAAATACCCAAACATTTCTCAAAAAAAGGTTTATTCCGTAAAAATTAACTGGGATTTGTTGGGTACTTACGCTTTCTTGGCTACTTTTTCTAACACTGTAAGTACACAAGAAGTATCCAAATGTAAGGGCGTCTGTCCGTCCGTCCGACCGTCCATCCATCCATCCATCCATCCATCTCGATGAGGAAGAGAGAGAGAGAGAGAGCTGTGCGCTTTACTTTTATAGTCTTCCATCTTTTATGTGCTGGTACCATGGGTTGGTTTGCGATCTGTGATTATGACAAATGATAGCTCAATGAACGTCAAACGTATTGCAGAATGCTCCCATTGGAGCATTCTGCAATACGTTTGACCTGCATTAAGCGATAATTGGTCTTTAAAACCAATTTTCGGTCTTTTTGAGAGTGTCCGTTTTACACAGGTTTTTCTGTATTATCTTTTCAGGAACTGGCGGGTTTTATTACCCATTGACACCGTATTCATGAAACCTAGTTACCGTTCGGTTATTTCCATGTTTTATATATCAGTAATATGTTCAGAGGGCCATATGGTAGACTGGCCGTCGAGCTAAATATGTCACCCTCTTGAAATATTGTATAAACAAATAAATAAATAAATAAATAAATAAATAAATAAATAAACAACATTATTTTCTATATTTTCCAGGGTTTTTCGAGTTTCGTTTGTGTGCCCACAACAACATACATACACGAGTGAGTCAGCAGTGTCTGGACCAAAATGTACTTGTCATTGAGGAAGGCGAACAAAGAGGACATCCACACAGATTTTTTCCAAGTAAATACAAAAAAAATCTCGATAATTTCATCTTCGATATTTCAAATTATCCGCTGATTTTAACTTTTGGGATACATTGGATTTATTTATGGGCCATTTCATTATTTCCTTATCTAAACTTACTCTTTTTTTTTGGGGGGGGGGGGGGGATGCTTTAGTGAAACGTTTCTTTTAAGCGCACAGAACAAAAGTTTTGATTGGAAATGCTAAGAATATTTTTTTTATCTTTTTTTTTTGGGTGGGGTGTAAATAATATTAACCTGCTCTGGATTACGGAACGATCCCCATACAAAAATGACCGGAAGTTTGCACAAAAATTTTAATATTTAAATTTTAATATGGTAATGGCGCCGGTATAATCTATTATGTATAATAAGGGAATGTACGAGGGATGATCCAAAAATTCTGATCGTTGACTTGTAGCTTTGTCCAGAGACGTTTTTGAGAATCATACTATACACCATTCAAAAGATCTAGTTTTTACCTTTATAATGATGCTAGTATATTCTAGCTGTACTATATCGATTAATAATTACAGCATATTATATATGGTTCACTCCATACCACTGGCATGTTTTCATAATATAGAATAATGATAATATTTGAATCTGAATCTTGCAAGCCCAGCATCTTTAAAACTACAAATTTAAACTGCATTGTCTTTTTACTTTTTGTTACTTGTAATGTCCATTCAAATGTTAAAATGGCGACAGGTTATGTCGATTCAATATTTAAAGCTCAATGCGGAATTCTTATGACATCATTGAAATTGACAACTACGTCATTTTGAATACATTGCAGAATTTTCATTTCCAAGAATATTCTATTTTTGTCTATCAATTTGGATTAGAAACATGCCGAACCAAATATCGGCAAATTATTTAAGACCAATACTAATTTGATTACAAAATATCTCAATCTTAATTTGAATATTGTAAAAAGTTCTATTTTTTACCGAAAAAATGATTTATTTTTTTAATAAGATTTTTCAAATTTGTTATTGGTTTCAGATTGATGCTTTGTGCTCATTTTAATCCCATATTGCGTCACTTTACGATATAGTGCACCTTTGGACAATTAATAGGATTTTAGTTTTAGAAAAACACATACAAATTTGTAAACTTCCAAATATTGACCTAATTTGTGGACTCGTTTTAATTTTCTTACGTGGGTTACTATCAGACTCCGACGATACCGATAATTCATAGTTGCTTCAGACTCAAGTCAATTCATCTTCGTTTGCCTAATACAAATTTTACTTTGATACAGCTGTTGTTACTGCAGTAAGGGCCGGTCAAAATTTCAAGTGGTCCAAAGTTTGATTATAGCTGACAGTTGCATAGCATACATTAAAGGGCCTAGAAAACCCAAATCATATAGAAAGTTCGCCATATTTTCAGAAAATATTGGCTAACAGATGAACATTTAGCAGCCATAAAAACGAAATGCTGTGACTGCTCTTGTCTAAATTGTGATGTCTCCAACATGCACAATTTGTTTGATAGGTCAGTGCATTGAGGGCATGGCTGTTTTGGGATAGATTTCCGGTCGCTCCTTCAAGTAACATAAAACATGTCAGAGCAGTTTATAGACAAAGAATATATTATTATTTGGTATAATTTTCAGACATGTCGCATCGCTGGTTACAGAGATATCACACCAGGATCAGAACTTTTAGATCCTCCCTCGTATGATCTACTTCAGTTGTTTAATATGGTGTTATGCGACAATCAATTTATTATTTAACAATGGCTATAAAAGTCGATCAAAATTGAAAGTGCACGCGAACATTTCATGTGCAATTCGACATGAATCATACATATGAGCAGTGACATGTGATTTCCAACAATGTGGCATTTTGACAAGTGTAGACTCAGACGAGCCTGTGCAGCCTTCAGTTAAGCTTAGAAACTCCAAATTATGTTCAGTCAGTAGCTTAACAGTCATAGAATATACAAGCGACTAGCAAAGGCTCTGATCAGGCTGCGCGTATGCGCAGGCTGATCTGAGGCTTTGTTGTTCGCACATACCACATTGTTGGAGATCTCATGTCGCGGCTCAATATTATGAGATATACATGTATGAAGACATACTCAAATCTTTTAGATGGCCTATGTCATCAATCAAACCTGTCAAATTTCATATTCTGTCTTAACTGTATTGGCACATTGGCCTGGATGACGCACTCATGAAAACTATAGAAAAAAGTTGAAACAATGGCTTTGTCTGTTTGTTGTGCACAGTAAAAATAAGCGTAACTTTGCACTAAAAGCTTTTGCTGCAAACTTTATACTTACCACTCCCTACACACAGCTTCAAGACAGCGTATCTACAGTGATAAGTGTTTAATCCTTTCTGCCTGTTAAGCCTATTGTCAGATTGCGTAACGAAAATTTAATTTTCTTATTTCTCAACCAAAACATATGTTGTGGGTACTCAAAAGAACCGTCTGAATAAGACGTTTCTTTTGAGCACACAATACATATGTCAAAAGTGATGGGTAAGAAAATATTTACAATTTCAAGCTGATTTTTTTTGTTTATCTTAACCTGTGGATCAAGACAATCAATCAGAATGTAGTTGAAAGGTTACACCAAGATTAGTGGCAGTTCAGCTGTCACCCAGTTTGGTGTAGAGTTAACTTATTGTTACATTGTATGACCGTGTGTTATATATGTTTATTACAGGTGACAACGGCCTTTGGAACGTCACTGTCCGGATACCACCGGGAATCACGTGCACACAATGTGTATTACAGATGCGTTATAAGGCAGGTGAGTTTCCGTGGCAGTGCTTAGAATTTACCTTTAATGGTTATTTAAGTCAAATTGACGTGAATATCAATGGAATAGTAATGGGAGGTGCTCTCATTACTATTCCATTAATATTCACGTTGCATCACCAGGCAGGTATAAGGCTCGGGGTATAAGGCAGGTGAGTTTCCGTGGAGGTGTTTAGAATTTACCTGTAAAGGGTTTTTAAGTCAATCAAATTTGACGTGAATATTAATGGAATAGTAATGGAAGGTGCTCCCATTACTATTCCATTGATATTCACGTTGCGTCACCCGTTAATGCACAATTTTGATTGCTGTCGTAAGATAAGATAAGCTTTACTTTGAGTCAGCAAGACATATAAACAATACAACAAAAGCTCTGTGGAGCTTTTGAACCGACTAATGTAGCGTGCCATAATCAAGCTTTCGGGGAGTAAAATGGATTTTTTCTATCTGCATTTATAAAGGTGTTTTGGTTGTTCTAAAGAACCGTCTCACTGAGTACCAAAATATATCTTAGGTAAGGAAATAAGAACATTAAGTTGTAATTCTGCCCTCTTATCTGAAGACCTGTATTATAAGTTGTGGAAGCGATTTGTACGAGTACTCACAGTATGTCATGACTGTGTTATAATAAAAAAAAGAAAGAAATACTGTCGCGGTTGGGCCCAGGGGCGCATCCAGGATTTCTGGAAAGGGGGTTCATATGTGGATGGGGGATCGATTTGCTGATTTTATCTCATTTTACTTAAATATCCCATGAAAATGAAA
The DNA here is from genome assembly GCA_964019695.1 of Loripinus fragilis. Lineage (NCBI taxonomy): Eukaryota > Metazoa > Mollusca > Bivalvia > Lucinida > Lucinidae > Loripinus > Loripinus fragilis. The sequence continues at coordinate 68,058,459 of OZ026530.1, forward strand.
TAATTTGGTATCACTGAGACCAAATTATTTCATTTTTATATAATATACAAAAACTGAGGGGGGGGGGGGGCAGAAAGGGTGTTTTGAAACCCCTGAACCCCTCTGGATCCGCCACTGGGGCCTCTGTGTGTGCGTGTGATTTAAAAAAAGTGAAAGTGAATGTCATAGTAGTAAGATGAACGTTGCCAGAATTGTCGCTCAGCAGGTGGTCTATCTAATCAGTGTCTGTTTGCCCGGACACAGATCCACACAAGGCGAGCCAGCAAGTGCACTTGTTGCATAGTCAAAGTTTTGCGGGTAGGCTTATGGCTCAAATAAGGCAACCGCTCAAAGGGACAAAAATACAGTTGATATGACCGAAAATCACGATTCATAGCAAAAATTGAAATAGTGCGGGAAATGTCGCGAGAAAACCTGATTTTGTTGCATGCGAATAACACTGTTTTTTTTGTGAACCGACGAGTTTAACTTCCAAGGACTACGGTAACTAGATTTATATTACTAGTTTACAACATTGTTGAAATAACTGCCTTAAAATGGAAACATCAATAACAAATATATCGTGCTTTGAAAAATTGTACTGCTCTGATCAAGATGAAAGCTTATTCAGTTTCACAAACGCAGTCTTGAATTGTGATAGCACACATGAAAACAGCGGCGAAAGCGCAATTCTGTCATCGCCTGAGAAAGATCTCTGGCAGACCAAATCATGCTCAAACGATCAGGTTGAAGATCAGTTCGAAGGTATTTTCTACAATACTTATATCACAGATTGTATGACTAAGCTAAGGTTCATATCATCTGCATTTTTCACATGTTTCTGTAGCAAACTTAAGGCTGATTTCGGCATAGATATAAACAGAGCAGAGACTAGTTCTGCGTCAACAAATTATACACATATCCAAGGGCTCAAATGTGAGATGACCATCGATATTGACTCGAAATCTGTCAAAGTTTCTGGTGTAGGGCACAGGCTATGGCATAAGGAATATTTTCCTAAGATGGCGTTTTCCCTGTTTAAGCGATATGTTCAAGAGGCGGATAGCCAACTCTGCGGCGAAGAGTTCAGAAACGGTGTTTTAGAGGAAGAGAAAGAGGAACCACGTTCTCAATATTTTGGTCAGATCCAACCAGAAACTGCTGCACTGTCAACTACTGACCTTCCAATTTTCACAAGTACCCCGATCGTACAAAGACTAGATCCGCGCTCAGATCAAAGCTCAACACAGAATTCCACATACTCTGAGTGTCTTTTAAGTATTGTAAACACGATTGCAAAGATGGAAACCGAAATGAAAGAACTCAAGCAAAACGTTGTGTTTTCTATGGAAAAAAAGATCGATGAACTTAAAACTTCTTTGTTAGTGATGTTTGAACAGTATGCGAAAAAGGAGAAATCTTTCACAGCCGTTTTACTGGGGAGTTCTCAAGGTAATAATTCGCGGACAACGGACGAAGGTTTCTGCAACAGTACAGCGAATAGCGTTGTTCCCGACTCATCACAGACTCATCAAAAGACTATTTTTCAAGCAGAGAATGAGAAAGATTCATGGAAGAGCCATAGCGCAAATTATGTGAATCAGACAAAGAATATGCAGCCTGAGATGCGAGATAAACCTATACAACAGTCTGAGGCGCGATATAATACTCTACAACAGTCTGAGACGCGAGATAACCCTTCACGACGGTCTGAGACGCGAGATAATACTCTCCAACAGCCTGAGACGCGAGATAACCCTCTACGACAGTCTGAGACGCGAGATAACCCTCTACGACAGTCTGAGACGCGAGATAACCCTCTACGACAGTCTGAGACGCGAGATAATACTCTCCGACAGCCTGAGACACGAGATAATACTTTCGAACATCATGAGATGCGAGATAATACTTTCCGACAGTCTGAAACACCAGAAAGTCCTCTACGACAGCATAAGGTGCGAGATAATTCTCACAGACAGCCTGAGGCGCAAGATAATCATCTCCGACTGCCTAAGGCGCGAGATAAGCCTCTCCGACATCATGAGACGCAAGATGACCGTCTTCAACAGCAGGTTCCAGTGCGAATCACCAACAGGGTTCCAGTTAGGCCAACACAGCCTTCAAATGGTTCTTACAATAAAAACAAGTATCAACGAACCACACAGAATATTCGATCAGACACTCGTCAACACCAGGCAGAGAAGACGCTGCTGATAGGGTCTTCTATACTACATCCCATTAATACAAAAGGACTTATACGAGGAACACATAAACATGCCAGAAGTGGCGCAACGATTAGCGATATTACTACCGATATAGGCATGTATGATCTGACGGCGTTTCAGAACATTATAATTTCAGTAGGCGGCAATGATTCTGTCAGAAAGACGGAAGAAGAATTATTTGAAGAAAAATACGACCAACTCATATCTCTTATCAAAACCAGCAGTCCGGAAAGTACAATATACATTTGTAAAATCGCGCCAAGAGGGGATACAGATGTAAGCAGCGTCAACACTTGTATCGAGAGACTAAGTCTCCATTGGCAGAAGCATAACGTGATTTGCATCTCTAATACCAGAGATTACTTTTACAGCAAAAACGGGATACCAACTGAACGATACTTTTCCAGTGATGGGATACACCTATCACGATCAGGAGTAAAGCGCCTGCTGGATGCTATCCACTCGAGCATTGAGATAGTGGAGAATTATGAATTATGTGTTTTCAGCAGACCTGCAAATCAGAGAAATGCAATAGATTGGAAGAGGAACACTTTGCCAAACCAGGGCCAGCGATATGTGCAGCATAGCGAGAGACAAGCAAGTACACCCAGATCGGGAGCGCATTACACAGAAAGGAGACATGTTAATAAACGTTGTTATGCATGCCGAATGATGGGACATATATCATCGGAGTGCTGGAATTAGGGATTCGGCATTACTGCCAGTACAGCCGAAGGCGCACAATTATACACTTCAAATTCATACCAAGTTCTTGTTAATGTATGCAATCAATGTAATTCCTTTAACTGCGCCTGTGACATTGATTATAATGACATATTAATTTCATCTTCAGTTTCACACGTAAGTGTTCCACATTCAAATATTCAGAAAGAACAGTCTTCTAAACGAGTTTGTAAGGCAACTAAAATTAAACAAACGTCAAAGGTATCAGTTGTAGAGCACAAAGACTTAATGGATCGCATAATTACAAACTCGGAAGACCAAATGCAACCAAGTAGTATTATCGGTAATCATAGTGAGGGTCTTAAGTTTGATCTGATAACAAAAGGTTTTAATTTTGCCCACTTAAATGTGCAAGGACTTTGCGGGCAGAATATGAGTAAATTTTCACAGTTACAAGCCATGTTGAAAAGTCCAGTCAACAGTGCATTGCATCTTTTTGGCTTAAGTGAAACAAAACTTAAATGCCATAAACCAACTAATTTTTTTCGCATAGATGGTTTTCAAATGCCTTTTCGTAAAGACAACGTGAGCAATGGCGGTGGAGGTATTATGGTTTATGTAAAAAATGGAATAAATGCAAAGCGTAGAGATGATCTAGAAACTAATGATATACAGTGTGTTTGGCTTGAAATAACACCAGATCGGGGGAAGTCATTTCTGATTGAAAATATGTATAGGCCTCCAAACTCAAAGGTAGAATTTAATGACAAGTTTGAAAATTTTATTGATTATGTTATGAGAGAAGAGAAGGAAATTATTTTAATGGGAGATTTTAATAAAGACTTATTTAACGAGGAAATTGGGACAGAGTGGATAAATTTCACCACATCTTTAGGTCTGGGTCAGTTAATAAGTATTCCAACAAGAGTTACTGAAACATCCAGTACATTAATTGACCACATTTATACAAATCGTGAAGAAAATATTTTGAGAGTACACGTAGGTAAATTTTCACTCAGTGACCATTATGCAATTTTCGGTAATAGGAAATTAAATAGTCAATTACGGAATAAAAAGCATCACACTATTACATATAGGTCATTTAGACATTTTAATGAAAATATGTTCATTAAGGATTTGGCAGAGGTTCCTTGGGAAACAATAGCAGCTTTTGATAAGGTTGATGACATGGTACAAACATGGAATGATTTATTTTTGGAAATAGTGAACAAGCATGCTCCAATTAAAACCAATAGAGTAAAAAGGAAAAACCAACCTGAATGGCTAACATCTGAAATTTTAGACTTAATGAAAGAAAGAGACAAATGTAAAATTAATGGTAAAATTGATGAGTACCGAATTTTAAGAAATAAAATTTCAAAAATGATAGATAAAGCAAAGAAAGAAATGTATCGAAATAAACTTGAAGAGGGACAAGATGACCCTAGAACTATTTGGAAAATATTTAAACAGTTTGGTGCCTGCAAAAAAATGGAATCTACAGAAAATGCTTTTGGCATTAAAATAAATGAACAGGTTATCACGAACGAGCAAATGATTGCTGATCATTTTAATGAATTCTTCATAAATATAGCTTCTAATTTGAAACAGCCACTTAAGCCCTCACATTTTGAAAAACTTAGCAATTTCATTAATTCGAAACTGACTGATGATGTTTCTTTTGATATACCCCTAATTAATTGTACATTTGTAACTTCTTTTCTTTCATCGATGGATGGTACTAAATCTACAGGCTTGGACTGCATAGGCCCCAGGCTGTTAAAAATAGGCTCTACAGTTCTTTCACCCAGTATAACTTTTATAATAAATAAAAGCATTACTTCTGGTGTTTTTCCGTCAATTTGGAAACATGCTAAAGTAAAACCACTTTACAAATCAGGAGCTAAAGATGAACTAAATAACTACAGGCCAATTTCCATATTACCTACACTTTCAAAAATAATTGAAAAGTGGGTTCATATGAAACTTATTTCATACTTAAATCATCATCAACTTTTAAATCAAAAGCAAAGTGGATTTAGATCTGGCCACTCAACTGAATCTGCTCTACTTCATATGACAGATACATGGTTACAAGCAATAAATGATGGTAATATTGTTGGTTGTGTTTTAGTAGACTTTCGCAAGGCTTTCGATCTGGTAGACCATAAATTACTTCTTCAAAAGTTAAAACAGTATAAAATTAATAAGTTAAGTCTTTCGTGGTTCGAATCGTATCTAAGTCACAGAACTCAACAAGTAAATATCAATACAAACCAGTCAAAAACTGGAAGTGTACTATATGGCGTACCACAGGGTTCCATTTTAGGTCCTCTGTTATTTTTGATATTTATAAATGATTTACCCCTATTTATTGGGGATTCAATTCGATCTGTAGATTTATATGCTGATGATACAACATTGTATGATATTGGTTTAGATAAAGATACGGTAGAAAATAATCTGCAACACTCTTTGAATTTACTTAAAATGTGGTGTCTAGAAAATGGTATGATAATAAATATAGACAAAACAAAATTAATGTTAATATCAAGTAGACAAAAGAGAAAATGTATGAAAGATAATAAGTTGGCAATTGAGTATGATAATTTTGATTTGCAATTAACAAGCTGTGAAAAGGTGTTAGGTGTCCATATAGATGACAACTTAACATGGACAAATCATTTTCAACACGTTTCAAAAAAGATATCTTCATACCTTTGGCTTTTGTTTCAGATAAAATCATACCTTTCTGTACAACACAGAGTGTTATTTTACAATGCTTATATTAAGCCTCACTTTGAATATTGTTGTGTGATTTGGGGGAATTCATTTAATTCTAATCTACATAAAATTGAAAAATTACAGAGAAGAGCCTGTAAATTAATACTTGGTACAGATTATATATCATTGGAAGATGCGCGAAAACAATTAAATATGTTGTCATTTGAAGAATTAGTTTTCGTCAACAAAGCTAAAGTAATGTTCAAGGTAACTCAAGGCATTTCACCAATTTACATCACGGAAATGTTCCAAATTAAAGGGTGTAATAATGAAGATACAATGACTTTGCGTTCAGATTCAAACAAAAATTTTAAAACACCAAAACCTAAATTAAACATGTTTAAAAACAGCTTATCTTATTCAGGTACTTTAATTTGGAATAGCATTCCGCTGGAAATAAGAAAGGCAAATACTATTGGTGATTTTGTCAAAAAATGTATAACATGGATGAAAGACCTTTAGTTTATATATTTGTATTCACATACCTCCACCGCCGAATCAGTTTCGATGTTTTACAGAGCCAAAATGCATTTAAACATACATTATTAAATGTTGATTTCTTCAACCCCTCTCCCCCCCTTTTTTTTTTTTTTTTTTTTTTTTTTTTTTTTCTTTTTCTTAAATTTTGCACCATTTTCTTTCCACTCATATTCACTTGTATTTGTAAATAATTTATTGTCATGTTTGTTATTTCATGTATGCTATGCTTGTGTTAAGAGGGCCTCAGGGAAGATTGGTTATACCAACTGAGTCACCCTCATTAAATAAAGTCTTTACTTACTTACTTACTTACTTACTTTACTGCGCTTCTGCTCAGTCTGATCAGCGCATTTGTTATTCGCGCGCGTTTTAGAAAGACCCAGCAAACCGTGAGCTACGTCGGAACAACGTCGTATCTACGTCGATGCTTGTTTTAACATTATGTGTCAATACTACTGGGGAATAATAGCTAGTATTGTTACATAAAAAATGATTAAAATTGCTAGTCCCGTAAGCTGAGCAGACTATATTGAGTCTTATCTGATCGCCAACCCCGATACAGATGTTCCGCATGTCACGTTACTGTAGCATATTTTTTTAATTAAAACATTTGAGAAACGAATATTTGGCGGAAATAAATCACCAGAAGAATTATTGTTCATGATCACGTTAATTAACATTTATGAATAATTTATTTATTTGCTAATCTAACATTAAAATGAGATATGCTTTTGAATGTCTTCAGATATTCAATGAAAGGTTAAAATGACTAATGGGCTAGGCATCCTAACAGAGGGCAGGCCAACCTGTCCAAACCGCAATATACTCTCATTGAGACGGTTCTTTTGAGTAAACCCAATATATGTTTTGGTTGAAAAATAAGAAAATATTTTTTGCGCACCGTCTAATATTGGGGCGTGAACCACTATGTTATGCTCTTGGCCATAAAGTTGTTCACACAAAGGTCAGACCAACCTGTCCAACTCATTGAGACGGTTCTTTTGAGTAAAACCAACACGACAAAAAAAGAAAATATTTTGCGCTTTCTAATATTGGAACGTGAACCTCTATGTTAAGCTCATGTACGGATCCAGAGGGGGGGGGATTGGGGGTCCTGACCCCCTGGAAAATCACAAGTTTTTGATAGATATTAGCATTTGGACCCCCCCCCCGCCCCTCCTGGAAAAAGTTGCCCCCCCCCCCCCACTGGAAAATGTTGGACCCCCTCTTGATCCTTGGGAAAGTACAGTTTTCTTTGCATTACCTTCTGTAAACTGTAAAATAAATTAAGGACTAAAAAATCATTGTCAAGACTGTTTCGTGGCCGTCGGGCCTAGACCCCTCCTGAATCCGCGCATGCAAAGTGTGAAGGACATTTTGTTGAAAATCGTTTGAATTATGAAGTGCACTGCTCGTGGAAAGTGCACTTTTTATGATATATTACTAATCGATTACGGAATGAAAATGTCAAAGTGATTTATTAGATAATTTGAATTAAGTTATTTGATGTAAGGGATTTTTTAAAAATGCATTTAATGTGAGTTTAAACTAATTTTGTTTTTACTAAAGCAGAATCTTCGACGAAGATTTGGCCGGAAAACAATTGAAGCCCCCACCCCAACCCTCTCCCTCTCCCTCCCCCAGTGTTGTTTATTGTTGTTCCCATAGTTTGTGGGTTTCTGTAGGTCCATGTTTGGTTGATCAGTACATGTCCTTTCTAGTTCTGCGTGAAGAGGGAGCTTGTTACTGTGACTGTTAGTGTTTTTCCACTTTCTCGTGGTGCCGTGGGTTGGTCTGCAGTGTTCCTGGTCATACGCACTTACTTTTTAAAATCCCTCATTGTCTGTCCATGCGTGCATGCTTTATCTTCGACCAAAGGGGACCACTAAGCCATGAACGGATCCAGAGGGAGGGGGCTGGTGATCCGGAGCACCCCCTTGCTTTCATCAGCCTTTCAGTGAAACCCTATTACAATGGCGTTTCGTTGACAGGCTGATGTTAGTAGTTTTTTTTCAGGGGAAGGGGGCGGGGCGCTTTGTCTATGGACCCCCTCTCCACTCAACAAAAAAAGGAAGAAAAAACGTCAAAACTTTGGACCCCACCCCCACGACGAAACTTTCTGGGTCCGCGCATGGTCAGAAGTCTGCTGTACCATTTATAAGAGGGTAGCAACGATTCGGGTGTGAACCTATACATGCTGGTCTGGCTCTCTGCTAATAAAGCAGGTTTTCATTTTGAAGACGATTTCATTGAAAATTTCATGTTGGTGACAGCCAGTCTATTACCATGTGTGCGTCTTATTGTGTGTCTACACCAGTGATACCGTGAACTATTCCTAATTGTTTTCCTTAGTTTCTAACCCCACCTTCTATGACCGATGTGTACATTTAGGTAAGATGCTTTGAAATCTTTGATCCCTGATATACATTCAACCTATGGATTAAGCACTGACTATAATATGACTATAATATGAATGAATTTAGCTTCACACAGACATGCTACGACAATAATGCGCGGATCCAGGAATTTTCGGTAGGTTTGGTGGGGGCGGCTCAGGTCAATCTGTCGAAAATAAAAGTAAGCCCTGACAACTTTGTTGTTGGTTTTTTTTTCAAAGAAAAGTGTAATTTTCCAAGGTTCCAGAGGCGGTCCAACATTTTCCAGGGTGGTCCAACTTTTTCCAGGGGGGAGGGGGTCCAATTGCTTCTTCCCTATAGAAATCCATATATCTTGTTATTTTCCGGGGCGCGGGTCTGGACGCCCTGTCCCCCCACATCTGGATCCGCGCATGACAAAATGTTATACATTTCTCGAAAGAGCTATTTGAGCTACGACATGAGATTTACAACATGTGGTATGTGCGACCAGCAAAGGCTCAGACCAGCCTGCGCCTACGCGCAGTCTGATCCGGGCCATTGCTAGTCACTTGAATATTCTATGAGTGTTAAGCTACTGACTGAACATCATTTGGAGTTTCTAAGCTTAAAAGGGGGCTGCACATGCTCGTCTAAGTCTACGCTTGTCAAAATGCCACATTATTGGAAATCACATGTCACGGCTTATTGTGAAGAAATGTGCAGTATATTTCTGAGTTGAAGACATTTGGGTCGTTTTGGAGGCAAAATAATATATTACTGGGAGCTAGGAGCTATTGGCATCAGAATTATCGCCCATTTTTAAATAGCGATACAAGTCATTGACAAAAAGGAAGTGAAAAAAGACAAATTATGATTGATAGCTTGAGAAATAGTTTGTTTGAGACTCATGCTCAGTGGGAAATGATTTCATATCATAGGATATATCATAAGGATAGTTTGTGCACCTAAAATTGCATTTATTTCCATACTCACCAATTTAAACATGTGTTTTGGGTGCTCAAATGACCCCTCTCATTGAGATGGTTCTTTTGAGTACCCAGAACATATGTTTTGGTAGAGAAATAAGAAAAATAATTTTCCAGTACGCACTCTTATCTGGAGGCTTTTCATATACATAATTACATCTTAGACTACTAATGGAATTAATTTACTGTATTTGGTATTCTTAAGATCTTGTGACCCAATATCAGGTGAGCACTTCAGGACCTTCAGGTCTTCTAGTTTTGTCGTCTGTTATTTTCTCAAAATCAACTTTTTCGAAAATATATTTCATGAATACCATCAGAGTGTCAACAGTTTGTATCCACATCAGGTCCAAACTGTTTACAAAGGTCATCAGTAGACAAAGAGTAGTATCATCAGTGTTTGCTTTCATCTGATGATTTTTTTTTGCATTTCTTTCCTATTCATTACAGGAAATAGTTGGGGAACAGGGACAGGCCCATACGAGGGTAAGAAAGGGTCTTGTCTGGGCTGCGGTATGCAAGAAGAATTTCGGAACTGTGCTGATATTAGTATTGGTTATCCTGAACCCCCTAGCACAACGACGACTCCAGTAGCAAAGACCACTAATCCAAGCTCTGATGATAAACAAAGAGCATTAAACAAGCCATTGGTAGGTTGGAGTGATAGTAGATATTTGAACGGACAGCGGTCAACATCATCTGCAAAAGATCGAGGAATTAACAATAGACTATCTACAGGAAGCAAGCTCCCATATACAAAACTTGGAAAAGTTACAATTGATACTGATCTACCCGAGATGGATAGAACTATGACACAACAGGGAGCAGGTGCGAGTCCTAAAGGTGACGTTAGAGATTATATATTTAGAGTGACAAGGATAGAAGAAGCACTCAGTCTGCTGGACGACACAGAAAGGGTGCTAACTGGTTTGGATACCAATTTAGCTGAGGGTGGAGCAGCTAATAACAAGATGCCAGGGACACACTATGTGAAACTGTATGCAGGGCTAGTGTGGACGAGAAAAAAGATCAGTCATTTAGAGAAATTGATTGGGAAAATTGTTTCAAGACTGTCTCTGGTTGGAAGTACTCCACGCCAGATTAGGAAACATAATAACAATGATGGAGTTTACCTGTCTGAATTTAAGGCTAAATCTGCAGTAGTTAAAGATAAAATCCAGGCTGATAGTAAAGGAAATGGTAGAATAAACACTCGCATCATTAAACCAACAAGTATCAAAGAGGTGAATAGAGCTGGCAAATCAAGTCTAGATCAGAGCATTACAATACAACCCAGAAGTAAGATAGGAAAGGTTGCAAACAACATTGTATACAGTAACAAAAAGGTCACAAATCCTCAGCTTTCAAAAAGAATCACAGTTGTACATACAAAAACATATAATAACAGTGTTACCAGTAGACCTGCGAAGGTCCAGCCTTCGACAATGTTTACTAAATCTACAAAAGCAAGTGCTAAAACAGAAAGTGTTTATTCTGTGAAAGAATTCAGGAGAAATGACAACATACTGAATCAAGTCAATAAAGAATCTACACAAGCTGTTAAAACTACTCTGGTGAACAAATTCCCTGTTGTTGACTCTTGGGCCCTCAGAACTACTTCAATACCTAGAGATTTGACTGGCAACAGCAATAACATAGCAGATCTTTCATCTAAATCACTGTTGAAAGGTAACCGAGTGGTTCCTCCTAATGCTCTTCCTTGGTCACCAGAAAAAATGCCAGAGCCAGTACCAATAACTAGGACAGTCACACTGGCTCATACAACTAATTCAGTTAATGACAGGAAATCTCATACAACTAATTCAGTTAAAGACAGGAAATCTTATACAACTAATTCAGTTAAAGACAGGAAATCTCATACAACTAATTCAGTTAAAGACAGGAAATCTCCTACAACTAATTCAGTTAAAGACATGATAGCTCATGCAACCAATTCAGTTAAAGACATGATAGCTCATTCAACCAATTCAGTGAAAGACAGGAAACCTCAAACAACCAATTCAGTTAAAGACAGGAAATCTCATACAACTAATTCAGTTAAAGTCATGAAAGCTCGTACAACCAATTCAGCTAAAGACATGAAAGCTCGTACAACCAATTCAGTGAAAGACAGGAGATCTCATACAACTAAATCAGTTAAAAACAGGAAATCTCAAACAACCAATTCAGTTAAAGACATGAAAGCTCATACAACCAAATCAGTTAAGGACAGGAAATCTCATACAACTAATTTGGTTAAAAACAGGAAATATTATACAACTAATTCAGTTAAAGACATGAAAGCTCAAACAAACAAATCAGTTAAAGACACGAAAGCTCATACGACCAATTCAGTTAAAGACATGAACTCCCACAACACGCATTTAGTTAGAGATATGAAATCTCGTACGCAAAACTCATTTAAAGACACGAAATCTCGTACTACAAATTCAATTAAAGACATAAAACCTCACACAACTAGAAATTATATAAAACCTACTTTCAGATTAAAAACTAGGAAAACTAATGCTTTAAACAATTACAACCCCAAAGCAGTTGTGAAAGAAATGTTACCAACTCTCGGAGCACTAGGACTAACTGGTATACCAGGTGTTTCTGAAAACTCGCGAATGGCTCCTACTGTTGTGAAAACAATGCGTAAAATCAATAAGATCAGTAGAGGCAAAAAACTAACGCTCACTAAATGGCAGTTGGCTGAATTGCGGAACAGAATTCTTCACCAAGAGTACATTAGAGCAAACATGCAAAGACGCAGACAGAATGGAAATTCACTTTTAGCGAAAAGATGATCAGGTGAATCAGGACTACTTAACAGTTGTTCCAATTCTAGTACACACACCCCACGTGTATTCACAGAGTTTGTAAATGGGTTGATGATCCAGAGTATGCTGCACGAATACCACGTATATTGATGGAATCACCAAGTTTGTTAATTGATAGAAGATTCACATTCCAAGTGTATCTGAAGATTTGCTGAGTTTTCTCATGAGACAATGGCTCGAAGTGATAGCACACAACCCACGTGCATCTACAGGTTTTCTAAATCTGTTCATGGGCAATGATCCAAATCAATAGCACACCTCCCATGTCTATCCAGTGGTTCCCGGAGTTTGTTCATTGATCCATGATCCAAATGGATTGCACATCTCACGGGAACCTACAATTTCCTGAGTGTCAAGGATCCAATTTCATTTCACACATCACATGTGTATCTATAGATCGGGCTATAGATTCCCCGACTTTGTTTAAGAGCCAATGATCCAAATTGATTGCAGACTCATGAATCATAGTTCTGAGTCTTTATAAACAAAGGATCTTACATGAGTGTTCATGCTTTATTGAATGAGCTGAGTAAAAGATAAAATGCGAGGCTTGCCGGGTATTTCATCTCATTTTTTACAACGAGTTTAATAAATTTAATAATACAGGAGCATAAATGTTAGATTCTGTTTACCACAGGACATTAAAATTACTTGCAAATCGCATTTTTGGCGTGAAAACTTCAAGATTTTACCATCTTTTACGTAACGCTATAATGAATGTCATTACGTAACGTTACTAAGTATGTAAATCACTAGTGGTTTATCGATTTTATTGCATGGATTTATATCATTCCAAGAGACGACGTCATGTGATAAACAATATACACACACACTATAGTCCAGTCAGTTTTGACCTTTGAGTCCATGGTGTAAAACCTGAAATCTAACTCAGGATACGTTACCAGTTTACAATTCAACTTCAAAAGCATGAACATTAGATGTTTGGTTTAGAAATAGCTGTTACAATCTGATTAACCATTTTCGTGCTATTTAGTAGGCTTATTCAATCTTTGATGTGCCCGAGTTCAAAATTGGACTGTACATGTAGGCAGTAATCATTTACGCAAGTTCTTCCACAAAACTACCTTTCCAGTTGCAAAAAACGAAGTTTTCGATTACAAAAATGCACACATTTGTATTTACAGATAATGTGGTATTTGCGTTCTCTGGTCGATGTTCTGGTGATTGAAAAGGGAACTTTGTTTTTGGATGGCATTAGAAAGCGATTTGTTTTGTATATAAATCAGTTCGTTCATTATTGTCCAATATGTGAAACTGGAATATTATGAAACTGGAATATTAATCTCAGATTAATCAGTAGTGTGATTGGGTTCTACCTACATGTAGGTATGCCTCAGGAACCAGTTTGGTGATGCTTGCTTATGTTCACTTGTAAAGGATTGCCCAGAGACAAGACAAGACCAATATAATAACATTATTTTTTGTGCTTTTGATCTCCCTCAAGTGTGAATGTTTTTCTGCTCCACTCATGTGCACTGTGTGTAATGGGCCCTTAGCCTATGAATCTGGTATACTGTAAGTAGGAATGTGTGTGTGTGTTTTGTTTGTGGTTTACCCAGTCAACACCCATGGTCATGGTAATGTCGAGATGGTAAATTAACCTTACCACACTTTTCCTGGGCAAGCTTAGATAAAGCGGTTAAACAGTATTTTGTGTACATTTGTAGCGGACAAAAGTCCTTCTTAAATCAGCGGAAAGTACATGTTAGCATGGTGATCTATTAAAAATGAGTCCATTGTAGAACTATATTTTTGTTTGTTGAAAATAAATAAAACATAAATTAAACACTCTTAGTGTCTCATTTGCACTATCTCAGTGACAGTCATGCTCAGATCCAGAAGAGGCCTGGGGGTCCCTACCACCCCACCCCCTGGAAAATCACAAAGCTATAGGTTTCCTTAGGGATACTGGAGCAGCCCTTATCACGAAGCTATCAGACCAAATAAGTTGATGATGAACCCTTAAAGCGCCAATCACGACTGCAGCAGACGACATTTTTGCAGCATCTTTCCCAATTTTGGAAGAAAATAAGGCATGATGATACATGAGAATCGTCTGAATCGACTAAGTGAAAAATTATAAAGCCCAGGTCGACATATGCAAGTAAAGCGTAATTTCTTTATTTAGTAAAATACCTGACTTAACACTTGGCGAGGAAAAGAAATTCCGGGTTACACAGTCTCATAAAGGCTTCAGTTGCATGTATGTGTACATGTGTTCGTTCAAAGTCGTCTGCTGATAACCTTTGCAAACGGTTTGAACCCAGATCAGGATCGACATATGTCGGTCCTGATCTGGATCCAAACAGTTTGCCACTCTGATAGTGTTCCAGAGAGATTTTTTTTAAAAAGTTAACTTTGTAAAAATAAAAAGCCAGCAGACGACAAAAAAGCGCGACAAACCACACAGCATGCTTAGAGACGTTCAAAGGGACCTTAATTGTTGACCAGGCAACTTTCATTGTTTCTCTCACCACTAAATTAAGTTATTTAAAATTTGAGGATATTCCACACTGATGAAATGATATATCTGAAATCTTGTTCCATATTTTCGGAATTTTAATAATTTTAATTTGGAACAAGGAAGTCAAAAGTCAGCGTCTTTAGTAGAATATAAAGGTAAAACATTACATCTGCACTGTCATAAAAAAACTTTATGCGCCTTGCATGTAAACTTGAACTTTTCTTATATGTTAGTTGAGATTATAGTTCAAAGCGCATTTTGAAGTACATATTATATATTTTAGATATTGTATCTATACAAATGTAAGTAGTATTCTTCTTTTAAATTATTTTTTTTATTATTTTCATTTTCATAATTGAAGTGTTTTTGTTTGTTTATTGTATGTTTGTTTTTGTTGCTGTTGTTGTTTTAATATGGGTATTTA
This sequence comes from Loripinus fragilis, assembly GCA_964019695.1. Taxonomy (NCBI): domain Eukaryota; kingdom Metazoa; phylum Mollusca; class Bivalvia; order Lucinida; family Lucinidae; genus Loripinus; species Loripinus fragilis. The sequence continues at coordinate 68,073,706 of OZ026530.1, forward strand.
AGCAATTGCCTTTCTGTTACATTAAGCACACTGTGCAAGGCGATAAAACTCCAACGGTATGATAAAAATACAAATATCTTTGAAATATCTTACGGGGATGACATTTTGATGGTGACGACCAAAAGAATGCGATTTTAGCACGTTTGATCGGACAGAACTGTGTGGCAAGGGAACCAAATGTACACAGTGATTCTTTCAATAATGCTGAACAGCTCTTTCAATACGTTCTACAGTACAGCAAAAAATAGATAAAATAAACTCACGTTTGACTTGTTTATGTCGCATACATTTTCGCGGAATTGATCATACCGTTAAACTTCTTCTAAGCCAATGAAGGCCACCATTTTGAATTCATACATTGCATTCAATTTCCTGTGAATTTGAAAAGCCAAATAAAATCCCCAGTTCCGTTGCGAACTGTACAGAATATTTCAAAATCAAATATTTTCAACAGAAGAATCAATAAAATGTTTTGCAGGAAACAAGTTATTCCGTTTACGCATATTTAATTAGGGCTGCGTGACGTCACACAGCCTAAAAGGACTGAACTCCATAGCTTTTCATTCTCTATTTTACTTGTGAACATCTGTAAATCTGTAACTTTTACTTACTTTTTACTCTTTACTTTTCTGTTTTTAAAAGTCAGATAAATGCATGGAGCGGGGGGACCTGTGCATGTTCTTTTTGTTCAGATAAATACCCATATCACTATCACAATACCAGTGGTTTTCTACTTTCTGTCATAACCCGGTATTCCTGAAAGACCAGAATCTGAAAAAAAAGTTCCTCTTGGTTCCCCTCTCAAACTTATTAAGCTTTCTCTCAAATGTGTTTCCTTTCGGTTTTAACAGAACATTGGCACTGCATACAGAATAAATCATGTTACTGGTCGAAGACACTAAAGCACTATTTCGTGTGGTTCTGATTATGATGGTCATAATGAACATGGTTGATGGACACGCCAAAATGACGGAACCGCCAATGAGGTCTTCAATGTGGAGGTTTGGTTACGACACACCCGTCAACTACAATGATAATGAACTGTTTTGTGGAGGAATTCAGGTGAGTACGATACATAGGTCACCAGTGAAAAGGCCTAATCCATGGGCGGATCCAGAAGAGGGACAGGGGGTCCGGACCCCCTCTGAAAAATCACAAAAATATAGGGTTTCTTAGCAAAAAAGCAATACTGGTCCGGATCCCCTGAAAAATCACAAAGCTACCAAGCAAGCATTCAATTTTGGGCCATCATCGGCACGCCAACGATGATGGCCCACTTATAATCGTATTTGGATCATCTCTCCCCTCATCAACTAAAAAAAAGTTGTCAAATTTATTTGGACCCCCTCTGACAAAATTTTCTGGGTCCGTGCATGTAATCCATAATCCATGCAGCCCTGATTTTGTTGACCATAATGAATACGGTTTATGGACAGAAAAACTGACGGAACCACCTACAATTTAGTGTAGAATTGTATTTATGTTCTTACCCATTATTTAAAGATGTGTTTTTGGTGTTCAACCCACAACATATGATTTGGTTGAGAAATTAACAGAATCAATAGATGCCTGTAGGTCCAGTTAAGCAGAAAATAAATAAATGAATAAATAAAAATAGAAAAAAGAGTAAAATTGTATAATTCTTCTTACCCATGAGTTTAAACGTGTTTGGTATCGAATGAGAATAATAATTTTCAATAAAAGGTCTGGTATAAGTTACAGTGAAAACCTCCATAGGTTAGAAATAGATCTACTTCTAAAATTTCGAACAATAACATCATTTCTGGGAACAATCGAAAGTATGTGCACGAAGTACTGGTTAACCGCTTGGTCAAGCTTGCCTGGGAAAAAGTGTTGTCAGGTGACCATGACCATTGCTGTTGACTGGGACGTAAAACATTAAACCAAACAAAACAAGTTCAAAAATTTCGAACAGTAATATTATTTCTGAGAACCACAATTTCTAAAAATTCGAACATATGAAGAGCATTATCTTATTGTTCGAACTTTAAGGACATTTACTGCTTTCACAATTGTTTGAGATGTAATTCGAAAAAGCACACAATGCATTGCAATTGACCAATGACGAAAGTTGAAAATTACGTACCCACGTTCGATGATGTAATATGTTGCGTTTTGGTTACAAGTGATCATATATCCTTGTGTTTTCTATGTTTTAGAGGTTCATGAAGAATGGAGGACAGTGTGGAACTTGTGGTGATCCGTACGATGACCCACACCCAGAGCATGAGGCCGGAGGACGCTTTGCTACCGGAACTATTGTCAAATATTACCCACAATACACAAGCCAAATTCCGGTAACCATTGACGTAACAGCCCATCATAAAGGTAAGAAGGCCATTGGAGGATCCAGAAGGGGGGCAGGGGTCCGAACCCCCCCCCCCCCACCCCCACGCGAAAATTATAAGTGGCTATATGTTTTAGGTGCTGGTACCAATGGGTCGGTCTGTGATCTGTGCTTCTGACATTATTTTACTTGGTCATTGTCACTTGCATTTTTATCGTTTACGAGCACCGTGCCATTAGTGTTAACATTTTAAAAATATAGCTTATATTAGCACTTTCTCACTTTTTCTTGTCTGACAGGCGTTAGGAATTCAGTATGGATTGATACAATAGGTGCAGACCTACAAATGTACTAGTTTTGTACTTAAATGTGTCACAGGTAGATTTTCTAAATTATGATGTATTTCTGTCCCTGAAGATTGTTTTAAATCTCGACAAACAGCGCAGACCCTGATGAAACGCAGCATTAAGAAGTGTCCAGTATACAAAGGGCTTAGGCACTGGCGGGCTTCATTACCCATTGAGACCGTATTCATGAAACAACATTATTTTCTATATTTTTCAGGGTTTTTCGAGTTTCGTTTGTGTGCCCACAACAACATACATACACGAGTGAGTCAGCAGTGTCTGGACCAGAATGTACTAGTTATTGAGGAGGGCGAACAAAGAGGACATCCACACAGATTTTTTCCAAGTAAATACAAAAAAAAAATCTCGATAATTTCATCTCTGGTATTTCGAATTGCCCGCTGATTCTTATTTTTGGGATACATTGGATTTATTTATGGGCCATTTCATTACTTTCTTATCTAAACTTACTTTTTTTTTTTTTTTTTTTTTTTTTTTTTTTTTTTTTTTTGGGGGGGGGGGGTGCTTTAGTGAGACGTTACTTTTAAGCGCACAGAACATATGTTTTTATTGAAAATGCTAAAAAATATTTTTTTTATCTTTTTTTTAATTGTATTTATTTATTTTATTTTTATTTATTTTTTTGGGGGGATGGGGCGTAAATATAATTAACCTGTTGACGCTTTGGACCATACAAAAATGACCGGAAGTTAGCACATTATCCCATTTCGGTTAAATTTAATATTCAAAGTTTAATGTTGTAATGGCACTGGGATAATCTATTTTACACCACCTTTACCAACTCTAGCACGAAATAGCTCGTGATGTTCGTTCAAGGTCTACACTTATGTAGGTGGTATAGAATAGGTATACCAAGTTTGTCCACCTGTACGTAAGAAAATCCACTCGTTAAAGCTCGTGGGTTATATCCACGTTCAGGAGGACAACCCATGGTATAACTATTACATGTATAATAAGGGACTGTAGGAATTACTTCAGTTGTTGAATATGATCTAATGCGACAATCAATTTATTATTTAACAATGGTTATTAAAGTCAATCAAAATTGGCATGCATATACGAGTCGACATGAATCATACATATATGAGACATACATATACATGTATAAAGACATACTCAAACCTTTTAGATGGTGCTATGTCATCAATCAAACCTGTCAAATTTCAAATTCTGTCTGGAACTGTATTAGCACACTGACCTGGATGACGCACTCATGAAAACTAAAAAAAAAGTTGAAACAATGGCTTTGTCTATATATTGTGCACAGTAAAAATAAGCGTAACTTTTAGACACTAAAAGCTTTTGCTGCAAACTTACACATACCACTCCCTACACAAACAGCTTCAGCACAGCGTTTCTCCTGTGATAAGTGTTTAATCCTTTCTACCTGTTAAACCTATTATTAGCTTGTTGTACAGTAAAACCTGTGTAAAACGGCCACTCCCAAAAAGACCGAAAATTGATTGACCTCTTGGCTCTTGTTTGTGATGTCTAATTGTGAAGTTGTCTTTTTCCCATTGTTATTCTGGGTCAGGTGTGGTACTTGATTGTATCGATTCCTGATCTCTGCCCTCTTTCTTACTTTCAAGACCAATATTCGCTTATGCAGGTCAAACGTTTTACAGAATGCAGGAGCATTCTGCAATACTTTCGACCTTCATTAAGCTGCCATTTGTCATTAAGATCTTTGTTTTGTCTATTTTTGAGTAGCCGTTTTACACAGGTTTTACTGTAGTTATTCTGGCGATCAATCAAGACTTTAGTTAAGAGTGCGTAACGAAAATTTAATTTTCTTGTTTCTCAAGCATAACATATGTTGTGGGTACTCAAAAGAACCGCCTGAATGAGCCATTTCTTTTGAGCACACAAAACATATGTTAAATGTGATGGGTAAGAAAATATTTACAATTTTACGCTGAAATTTTTTGTTTATCTAAACCTGTGGATCGAGACAATCAAGCAGAATGTAGTTGAAAGGCTACACCAAGATTAGTGGCAGTTCAGGTTCCACCCAATTTGGTGTCAAGTAACACCTATTTTTATACATTGTATAACCGTGTGTTATATGTATATTACAGGTGACAACGGCCTTTGGAACGTCACTGTCCGGATACCACCGGGAATCACGTGCACACAATGTGTATTACAGATGCGGTATAAGGCAGGTGAGTTTCCGTGGCGGTGCACCTCCCATTACTATTCCATTAATATTCACGTATGAAAGAGGGTCTGGATGGCGGGTCTGGTATTCACTATTCATTAAAAAATTAGCCTATTATTCATCTCATTAAAATTTTGGCTTATTCATTAAAATAAGACCAATTATTCATTATAGGTAAGAAAGGTGACAGAGAAATCTGATTATTCACTATTCATTAATTTTTTCTTCAATTCATTAAAAAATAGGATTATTTATTATTTTAGGATCTCATTATTCACTATTCATTTTTTGGCTCATTATTCACTATTCATTATAAAAAGGGCCATTATTCACTAATCATTATACCCGTCCAGACCCTCATAATATTCGCGTCACCAGTTTTGGCACAATTTTGATTGCTGTCGTTAGATAAGATAAGCTTTATTTTGAGTCAGGAACTTGACAGCAAGACATATAAACAAAACAACATAAGCTTTTTGTGAGATTGGAACGTGCCATAAGTTCGTAATGTAACGTGCCATAATCAAGCTTTCGGGAAGTAAAATAGATTGTATACATCTGCTTGTAAAAATATGTTTTGGTTGCTCTTAAGAACCGTCTCACAGACTAGCAAAATATGTCTTTGGTTGGGAAATGAGAACATTAACTTGTAATCATTCCCTCTTATCTGAAGACCTGAGGCGAGTTCAACAATGCGAGCGCTCCAACGAGCGCTTGTCAGTGTGATCATTACATTGTTGAACGCTAGCGAGCTTTCGTCCAATAAAAAATGGCTGCGCCCAGTATCCCCAAATTGGTTGGAAATCAAAGCGAAACAACTTCCTACCCTCAGTTTAAATTGTTCCATTTCATCATACATTGTATAGAAACACACAAAGAAACTTACGTTGTCATTCCGAAAATCGAATCTGAAAATATTGCGTGCATAGTCCCTGACGAAAATCCATTATTGATTTGGTAGCCATCTTGGATTTTTCGGGCGATACACCTATCGACTTGAATCACGAGCGCTTGCAAGCACCTTGGTTCAGAGATAGACTGGTTCTCTCCCTTTAATAGCTTGTCAGCATATTAAGACAGGTAACTACTAGCCGCCATTGCGCCTACGTATAGCATACACACTGACGTCATGAGTGACGTGGTATTGGAAAATACCCTTGACATGAAGTGAATTTTCAAACAAGCCGTTTTATTAAGTTTATTTTGTTCTGGGAGTTTATATTTTTTTCTTTTAGTTAATTGTCAAATTATAGCAACTGAAAAAATACTGAATTTTGTGTTGAAAAATCTTTTCTGGAGCATGCGCAGTCGCATGAGTAGGATTCTCTACTTGTAATAAATTAGTAGTTACCAAACGTTATATGCGTAGCGGAAGTGGAGCTTTATCAACGAGGGGAACCAATCTAGGTTCAGAGATAAAGCACTCGATAGCACTCCGAGCGCTCGTAGAGTTAAACGTTGTGGAAGCGATTTGTATCATGTTTTGACAGAGAAATCTTAAGAAAAACTAACTTTGTGAATGTCATAATAGTAAGGTGATTGTCGCTGAGCAGATGTTCTATCTAATTAGTGTCTGTTTGCGCGGACAACAGATCCACACAAGGCGAGCCAGCAAGTACATTTGTTGCAAAGTCAAAGTTTTGCGGGAAGGCTTATGGCTCGAATAAGGCAACCGCTCAAAGAGGAGCTGACCGAAAACCACAATTCATAGCAAAAAGTGAAATAGTGCGGGAAACGTCGTGAGAAAACCTGACTTTGTTGCATGCGAACAACAAAGGCACAGACCAGCCTGCGCATCTGGTCAGTCTGATCAGCGCATTTGTTATTCGCGTTCTGGAAAGACCCAGCAAACACACTTTTTACGTCGGAACAACGTCGTATCAACGTCGATGCATGTTTTAACGGTGTGTGTCTATACTGCTTGGGAATAATAGCTAGTATTGTTACAAAAAAATGAATAAAATTGCTAGTCTCAGTAGCTGAGCAGACTTTATTGAGACTTATCTGATCGCCAACCCCGATACAGATGTTCTTGCGTCGTCGCCCGCATGTCGCGGTACAGTAGCATAAATTTAAAGGCCTCCAGATAACTAAAATTTTGGGACGTAAAATTGTGAATACGAGCATCTCGTACTTTCTTATCCATCAGTTTAAACATTTGTTTTGGGTGGATATATCCACAACATATGATAAGAAAAATAAAAAAAAATAAGTTAATTTTTGATTACACACTCTTATCTGGAGGCCTGAATTAAAACATTTGAGAAACGAATATTTGGAGGAAATAAATCACCAGAAGAATTATTGTTCATGATCACGTTAATTAACATTTATGAATAATTTATTGATTTGCTAATCTAACATTATAATGAGATGTGATTTTAATATCTTCAGATATTCAATGAAAGGTTACGATTGCTCATGGGCTTGGCATCCTAACAGAGGTCAGGCCGCAGTATACTCTCATTGTCACGGTTCTTTTGAGTAAACCCAATATATGTTTTAGTTTATTTTGCGCACTCTAATATCTTTCTTTCTTTCTCTTTATACTGGCACGATCAAATTATGATCATTACGCCAGGGAGTGCAATTTTGGAATTTTGAAGAAAAAACAAAAACAAAACAAAAAAAACAAAACAAAAAAAACAAAAAAATCTTTCGGCTGTGTTTTTAACTAAATGAGGAGTGCCCTAAACTCCTCAGCAGTCTTGGAATTGACCGCCGAAGGAGAAAGACTATACCACTGTGGTATAGTCCGGGGGAAAAAAGAGTTCTTCAGGGCATCACTGTATGTCTGGTATCTACAATATTGGGCACTGTGTGATGACCTGGTAGATTTCAAACTGCGAGCAGGGGTCAGGTACTTGTCTTTTTCTATAGACACAGCACCAGAATGTATCTTATGAAAGAGAAGCAGGGAGGACCGATCCCTACGGGTTTCAAGAGATGGCCACTCAAGCTCATCAAGCATCTCGCCGACACTACTTGTGTTACGCCATCTCCTGCAGGTCCAACGGGCTGCTGTCCTCTGACCTTTCTCTACCTGATTAATCTGAAGTTTTGAGTAAGGGCTCCAAATGGGTGCTGCATACTCTAGTTTAGGCCGAACCAAAGTTTTGTATGCAACTTCCTTAGTACTCCGAGGTGCAAAAGCCAAATTCCTGCGAAGGAAACCAAGTGTCTTAGTTGCTTTGGAAGAAATTACTTAAATGTGTTGACCCCAATCCATATTATCAGAGATGGTTATGCCAAGGTATTTTGCTGACTGAACGTTTTCCAAAGTTTGGTTGTGAAGGGAGTAATCAAAGAGAATCTGTTTGTGATGCTGATGCCGAGTCACTCTCATAGAGATACATTTGGCCACATTGAACTTCATTTGCCAACCGGCTTCCCATTGTCCTAAGCTAGTGAGGTCTTCCTGCAGTATAAAACAGTCTTGAATCGAATGAATGTTTCTATACAGGACACAGTCGTCCGCGAACAGAAGACCTGATGTTATCCGGCAGGTCGTTTATAAAAATAAGGAACAGGATCGGCCCTAAAACTGATCCTTGGGGTACACCGGATAACACTGGGACTGGATCTGAGGCTTTACCATCTAATACTACTTTTTGAGTGCGCCCAGAGAGCCATGAGTTGATCCACTTGTGGGTGGACCCTCTTATCCCATAATAGTCCAATTTGTGTAATAGCCTCCTGTGTGGTACCTTATCAAAGGCCTTTGCGAAATCCATTATGATCAAATCTGTCTGCTTGTGTCCACGATTCACAGCGCCATCCAGGTTGCTGATGATATCGTGCACAAACTGGACCAACTGGGTCTCGCAGGACCTCTGACTTCGGAAACCATGCTGACAGTCAGCACTATGCTATCTAAGGCTAAGTGCTTGTTGATGTTACTGACTAATATATGCTATATATGCTCTAGGGTTTTGCAGCAGATGCATGTGAGCGACACCGGTCTGTAATTAGCAGCATCATATTTTTCACCTTTTTTAAAGACCGGAGAAACATAAGCTTGTCGCCACTCATCTGGTACATCGCCCCGAGCTAAGGTCTCATTAAAGATAAGTGCCAGTATTGGAGAGATCTCATTGCTACACTCTTTAAGCACTCTGGCCTTCAGTCCATCCGGGCCAGGTGCTTTATGTACATTTAGTCCGTCCAACAGTTTGGCGACCCCTTTCGGGTCAACTGTTATGTCCCCCATGGGGGAGAACGGACTAGCCCCTTTAGAGGGCGGGTCAGAGTCGCCTTCGCGTGTGAAGGCTGATTGAAACTGCCGGTTACATATATTGGCTTTATCCTTTGTATCTGTCTTAAGAATTCCGCTTTCTCTGAGTGATGCGATCCCAAACGCGTCTTTTTTAAGAGATTTGACAAATGACCAAAACTTTTTTATCTTTTCATGCTTAGGAGTATCGGGATCTGAGCTGTCGTTCTCAAACGTAAATATATTGGAAACGTATTTCCAATAGGCATCTCTCAATACCTTCTGTACATGTGCTCTGAGCCGCTTATAATGAATCTTGACATCAGGGTCCTTGGATTTACGAGCACGAAGGTAAAGCTTATTTCTTTTCTTTACAAGCCGTTTGATCGTTAAATCGATCCATGGCACAGAGTATTTTGTTTTGGTCGTTTTTGATGGGATAAACCTTTCACCAGCCTCTACAAAGCATGTTTTGAATTTGACCCACATGTCATTAACTGACATGTGACTGTGGTCTTCAGAAGTACTTGCATGTGACTCCACTCTATATCACCGCAATTGAAATCTCCTCCAATCAGAACATGTGCATTTCTGTTAGACATAATCCGAGATAAGGATGAATTAAACTCCTCAAGGTAATCATTATCAATCTTGTCGGGGGGCCGATAAAAAGAACCAAGGTACAAAGTCCTGCATCCAATAATGTTCATCTTACACCAAATATCGGGGTCTGAACCACTATGTTATGCTCTTGCCTTTCAGCTATACATGTAATTGTGTACTCAAAAGAACCGTCTCAATGCCTACAAAACAAACCATTATATCAATCTGATAATAAAATATTTATAATTTGAGCCGCGACATATGATTTCCAACACTTTGACAAGTGTCAAGTGTAGACTCAGACGAGACTGTGCAGCTTCCTTTTAACCATAGAAACTCCAAATAAGGTTCGCTCAGTAGCTCAACGGTCATATAATATTCAAGCGACTAGCAAAGCTCTGATCAGACTGCGCGTACATACCACATTGTTGGAAATCTCATGTTGCGGCTCAAATATATGATTATTGTTTTAGATTATCAGCTTCAGCATGGATTGGCATACTTCATGGGTTGTCATCAATCTCATTAATTCTACTTGATATCGCACCCACCAATTCATCTCCTTCACAGCATAAAATTATTATTATGAAGAAGAGGGACATGTTTCCTATGAATAGGCCTTAAATTCAACAAAATTTGTCAATAGAAAATTTTATATTTCCGAAAGTGCTATTCGATGGCCTTGATCATAGACATACCTTAATATTAATAAGTAACTAGTGGGCTGGTTCTAGAATCTGTGTTGAAGTAATATAATTTTTAAAAGGGGTACGTGCATTAAGGGGCTAATTTGACCCCCTCTGGAGCAAAAAACTGAAAGTTGCTTTTCACCAATTTCTTCTGATTGGTTTGATAGAAGAATAACTCAATTTTAAAATTCTGCCATTTATTTAAATTTTAATGGTTGCTATGGTAACAAAAATGGCCAACAAAATAGGTTTAAGATATGGAAATCGCCATTTTGGACCAAATTGAATGCTTTTGGAGACTGATTTGTAATAATTAGATATCAGCACAGCTGTATACCAAAAAACCTTTAAATATGTTTTGTGCCTTGATTATTCTCATCATCTGTTTTTCAGGGCTCCCAAAATCCCCAAAACTATGAGCTTGCTCCCCAAATCCCTGAAAATAATTACCAGTGCTCCCCAGCTCCCTGATAAAATAAATAGCCTTTCTCCCCAGATCCCAAAACCCCTGGGGACCCGATATTCAGCTCAGAAACCAAAATTGTAATATTTATTTGTAAACTTCGTTTACAGACAGCAAAGAGGGTATATAACAATTAAAGAACAGTATATGCATATGTTAACATTTTGTTCAATTAAGTATATGAATAGGTCATTTTTTTTTTCGAAGACCATGCATATGATTGGGGTAGGTTTGCACACCCGTACAAAAATTACCCTCAAGTTACCCCCCCCCCCCCCCGAGCAATAACCTTTCTGAAAGTGTGAAGGACATTTTGTTGACTTCGTCAAATGCAGCAAATGATCGAAAGTACGTCGTTTGAATTATGAAGTGCAATGCTCGTGGAAAGTGCACTTTTTATGATATATTACTAATCGATTACGGAATGAAAATGTCAATGTGATTTATTAGATAATTTGAATGAAGCTATTTGATGAAAGGGGAAAAGTTAAAAATGCATTTAATGTGAGTTTAAACTAACTTTGTTTTACAACAACAGAATCTTCGACAAAGATTTGGCCAGTAAAATAATTTTAGCCCCCACCCCCTCCCCGTATACTCGTTGTTTATGGTTGCTCCCATAGTTATAATGACTTTAATATTTACTGTCGTGAGTTGGCTCCCGGTACCGTTAGTTTAACAAGTGACAGGGCCCAGGGCGACGACATTAAACAGTGCGCTTACAGTAGTTGGGGTTTTATGTTAGATCCGTGTTTGGTTTATCAGTACACGTCCTTCCTAATGTGTTTCCAGGACTTAAGTGACCCCCGTTATTTGCTAATTATTCTTTAATGGTAATTTTAATTGAAAAAATAATTAGAGAAATGAATTTAGATATATACCGCGTAATTGAATTTATTTTTTCCACATAAGTATGAGTTTTTGTATAGGCTGGGATTAGATGGAATTTTGGTGTGTTTTTGCTGCTCTTCTTTGAATTAGTCCCCAAGTGAACCTAGCGATATAAATAAAATATGGCTTATACAGGTCAGTGGACCCACAGATAAGAGTGTGTAACAGAGAATTATTTTTCCTATTTCTCAACCAAAAGATATGCTGTGTGTACTCAAAACAACTGTCTCGATGATATGGTTCTTTTTGAGCACCCAAAACACGTGTTTAAACTGTTAAAACAATCGCAACTTCACGCTAAAATTGCTTAACTGGCCCAATCTTCGTGCATTAAGCTATGATTCACTGCTTATACTGACTCATAAACTTCACTGTACATCTTAAGGCGATGCATCGAAATGGCCTGTGTTAAAAAAAGAGATTCAAGTAACAGTATGTCTTAATCTTAAATAATGGCTGAATTTTCTTTCGAGATCATTGTTTCCTAAAAATATGTCTTTCAGGAATACAAGTAGGTTATCAAACAGTATGGATCCAGATAATGCCCAACATTTTAACCTGAACTTGCCTTCGGCTGTTGACAAAGTTATCAGAGAAATAGCTTTAGCAGGCAAACATTTGATACTCTTTAAGTTTAATGTATATCCCTAATTCGCTATTTCTCGTCAACTCTCTAAACTTGAATTGTTGTCATAAACCCTTTACTTACTAGTGTCGTCTGCTGATAACGTTTGCAAACAATTTGGACCCAGATCAGGCCCGACAGAACGTCCGGCATGATCTGGATCCAAACTGCTTGGCACTCTACTGATATTCCCGAAAGATCATTTTAGAAAAAAAGCAACAACAAGAAACAAACTGATTTTGAAAAAATATCAGCAGAAGACAAAATCATTACAAATTACCTCGTAGGCAAAAAGAGTAAATGAATTGAAATGGAAGGTGCTACATGTACATGCATGTTTCATGCTTAAGCCTTATATTTGCCTGCTTTTAATACGGCACGGTCTAGGACCCCTATAGACTTTTACGATTGCGTGTGTACGTGCGTGTGTGTGTACAAAATGATGACGAGTGAGGTTTGCGGAATATATTTTCGTTGAATCATCGGATATAGATAGTCCTGTAGGCTAGTACATATCATCGTAGCAATGAAAATATACCATGTGTATCTATTGGGGTACACATAGGTATTGGTGAATTTCGGGGAAAATTACGTTTGAGCGGAAATCATACTGTGGCAGAGTATGAAAAGAGTGGAGAATCATACAGTCAAAAGAGTGGATTTGTAAAACATTCAAACGAGCGAATTTTCCAGGTAATGATCTTTAAATAAGTTTTCGCTCAGTTGAATTACCTGTAATGGCAAATATTGCCCAGTTCTTAGTATGTGATTTGGAGCGCATTGCAGTGGCGAATCCAGGGGGATTGCCACCCTTCTCGATATTAAATATTCTATTAAAATGAAATAATTTGATCTCGATGAGACCAAATTATTTCATTTTCATTCAATATTTAAGATAAATAAGATAATATCCACAAAGCGAAACCACTTTTTTATACACATGAACTCCCTTTCCAGGAATCCTTGATCCGCCCCTGCATAAGGATGTTTACCTGGAAAATTGGTTTAAACATATTTTATTCATTCTCTTTTATACAATAAGCATAGCACTAATAATATTACAAAGCAGTTGAATGAAAGGGATTTGACAGTAAGCGTAAGCTTATATACGTCATCTCCTGAAAGGTGGTATGGTGTTTAATACAACAAGTGTTTTTGGAATGAACAAAATATATATATGTATACAAATGAGAGAGAGAGAGAGAGAGAGAGAGAGAGAGGGAATGTTTGACTGACATCCTGTTTTAGGCAAGTAACCCTTAAATTAATGAGCTCTGGCTTGATTAGGCCCCCTACGTTGATTAAACCTGCCACAACTGGTTAAAAAATTTTGTACCTCTATGAATAAGGTTGTATTCTCCTGAAGAGTTGAGTCTTCTATTCCATATAGGAGTTGATTGATTGAGTAGTTGTCCAGTCGTATTGACAGGTTTCTCCTACTTTCTGCATACAATGGGCATGTGAAAAAGAGGTGTTGGGCGTTTTCAAAGCCACCACATTGACATGAAGGGCTGTTGACACAATTTTTTTCGATATAAGTAGGCATTTAAAGCGCTGCATTCCATTCGAAGTCTGGCTTGGAGAACTTGACCTAGTTGCGAACCAACATTGAAGTATTTCGGTGGCTTTGGAAGGTTTTTATTTAACTGTAATTTGAATGCAGAGACTGAGGTAGATTCTTTGATTTCATTTGGAAGGTTATTCCATGCTCTTATTGTAGAGGGAAAAAAGATTCATGGAAGAGGTTTGAGTTTGATCTGAAGTTTTGGAAATGGTCCGCGTTTCTTAGTGGATAATCGATAGTTTTAATTAATATGAGGAGGAATAATGTCCAAAAGATAAGTTTGAAAATTTTGTAAAAAGTTACCTGGAAAATTCGCTCATTTGAATGATTCAAACGGCCGCTCTTTTGCCTTATGATTCTCCGCTCTTTCGTAAAAATAAATCTGCTCTTTCGTATTATGGATCCGCTCAAACGTAAATCTCCCGAATTTCGACCTGAGACGGATCAAAAGTCAGACGATTTTAATTGACAGCACGTGAAAGGGGAAACGGGTAGAAACCGTTATAAAGCGGTATCATAGGCGTTACATAATACATTCTCATGATTATATAGGTAACTTTCAACAATTTTCTCAATTTTCTCTGTAGCTCGGTAGGTAAGCAACAGTCTAATAAGGTACAAGTATTTCTTTTCTTTAATGCTAGTTCGAGTCTCAGTCAGGCCTTTTTTACTTTAAATACAAGTGTGTTTGTGTGCGTGTGTGCGTGCGTGCGTGCGTGTGCGTGCGTGTTCAATTGAGCTCTTTTTCTTATGTATATTTTCATCATAGTATATATTTCATTTCATAATTTATCAAATTTCAGATACAATTAATTTCACATGCCCTCTGTCACGCTGGCTCATGATCTTCCTCTGTCGCGATCTCCTTTAACTAGTATGTATACCCGCTCTACTGACAAAACATGCTCGACGCACTTCGCCCAGTCACCAGGTGTAATGACTCTTATACCCTGAAGGCGAAATTATTCCTCGCAATGAAGCAATCATAAAAACGCATTAGGAGATACAATTTGCCGCAGAGAGGTCAAAATAAAACTTATCGTGTTTTGAAGATAGCAGGAAAATAATAATAATAAAGTTCCGAACCGCGGGCCGCCATTCCAGCCAAACTTGCGATTTTTCTACAAAAACATACAATGTACTAAATTGTCATATCACTGGTACCCAAAGGTAGTAGATTTACCATTCCTGCCCCCTCCCACTCAAAAAAATATGTTAATAAACAAAATATTTGGGACTCGATCTCTTGGTTTCGAACGCTGCAACATCCCAGGGAATATTTGCAATTCAAGACGTGGACCGCTCGACTAAGCCTGTAGTTATTGTATTGGTCATGTCGTTACACATTTATTGGAATGTTTGCTACGTCGATAGCACGAGCAGTAAGTATAAGTTACAATCTTATTTACCTTTCTCGTGCTCCTATGTAGACTCGTCTGATCTTTGATCCGTCTGAGGTCAAAATTGACCTATATATTCACAGGGAAAAACAACTGTTATTCTTTTGTACAGGGGACTGGGGCTTCAGTTACAAATAAGGGCGTCTCCCAAAAAATAAGTTTTAGTTACGCGGTGTGCATTTAAATCCACATGCTAAGCGCCGTTCTTCTAAGTTCAATTTAAAGCTGTTTAAAAAAAGAAAAACGGGGGTCACTTATAACCTGAAAACACTATAGTTCTGCAATCATCTCGCTGGGGAAGAGAGAGCTGATTACTTTACTTTTATTGTCTTCTTAATGTCATGTGGCTGTTAGTGTTATTTGTCTCTTCCTCACGGTGCCGTGGGTTGTTCTGCAGTGTGCGATTGTGGCACATTTCCTGGTCATACTCACTTTTTTTAAAATCACTCATTTTCTGTCCATGCGTGCATACTTTGTCTTCGACCAAAGGAGACCGCTCAGACATGCACGGATCCCGAGGGGTACTGGTGGTCCGGAGCACCCCCTTGCTCTGAAAAACACGCTATCATCAGCCTGCCAGCGAAAAGCCATAACAATGGCGTTTCGCTGGCAGGCTGATGTTAGTGTGTTTTACAGGGGAAGGGGGCGGGCGCTTTGTCTACTGGGTATAGTCTTTCTGAGGAATACGGAGTTACGGATCCCCTCTCCAATCGATAAAAAAAAGAGAGAAAACGTTGTCAAAACTTTGGACCCTACGCCCCCCCCCCCTTCTGGTTCCGCGCATGCTCAGAGGTCTACTGTACTATTTATAAGAGGATAGCAACGATTCGGGTGTGTACCTACATGCTGGTCTGGCTCTCTGCTAATAAAGCAGGTTTTCATTGTGAAGACGATTCATTGAAAAATTCATATTGTTGACAGCCAGACTATCATCATATGTGCGTCTTATTGTGTATCTACACCAATGATTCCGTCAACTATTCCTAATTGTTTTCTGTAGTTTTAATCCCCACCCCCTTTGACCGATGTGTACATTTTGATATTGATCGATGATACTATAATATGAATGCATTTAGCTTCATAACTTAAATTCATACAGACATGCTACGACAATAATGCGCGGATCTAGGAATTTTAGGTAGGGTGGGGTGGGGGGGGGCAGGTCCATCTGTCCAAAATAAGCTCTGACAACGTTGGGTCTTTTTTTTTCAAAGAAAAATATAATTTTCCAAGGTTCCAGAGGCGGTCCCAGCATTTTCCAGGGGTGGGGGGGTCCAACTTGTTCCAGGGGGGTCCATTTGCTTATTCCCTATAGAAACCCATATATCGTGTTTTTTTCCGGCGGGGGGTCCGGACGCCCTGTCCCCACACCTCTGAATCCGCGCATGACAAAAATGTTATACACATTTCTTGATTCCAACAGTGTGGTATGTGCGTCGAGCAAAGCCTCAGATCAGCCTGCGCCTACGCGCAGTCTGATCAGAGCCACTGCTAGTCGCTTGAATATTCTATGAGTGTTAAGCTACTGACCGAACAACATTTGGAGTTGCTTAGCTTAAAAGGGGGCTACTAAGACACGTCTGATTTTAAACTTGTTAAAATGTCACATTGTTAGACATCATATGTGGTGGCCCATCTGAAGAAATACGTATTTCTCGAGTTATACCAAAATAATAAAGACATTGGGTCGTTTTGGAGGCAAAAAATATTACGCCAATTCAGAATGTGTGTGTGTGGGGGGGGGGGGGGGGGGGGGGGCTAGGATCTATTGGTATCAGAATTATCGCCCCTTTTTGAATACCGATACAAGTCATTGACAAAAAAGGAAGTGTATAAAAGACAAATTATGATTGATAGCTTGAGAAATAGTTTGTTTGAGACTCATGCTCTGTGGGAAATGATTTCATAATGACATATACATCATTACATCTTCGACTTCTAATGGAATTAATTTACTGTATTTAATAAAAAATGAATGATTCTCTGTACATACCCCCAAGGAGAGGGCGGGCATATTGTGTTTGGTATGCATCGATCCATCCGGCACCAGCGGTATCGTCGGCGTATAGTTTTTTGTCTCGCTCTAACTTATGAACAGTTAGACGGATTTTAACCGAATTTGCACTGATACTTCATTGAGATGGCTGAAAGGAATGATAAGGTTTTCATGACATTGGCCTAATTTTCAAGGTCACCAGTGTCATAAAACTTAATGAATAAGCATTGTCTGAATTCTATATTTGAACAAATGGCCAGATTTACACTGAACTGGGACATATACATCATTGGGAGGACCTCAAGAAATGATTAGATTTTCGTGACATTGACCTAATTTTTAAGATCGCCTGGGTTATATAACTCTAAGAAAAAGACCTGTCTGTATTCTATTTTCTGAGCCTATGGCCAGATCTAGACCAAACTGGGATAGATACATCATTGGGAGGACCTTCGGAAATGTTTTGATTTAAGTTTCAATGACACCAGGCTCATATAACTCTATGGAAAAGCCTTCCTAACTGGGTAATTTGTTCATGCTTTTTAGCTCACCTGAGCCATGCCATTGTATGGTAACCAAATGAGACAATGTCCATATAAATAAGTTCCAAAGGCCCTTTGACCTTTCAGACAAGGTAGCTCATATTGGAGTCCCATCAATATACCGTAATAAACATAGTTTTTTTCTCAGAAGCTATTATGCCAATTAAACTCGAATTCCATATAAAGACTCATAAGTAAGCCAAAATTTGCACACATTGTCTTGGTCACATGACCGAGATGGCCGCCATGCCAATATATGGTAAAACCCTTTTAAAATCTTCTTCTCCAGAACCAGAAGCCCGATGACCTTAGGACTTGGTATGAAGCATCAGGGATATTGAGCGTATCAAGTTTGTTTAAATGATGATCATAGGTTGTCCTTAACCTACTTAACTTTAAGGTCAAATTTGCTTCCTAATGCATTTAAATGGGAAAAGTTTTGAAAAGTTGATTTTTTGAAAACTGTTAAAGTCATTATCCTCATTTGATATCTTAAACCTAATGAGACAATGGCTACAAATAAGTTTCAAAGGTCAAGATTGACATCTGACCTTTCAGCCAAGATCGCTCATATTGGAGTCCCATCATTATATTAAATATGAAGACCCCTTATCATTAGTTAGCCAAATTATAACCAAATTGTTTTGATCACATGACCATAATGGCCGCCGCGCCCATATATAAGGCAAAACCCCTTTGAAATCTTCTTCTCAAGAAGCAGAAGGTCAGTGATCTTGGGACTTAGTATGTAGCATTGGGGAAGTAGTCCCTACAAAGATTGCACAAATGATGATTCTAGGTTGATCTTGACCTACTTTAGGACAAGTCAAAATTGATTCTTAATGCATTCATATGGGAAAAAATCTTGAAATATTCATTTTTCTATAACTGTTAAAGTCGAAATCATAATACTTTCGAGAAATGCTTAATCTAATGAGACAATAGTTTGATATACGTACTACAGATCAAATTTAATTTTGACCTTTCAACCAAGGCCACTCATTTCAGTCTGTCACATACTTACATTGTAACTTAACATCATTATCTCATAAAAGGGCCGATTGAACTCAAATTTTATATGGAGTAATCATTAGATAAAGTTTTATATATGTGACATTTGTTTTAGGTCACTTGACCAAAATGGCCGCCACGCCCATACATGGTAAAACAAAATATGTTTAAATAATAAACCTAGGTTGACACTGACCTTGTTTGATATTTTTAACCCTTAAAGCGCCAAGAAAAAAAATGCATCTGAAAATGTCGTCTGCTGAAGTCGTCTGCTGCAAATAATTGCCTAGCATTACTGACGAATTAAGTATAGAAGCTAACAACGTGGACACAGAACAGACTGCAAGGAGCAGTCTGATCTGGGTCCACACTGTTTGTCATAGAGGCTTCTTAAACATTTCAGCAGACCAGAAAAGCAGACGACTTTTGTTGCAATTGGCGGATTAAGGGTTAAGATCTTGTGACCCAATATCAGGTGAGCACTTCAGGACCTTCACCTCTAGTTTTGTCGTCTGCTATTTTTCTCAAAATCAACTTTTTCGAAAATAAATTTCATGAATACCACCAGAATGTCAACAGTTTGTATCCACATCAGTTCCAAACTGTTTACAAAGGTCATAAGTAGACAAAGAGTAGTATCATCAGTGTTTCCTTTCATCTGATGATATTTTTTTTTGCATTTCTTTCCTATTCATTACAGGAAATAGTTGGGGAACAGGAACAGGCCCCTACGAGGGTAAGAAAGGGTCTTGCCTGGGCTGTGGCATGCAAGAAGAATTTCGGAACTGCGCTGATATTAGTATAGGCTATCCTGAACCCCCAAGCACAACGACTACTCCAGTAACGAAGACCACTATTCCAAGCTCTGATGCTAAAAAAGGAACATTAAACACGCCATTGGTCGGTTGGAGTGATAGCAGATATTTGAAAGGACACATGTCAACATCATCTGCAATTAACCCAGGACTTAAAAATAGAGTATCTACAGGAAGCAAGCTCCCCTATACAAAACTTGGAAAAGTTACAATTGATACTGATCTACCTGAGATGGATAGAACTATGACACAGCAGGGGGCAGGTGCAAGTTCTAAAGGTGACGTGAGAGATTATATTTTTAGAGTGACAAGGATAGAAGAGGCACTCAGTCTGCTGGACGACACAGAAAGGGTGCTCACTGGTTTGGATACCAATTTAGCTGAAGGTGGAGCAGCTAATAACAAGATGCCAGGGACACACTATGTGAAACTCTATGCAGGACTAGTATGGACGAGAAAAAAGATCAGTCATTTAGAGAAATTGATTGGGAAAATTGTTTCAAGACTGTCTCTGGTTGGAAGTACTCGGCGCCAGATAAGGAAACATAATAACAATGATGGAGTTTATCTGTCTGAGTTTAAAGCTAATTCTGCGGTAGTTAAAGATAAAATCCAGGTTGATGATAAAGGAAATGCTAGAATAAACACTCGCATTATTAAACCAACGAGTATCAAAGAGGTTAATAGAGTTGGCAAATCAAGTCAAGATCAGAGCATTACAATACAGCCCAGAAGTAAGATAGGAAAGGTTGCAAACAACATTGTATATAGTAACAAACATGTCACAAATCCTCAACTTTCGAAAAGAATCACAGTTTTACATACAAAAACATATAACAGTGTTACCAGTAGACCTGTGAAGGTCCAGCCTTCGACAATGTTTACTAAATCTACAAAGGCAAGTGCTAAAACAGAAAGTGTTTATTCGTTGAAAGAATTCAGGAGAAATGACAACATACTGAATCAAGTCAATAAAGGATCTACACAAGCTGCTAAAACTACTCTGGTAAACAAATTCCCTGTTGTTGACTCTTGGGCCCTCAGAACTACTTCAATACCTAGAGATCTGACTGGCCACAGTAATAACATAGCAGATCTTTCATCTAAATCACTGTTGAAATCTAACCGAGTGGTCCCCCCTAATGCTCTTCCTTGGTCACCAGAAAAAATGCCAGAGCCAGTACCTATAACTAGGACAGTCACAATGGCTCATACAACTAATTCAGTTAAAGACAGGAAACCTCAAACAACCAATGCAGTTAAAGACAGGAAATCTCATACAACTAATTCAGTTAAAGACATGATAGCTCATGCAACCAATTCAGTTAAAGACATGCAAGCTCATGCAACCAATTCAGTTAAAGACATGAACTCTCTTAAAACCAATTCAGTTAAAGTGAGGAAATCTCATAAAACCAATTCAGTTAAAGACATGATAGCTCATGCAACCAATTCAGTTAAAGACATGCAAGCTCATGCAACCAATTCAGTTAAAGACATGAACTATCAAAAAACCAATTCAGTTAAAGTCAGGAAATCTCATACAGCTAGTTCAGTTAAAGACAGGAAATCTCATACAGCCAATTCAGTTAAAGACATGAAAGCTCATACAACCAAATCAGTTAAGGACAGGAAATCTCATACAACTAATTTAGTTAAAAACAGGAAATCTTATACAACTTATTCAGTTAAAGACTTGAAAGCTCGTACAAACAATTCAGTTAAAAACATGAAAGCTCATACAACGAATTCAGTTAAAGACATGAAAGCTCGTACAACGAATTCAGTTGAAGACATGAAAGCTCATACAACCAATTCAGTTAAAGACATGAAAGTTCGTACAACGAATTCAGTTGAAGACATGAAATCTCACACAACTTATCCAGTTAAAAACAGGAAATCTCACACAACTTATTCAGTTAAGGACATGAAAGATCATACAACCAATTCAGCTAAAGACATGAAATCGCACAGAAAACATTCAGTGAAAGACATGAACTCCCAAAACATGAAATCTCGTACGCAAAACTCATTTAAAGACATAAAATCTCGTACTACAAATTCAGTAAAAGACATGAAACCTCACACAACTAGAAATTATATAAAACCTACTTTCAGATTAAAAACTAGGAAAACCAATGCTTTAAACAATTACAACCCCAAAGCAGTTGTGAAAGAAATGTTACCAACTCTCGGAGCACTGGGACTAACTGGTATACCAGGTGTTTCTGAAAACTCGCGAATGGCTCCTACTGTTGTGAAAACCATGCGTAAAATCAATAAGATCAGTAGAGGCAAAAAACTAACGCTCACCAAATGGCAGTTGGCTGAATTGCGGAACAGAATTCTTCACCAAGAGTATATTAGAGCAAACATGCAAAGACACAGAGAGAATGGAAATTCACTTTTAGCGAAAAGGTGATCAAGTGAATCAGGACTACTTAACAGTTTGATCTGATTCTAGTACACACATCCCACGTGTATTCACAGAGTTTGTAAATGGGTTGATGATGCCAAGTATGTTGCACGAATACCACGTATATTGATGGAAGCACCAATGTTGTTCATTGATAGAAGATTCACATTCCAAGTGTATCTGAAGATTTGCTGAGCGTTCTCATGAGACAATGGTTCGGAGTGATAGCACACAACCCACTTGTATCTACAGGTTCTCTAAGTTTGTTCATTGGCAAATGATCCTAATCAATAGCACACGTTCAATGTCTCTCCAGTGGTTCCCTGAGTTTGTTCATTGATATCCATGATCTAAATGGATTGTACACATCTCACGTGAACCTACAATTTCCTGATGGTCAAGGATCCAAATTGATTTAACACATTTCAAGCGTATCTATAGATTCGCTGAGTTGTTCGTTTATGAGTCAGTGATCCTAATTGATTGCACACAACCCATATGTATCTGATGAATCATAGTTCTGAGTCTTTTATAAACATAGGATATTACATGAGTGCTCAAGGTTTATTGATTTTATTAATCAAGTTGAGGAATTCATTTGCATTCGAGTTTTAAAATTCAATACTACAGGAGCACGAGTGTTATATTTTTTTTATCAAATGACATTAAAATTACTAAAAATCGCAGTTTTGACGTGAAATATACAGATTTTGCAATCTTTTATGTAACGTTATAATGCACGTCATAACGTTATGCTACTAAGTTTATCGATTAATTGCATGGCGTTATATTACTCTTAGAGACGACATGTGATAAACAATACACTCACACAATATAGTCCAGTTTTGACCTTTGATGGATCAAACCTTAGATGAGTCGATAGTGTAAAACCTGAAATCGAAATCCGGATGCATTACCAGTTGTATATTACCAGTTTACAATTCAACTTCAAAAGAATAAACATTAGATGAGCTGTGACAGTCTGATTAACCATTTTAGTGCTACTTACTACAAATAGTAGACTTATTCAAGGTTTGATATGCCCGAGCTCAAAATTGGACTGTACATGTAGGCAGTAATCTGAACGCAAATTCTTCCACAAAACTACCTTTCCAATTCCAAAAAAGAAGTTTTTGATTGCAAAAATACAAATTTGTATCTACAGATAATGTGGTATTTGTGTTCTATGGTTGTCGTTATGATGATCGACGAAAACGCTACTTTTGGCTGGCATAAGAAAACGATTTTTTAAACATAAATCAATTTGTTTGTGTGAAACTGGAATATCAATCCCAGATTAATCAGCAGTGTGATTGGGTTCCAGTAAAGTATACCTTGGAAACCAGGCCAGTGCTGCTTGTTTATGTTCACTTGTAAAGGATTGTTAAGATACAAGACATGACCAATAAAATGACATTACTTTTTTGTGCTTTGATCTGCCTCATGCATGAAAGTTTTTCTGTTTCGCTCATGTGCACTGTGCTAAATGGACATTTAGCCTATGAATCTGGTTTGCTGTATAACAACAGGGGTGGATCAAGAGGGGGAGACAGGGGGGAAATTCTCAAGAGGCTACAGGTTTCCTTAGAAATTTTAGTACAGACCCCCTCGAGAAGCAATTAGACCCATGGGGCCCAGTTGCTTCTTGAAGGTTGTCGGTAATCCGCACATGTACAAAAGGGAATAGTATGCATGTTTATGTGCGTTTGGTTTGTGGTTTAACGTACCAGTCAACACCCATGGTCATGTCGAGTCGGTCAATTTACCTCATCACACTTTTCTGGGCAGGCTTAGATAAAGCGGTTAACCAGTACTTCGTGTACATACTTTCATTCAGTGAAACTGACAACAACCCTTCTTAAATCAGCAGAAAGTACATGTTAGTATAGGTCTATTTAAAATATGAATCCATTGTAGAACTATATTTTCGTTTGTTGAAAATAAATAAAATATGAATTAAACGCTGTGGTGTCTCATTTGCACTATCTCAGTGACAGTCACACGCAGATTCAGAAGGGGATTGGGGGTCCCTACCACCCACACCCCCTGGAAAATCACAAAGCTATAGGTTTCCTAAGGGATACTGGTACAGCCCTTATCATGAAGCTATCAGACCAAATAAGTTGAGGACTTAAAGAGAATGAGGCAATAAAACTTTTTTCATACTCAACACAACAGAGAAAGAAATTTATTATGCTCATAATTGTTACAATGTCATTGTTGGCATTTTAACATTTATTAACATGATGAATACAAGATCTGAGAATTTGAAAGCAGGATCATAAAAATTGTTTAGCTCGCATGTAAAGAAAATTGCTCACAACTCACAGATAGTCAGAGCTAAAGAAAACCTCAAGTTGAGCCACTTGGGCCCAGCCAAAGCTGGGACACTGCCAAATTGGAGCCCAGGGGCATGATTGGTATTTTATGTAGGGGACAACTAGACATTGCTACTTACTAATATATAAGCTGTGCGTCTCATGGTTTCAGAAGATTTTTAAAGTTTTCCCACATCCTCCGTTACAAGTCTATGGAAGCTATTGCCTAATTGGAGCCCAGGGGCATGGTTGGCATTTATGAAGGGGACCACTAGACATTGCTACCTACTAATTATATAAGCTATATGTCTCATGGTTTCAGATGATTTTTGAAGTTTTCCCCCATTACAAGTCTGTGGAATCTATTGACTCCTGTGACATTGCCAAATTGGAGCCCAGGGGCATGGTTGGCATTTATGTAGGGAACCACTAGACATTGCTACATACCAAATATATAAGCTGTGGTTCTCATGGTTTCAGAATGGTTTTAAAGTTTTCCCCATTACAAGTCTGTGGAATCTATTGACTCCTGTGACATTGCCAAATTGAAGCCCAGGGGCATGGTTGGCATTTATGTAGGGGACCACTAGACATTGTTACATACTAAATATATAAGCTGTGGGTCTCATGGTTTCAGAAAATTTTGTAATGCTTTCCCCCATTACAAGTCTACGGAAGCTATTGACTCCTTGGGCATGGCCAATTGGGACCCAGGGGTATGTTTGACAAAATTTATGTAGGGGAAGGTCAAGGTCACACAAAATGTAGCCCAGTACCTCTACATCATGTGACCTATGCACCTGCAAAGTTTGCAGTTACTACATCCAACTGTTTATGAGTAGATGCATTCACAAGAAAATACATTATTTGACCTTGACCTTTGGGCCAAGGTCACAGGAAATTTGCCCAGTATCCTCTACATCATGTGACCTATACACCTGCAAAGTTTGAAGGTGCTATGACCAAGGGTTAAGGAGGAGATGCATTTACAAGAAAATAAATTATTTGACTTTTTGCCTTGACCTTTGGGCCTAGGTCACAGGTAATGTTGCCCAGTACCCTCTACATCATGTGACATATGCACATGTCAAGTTTGAAGTTAATACATCCAATAGTTAAGGAGGATATGCATTTACAAGAAAATACATTAGTTGACCTTGACCTTTGGGTTAATTTGGCCCGTTCACAGGAAATGTTTCCCAGTACCCTCTACATCATGTGATCTAAGCACCTGTAAATATGTTCTTAAAAGGGTATCCCTTGGAAGCAATGGCTACACCAAAGAACTGAAACTAGAGTGTGCATATTTCCTGTAAAGTTTGAAGCTAATACATCCAATGGTTAAGGAGGAGATGCATTCATAAGAAAATACATTATTTGACCTTTGACCTTGGGGAAGGTCCCACAAAATGTTGCTCAGTTCCCTCCATATCATGTGATCTATACACCTGCAAACTTTGCAGTTGCTACGTCCAACGGTTTAGGAGGAGATGCATTTACAAGAAAGTTCTGAAACATAACAGCATACGTACAAACGCGCATCCGCACTCACGGATGACAGACCGACTTAAATTAGAAATTAATATACCCTTTTTTTCTAGAGAATAAACTGTGGGTCTCAGTCATGGTTTCAGAGTAGATGTTTATGTTTTTGTCAATTATAAATCTATGTTCTCAAGCATGGACAATTCGGACCCAAAGGTATGGTTGGCAGGATTTATGTAGTTACTACACTCTGAATATACAAGCTGTGGGTCTCATGGTTTCAGAGATTTTTTCCCATTATAAGTCTATGGAAACTCTGGGTCATAAAGCCGGGGGCCATTTTGGACCCCAGGGGCTTGATTGGCATTATTTATATATGGGATCAATAAATGTTACTACAAACTAAATATATAAGCGGTGGGCCTCATGATTTCAGAGAAGATTTTTAAAGTTTTCCCCATTAAAGTCTATGAGAGCTATATGTTGCCATGGCAACCAGAGTTCCTATCCAATTGACCCTAAAACCCTATGCAGCTTTTTCCCTTATCTGATGATGCATTCACTAATTGCCTCTCCTTTGAAAGCATGGGCCGATGACGACCGACGACAGATCGTACTTCCAGGTTTCAAGTGATCCCCTCTTTATTTTATCAACTTCAATCCTTACTTTGATGAACGACGTTTAGCATAGAAATGCACACAGTGTAATTAGAACTTATTTTGGGGCAGCCCTTAATTTGTACTAAGGCCCAAATCCCCTGTAAATCAGAATAACTTAATACTTAATAATTTTACCTCAACTGAACCTTTCAAGACACACATGGTATATTTGCATTTGCTCTCTCTTATACACCATTTTGACACACACACACTTGTAAAAGGTCCATAATAGTGAGTCTTATCCTGACCCTACCAAATGGGGGCAGGAAATTAATAGACTTTTTGTATGAAAAATGACTTCTACCTTTATTTAAGTACTTCTATATCGGAAATGAAACCTTTCTTTGCTGCTACTCCATGAAAATATCAATGAGAATAATTAAGGCAAACTGTCTGTCAGGATTGGTGCGTTAAGGATTAAAATCATCATAAGAGAATAATCAACAAAAAACGGGGGTTACGAAAAACCTGGAAGCACAGTAATATCTCAGCTCAGGTGAACTAAAAATGGGTCCATCACTTAACAATTAACATGAGAAAAAAAAAGAAGAAAGTATGCAGGTGTCTATTTTTACCACATTTTTATTCAGCGAGATTAAGGTGTTGTATACCTTACTATATATCAAAGTAAAAAACACCAAAAACAAAATAAAACGAAATAACAGAAACATTTATATGCGACAGCACATGAGTTTTTGGTATTTATCCAGTAGGCATCAAATGACTCCTTTAAATACCTATGCATGGGTGAAAGTTTTCAGGATTAATCCT
This sequence comes from Loripinus fragilis, assembly GCA_964019695.1. Classification (NCBI taxonomy): domain Eukaryota; kingdom Metazoa; phylum Mollusca; class Bivalvia; order Lucinida; family Lucinidae; genus Loripinus; species Loripinus fragilis. The sequence continues at coordinate 68,101,005 of OZ026530.1, forward strand.
AAATTCAGGATTTTGATGCTGACTTTCCATAGAAAGTCAGCCTCAAAATGCTGAATTAGGCAGATTATAGGAGCTTCTCTGATTAATTTTTTAGATTATCTAAACACAATTTACCATTTAAACATGAAATTAATCATTTTTGTAGGCATCCTGCAGGTTTAAAAATTTGAATTTCAAAAGTTCAGGATTTTGAAAATTTTGAACATTCACCCATGCCCATGCGGACGAATACAGCTACTGAGTAAGAGGTTTAATCTTAGGTCTGAGCCTTCTATGCCATAGGGCCGGTTAAGCAAAAATTTTCAACCTAAAATTGTGATTATTTTTTTATCCATCAGTTTAAACATGTGTTATGCGTGCTCAAAAGAACCGTCTGAATGAGTACCCACAACATATGTTTTGGTTGAGAAATAAGAAAATAATTTTTTACACACTCTTATCTGGGGGCCTGTTCTATGCTCTTGCAAGACTGTGCATATGCAAAGGCTTGTCTGTGCTTTAACTGCTCACCAAAATCTTGTCACCCAGTCCACAGGTATTTTTATTAGCTCTGTGCCATGTGATTGGCTGGTTCCCAAATCCATGTACGGTTAAACCTGTCTAAAACGGCCACTCTAAAATAGACAAAACAAAGGTCTTAACGACAAACAGTAGCTTAATGAAGGTTGAAAGTGTTGCAGAATGCTCCCATTGGAGCATTCTGCAATACTTTTGACCTGCATTAACGGATAATTGGTCATGAAACCAATTTTTGGTCTTTCTGTGAGTGGCCGTTCACGACAGGTTTTACTGTATTGTACAGGTAAACAAGAAAATGCATATGTGTCACAGTTATTACCCAAGTGGGCCACCATACATGATTTTGGTATATATGGCATTGTCTAGCAACAAATGACATATGTGCAGACTCACCTGAGCCTTCGCTGCTCGTATATACAGTATCAAGCATAGATGTAGATGAAGGCTCAAACAAATTTTAATCCTCTATGTTCCCTACATATGACAGCTTGGGTGTTTAGGCCAGAACTTTTTTATATGTTGATTTACAAACCCTCCTACTGGAATTTTTCGGAAAGTAGAAAAAAGAAAGGAATTTCTAATTTTTTATTCTATTTTATATGCCGACTCCCAATATTGTTTGTTTCGTTGCAAAAAAGAATATTTGTTTGTTTTGTTGCTTTAAGTCCCAAGTCAACAGCTATGGTCAGGGCGGGACGGTCAGTTGACCTAACCACACTTTTTCCTGCGCAAGCTTGAACAAGCAGTTAACCAGTACTTCATGCACATACTTTCCCTTAAGACCTACAACAACCCTTCTTGAATGATTCAGTGGAAGGGAGACGAATGACCGTAGAAATTATTTTCATGATCAATCTCCACGAAAGTATGGGACCGGGCCGGGATCGAACTCGCGACCCCTGGATCTGCAGTCAGACTCGCATCTGATGCCAGACATGATACCGTCATCGCTACACAGCCCGGTACAAAAAATAATATATTTTTGAGGTTCTGTTTGTCTTATTTTTGAGAGTAACACTGTAAAAAGTGATTGTCCTATCCAGATTTTTAGGAAAATGATGAAATATTGAAAGGTTTAATACAGACTGTTGGTTAACCTTACTAGTTTTACTGTTTGTTCTGGAGATATTAAAAAAAAAGAGAAAAAAAAAGCTCTGAAAATGACCAGTCAACTGGTCATTTTCAGAACTTTTTTTCTATTTTTTGTCCCCCAACCCTAAATCTGAAAAAAAATCCAGTAAATCAACTAATAAAAAAATTCTGGCCTTATTAGAGGCATTGGGCTATACTATCAGCACCAAAGTCTCATAACCTATGTTGTAATCTGTAATTAAATACTCTGGGTGCAGCATTAGATGTTTTTTGTGGTCAACTTTTTAGATTATTCCAAATGAAATTTATTTGCATGTATGTGTTTGAATATGAAGACTATATTTAAGCAAGTTGGTGAGATTCCATCTGAGCCGCCATCCACTTCCATAATAGATGTATGCGAAAAGTGAAGACTCTGGCGAGCTTGCGCAGATGCGCAGGCTGGTCTGAGCCTTCACTGGTCGCCTATACGATACACTCTAAAACTCTCATGTACTGGCCAATTATACTTCCTGTTTTGAATCGAGACTGCGCTGATTGACAGGCGCGCCTGAGCCTTCGCTGCTCCAAAAATGAAAAGTACCAAAACTTGTGCATTGCTCATATAAACAAATGATTTCTTTGGAAATCTATATCTGTAAAAATGCTAATTTTGGTCACCTAAACTGATATGGACCTTAACGCGAGAAATCCTGACTTCTGGGGTTTGCGACCAACATAGGAGCAGACCAGCATGCGCTGCGCAGTCTGATCAACGCCTTTGTTATTTGCTTTTTTGAAAGTACCACAGGTGAACTACAGGTGAAATGTCGATTTTCTAGCTAGTCTGTAGCTGAGGAGACTGGTTTGAAACTCCCTTTGTTGGGAACCCCGAAGACAGGTACTCGTGACAAGGCCCATTATAAATGCTATTACAAGTCACCCACATACAGAACTTGATCTATTCAAAATACTTTACTTTTCACAACAACTAAGTGAGCAATAAATAGACATATAAAGCGACATTTAAATAAGCCCCTAAAAGAGAATGTGCAATTAAAATCTATTTTCTTATACCAAAATATATGTTATGGGCGCTCAAAAGAACCGTCTGAATGAGACGGTTCTTTTTAGGAAACAAAACAAATGTCAAAACTGAGGGACAAGAAATTATTTACAATTTTATGCTGCAAATAAAGTTTGTATGTTTGAGCCCATCTTTAAATATGAACACTGATGATATTTCATAGGTTTTAGATAAACAAAATTTTTGAGTGTAAAATTGTAAATATTTTCTTACCCATACTTTTTCACACATGTTTTGGGTGCCCAAAAGAACCGTCTCATCGAGACGGTTCTTTGAGTACCCACAATACATACTTTGGTTGAGAAATAAGAAAATTAATTTTCTGTTACGCACCCTTAACTGAAGGCATGATATTTGTACAACGAGCTCCCAATTACACATAATGCAGACCCAGATGAAATGCGCAGAAATAGAGAATCTTACATGAGTGCTCATGTTTTGTTGAATTTATCAAACGAATTGAGGAAAAGTGGTAAAATGCGAGGTTCGCAAAGTTGATTAAATTAAATTATACAGGAGAACCGATTTTGGCTCTTTTATCACATTACCCTAAAATTACTTTGACATCAATTTTTTTGTGTTTCTTAGTGGAGTTTGCCATATATATATGAGATGTTGTTACGGCTGTCAATACATGCAGTTACCAAAATGAGTAAACAACTATCGACTTTATATATGCATGGCATAACATCACTGCCAGATACGATGTATGGTTTACAGATTTAGTAACAACCTAATGACGTCAGTTATAACATTGCATAAAGGGTGACAAAATCTTTAACGCTTTCACATCAAAAATGCTATTTTTAAGTAATTTTAATGTCCTGTAATAAAAAGAAACTTTCATTTGTGCTCCTGTCTTAGATATTAAACCTGTTGCGAAAAAGAGATAAAATGCTTGGCAAGCCTCGCATTTTGTCTCTTTTCCCCAACTCATTTGATAAATTCAACAAAACATAACTACTCATGTTAGATCCTCTAGTCTATATATAAAATTAAACTTCAGGAACAATATCACGATTCGTTTTGAAAATCTGTGTCCTTATTTACCTTTTATACTCATCAAACAGTGTTAACTGAGATCAGACAGGTGACAGGTCCTAATGGAGCATTCTAATACATTTGCTATTGTAACTTTAGAGCTGCACATCATCACATTCTAAAATTGAGACAGAAAGTTTGTCAGCTTGTAAAAATTAAATTAAAAGATTCAGCTGAAAAATCATTTTGTTTGATTTGAGGTTTAACATCCCAGTCAACAGGTATGGTCATATTGAGACAGTCAGTTCACCTAACCACACTTTTTCTTAGGAAAGCTTGACTAAGTGGTTAACTAGTTCTTCAGGCAAATACTTGCGTTTGTAGCTGAAAATAAACCCTTCTTCAATCAGCGGAAGGAGGAGAATGACCATAGAAATTATTTCAAGATCTCCATGAAAGTATGGGACCGTGCCGGGATCGAACTCACGACACCTGTATCTGCAGTCAGGCTTGTTATCGACTGCACTATGGAGCCCACCAAAAAAGCAAAAAAAATCGTATTTCTTATGGAAGTCATTTATTGTGGTACCCAGAAATGTCTTTTGGAGAAAACAAGTATAGGCTTTTGACGAAACAACAACAGCTATCTGGACTTATCATTGATTTATCATTTGAGCCTCAATGCAAGAAAACCTATCTTCTGGGGTTTGCAAACAACAAAGCCGCAGACCAGCCTGCACAACCGTGCAGTCTGATCAGCGCCTTTGTTGTTCACGTTTTGGAAAGTATCATATCTAAACTTGCAACAGATGAAACTTCAATTTTCTAGCTAATCTTTGTAGCTGAGGAGACTGATTTTAAACTTACTTTGTCTGAAATCCCAAAGACAGATTTTGGCACGTCAAGGCCCATTTCTCTAGAGTTATAACTGACAACACTTAAAAAGCTGACAATGTCACTTGAAATGAAGATACAGTAAAATCTGTCTTAAGCGGCCACTCAAAAATAGACAAAACAAAGATCTTAATGGCAAATGGTAGCTTAATGAAGGTTGAAAGTATTGGAGAATGCAAGGGGAGCATTCTGCAATACTTTTGACCTGCATTAAGCGATGATTGGTCTTGAATAACAATATTTGGTCTTCTTTTTGGGTGGCCACTTAAGACAGGTTTTAAAGTAGCTCAAAAATTGCATAGTTTACATAAACCAATTTAAGCAGTATGGATTTCCCACTCTTATCAATAGTACCAGTCCATTTCTGTTTGGTGGCAATTTTTATTTTTATGCAAATATTCATAGAACCTTCTGTAAGCAATCAATGAAGACCCTGATCAGACAACGCATTCTGCGGCGTCTGATTGGGTTCTGCACTGTTTGCCTATGTCCCATGAAATGGACCCTTGGCTAATATGGGTTAAAAGTCATGAGATAAAAAAGAAATATGAAATTTGGACAATAGGATTGCCTTTTGACCCCATATCCTCAAGCGTTTTTTTTTGGGGGGGGGGGTGAAAATATGGGAAATTTTTCTCAAAATTCCTGAAAAAAATCCCAATCTCAAATTTTTGTTTTATTGAGATTGAGATTTTTTTCTGTTTTTTTGCTGCTGACAGTTCTTCATTCTTCAAAAAATATATATAGTTAAATATGGTGACATAAACTCTTGCTAGCTGCTACTTTAGCCGTCCTGTTTTGGATACAAACCGTTTGACTCTCTGAAAGTGTTCATTCAATATTTTTTCTTTGAAAAAGTTTGTTTTGAAAGTCAGCTGATGAAAGAATAAGCATGAAAAATTACCCAGCATGAAATGAGTTACTACAGTAAAACCTGTCTTAAGCAGCCACCCAAAAAGAACGCCAAAAATTGGTTTTCAATACCCATTATCGCTTAATGCAGGTCAAAAGTATTGCAGAATGCTCCAAAACTTTCTACCTTCATTAAGCTACCATTTTTCATTAAGACCTTTGTTTTGTCTATTTTTAAGTGGCCGCTTAAGACAGGTTTTACTGTATTATACTGATTCTAAATTGAGATTGATATTTATAAAATTACCAATTTTTTACTTCTCACTGATAAAGTTCCTAATCCAATGGACCCCTGGCCCCATTCCCAAATAGGCAAAAAATACCCATCTGCCCCTGTATCCATAAAAGCCTTAAAAGAAAGCTACAGTATTATAAAAGTAAACATACACAAAATATAGCATAAAGAAAAACATAACAGAGTTATATGTAAGTTAAACTTGATTTGTCAAAATTCTGAATTCCCTTATATATGCATAAAAAAGCGGATTAAAAATAAACACACAAAACAAAAAGGCAATATACGATAAAATATCTGAACAAAAAGTAAAACCCGTATCACAAAAGTACAGCTATGTAAAGTTATGTGGTAAATCAAGTAAAATCAAACCCTTCTAAGTCAAAAAATTCATCTGAAAATGTCTCCTGCTGAAGTCGTCGACTGCTTTGATTTAGTTCTTTAAGTCCCAGTCAACAATTTTTCAGTTATGTCGGGACAGGTCTTCATGGGTAGAACCAGTACTAAGCAAGGACAAATGTGTCTTGCTCAAGGACACAACACAGTGACACCAGTGAAGGTCTAACCTGCGGCCCTTCAGTCTTAATTCAAGCACTCCACCACTGAGCCACAGCATGTAAATGCTTACATCAACGACTAATTTCTGCATACAGAAAAACAGTGTGGACCCAGGGCAGACTGCTCCTAGTGGAGCAGTCTGATCTGGGTCCACACTGTTTGCTACAAACATTTTAAAGGGACCAGCAAGCGACATATAGATGACATAAGTTGCATAGCAGCTTCACGCCTCACGAAAATATGAGCCAGTTTGAGATGTTTGCATCAGACTCAGCCCTGTCTCACATGTTAACCCTTAGTATATAGGAAACCCCTAAATGGGTACATTGTACTTATTTCAAAGCAGCCTGCTCAGCTGCAGAGACTAGCTAGAAAATTGAAATTTCACCTGTAGCAAGATTTCATATGATTCTTTCCAATAACAAAGGAGCTGATCAGACTGTGCGGATGCCCAGGCTTGTATGTGCCTGTGTTGTTCGCAATGCCCCGGAAGACAGGATTTCTCATGTTTAGGCCCAATCATATTGTAGCATAACCCTGCACTTCATCAGGGTCTACACTGTTTGCAAAGGTAAAAAAAATCTTCAGACAAAAGAATACACTACTTTTTATTGAAAATTATAACCTGAAACCTCTAGATATGTTCAATGGACTATCCCAAGCTTTTTTCAGAGCTTTCCTTTTTTTTAATATCTCAAGAAAAAACAGTAAAAGTAGTAAAGTAATCACTGACAGTCGGTATTAAAATCTTAAAATATATTTCATCATTTTTTCTTAAAATATGGACAGGACAATCACTTAACAATGTCACTCTCAAAAATACACAGACAGAACCTCAAAAAATTTATTATTTTTTTCAACGAAACAAATGATATTTAGAGTCGGTGGATAAAATAAAATAAAATAATTTTAGAATTTTTTTTTTCCTCTATTTTCCGGAAAATTACAGTAGGAGGGTTTGTAGATCAACCAATAAAAAAATTCTGGCCTAAGTAAAACGGCAATATTTTGCATTGGCCTTAATTATGATTGTAATAATCTACAGCTTTGCTGTTTTTGGTCTGATTTTCTGCAAATTTCATCAAAATTTAGAGCTGTTATTTACCATTTTGGGAAGTTTCTGCTATGTTTTGAATAGGGAAAGGGTCAATGTTCTGCCCCAAATTAGACCTAGCAAAATCTTTGATTGATAATTGATAATTTAGTTAACAGACATAATAGTGTTTAAAATAAATGAAACAGTTAACAATAGAAAGAGTGATAGAATGATAGTTGACAGAAAAAGTGATAAAATGATACAATTAACAGCAAGTAAAGTGCTAAAATATGATATGATAAACATTCACGAACATCACAATAAAACAACTATAAACATCACTGGTTTCATATTATGCAAACTCTTTAACTTTCTAGTGTATCATTGAAAGACTTCTTATTTTAAAATTATTATTTTTATTTTTTTCCTCAATTAATGTATTTTTTGTAAATTTATCTCCTCCTCCCAAACTGTTAGACAGAGCAACTTCAAACTTTGCATGTGCAAATCAGCACTCTATGTCATGCGCGGATCCAGAAAGATTTGTGAGAGTTGGTACAACACTGAAATTTTTTTTCCATTATTTTTTTAAGTTGATGAGGGGAGAGACGATCAAAATACCACTAAAAGCAGGCCATTATCGGCCTGTCAGAGAAACACCATTGAAATGGCGTTTCACTGGCGGGCTGATGATGGCCCAACATTGAGTGCTGGCTTGGTTTTTCAGGGGATCCAGGCCAGTATCACTAAGTATTTTTGTGATTTATCACCTCTGGATCTTGCACACACGAAAGCATTATGCAGATGCAGACACCTAATGCCGATGCCGAAGGGATTTGCACCAAAAACAATATGTTCCCCCTATCTTTTTGTCGGAAACATAATACAGTCACCACTTTGAGTACTAATTCAAATACAGTTAAACCTGTTTTAAGCAGCCATTCAAAAAGAAAACCGAAAATTGGTTTTCAATACCTATTATCACTTAATGCTGGTCAAAAGTATTGCAGAATGCTCCAAGTATTTTAAGTGGCCACTTAAGACAGGTTTTAATGTATGGAAAATTTCTGAAAATAAAATTAATTTTAAAACATCAAAAAAGTTGGCAGCAAAAACACTATATATTACATACCTCCCTTGATTGTGAATATAAACAAATGCAGTACTAAAGATCTTTTTCTATCAAAAATCACAACACTTTATAAAACTGTTAAATAGATAAATTTGTATATAAATCAATCTTGGTTAGTAAGGATATATCTTATATTTCATGGAAAATAACGGGGTTTCATTAGAATTGTCTGATGAGGCAGTTAGCTACCCAGGGTTCGTACAGGCAAGTATGAGTAAAATTCAAGGACTTTTCAAGGACTTCTAAAAGCCTCTCCAAAAGTTTTCAAAGACTTAAAGTTAATGAAAAATACTGATCTAAGTGTTAAAAGTCTACTTCAGAAATGCTAGACTGAGATAATGGAGACATTAGTACTGGAAAATTAGTATAAAATTGTTCAGCCTATATTGGGTGCAGCATATGCTGCACCGAATAAAGGCACAACAATTTTATACTGATTTAGGTCGCTATCAACAGTGCTAAGTCCTACGGAAAACAGTAGAATTTAAGGACTTCTCAAGGCTTTTGAGTGATATTCCAGTACTTTTCAAGGCAGATTTAATTTTAAAGGACTTTTTAAGAAAGCCCTCTAAATTCAAGTACTTTTCAAGCCCATGCGGACCCTGTACTCACATGAGACAGTGTGCAATATTTTGGGCTATTAAACAGGAATAAAATTGAAGATCAGAATATTGGTTGACTTGCTTTAACCCTTAAAGGCCTTTACTCCACAGGCTTTTTTTAGGTCATGTCATCATTTTCTATTTTTAGACAACATTGAAAAAAATTCAGGAAAAATTTAAGTTAAGTTTTGGATACTTTTGAAAACATTATGGAAAATGGAGCATTTGCTCCAAAAGAGCAAATGCTCCATTTTCCATTATATTTTCAAATACATGATGTTTCAAAGGCGTCAAAAAGCGTTAATATGGAGTAAAGATTTAAATCCTGTGAAATGTACAAAATATGGGCATCATAATGACAAAACTGCTCTTCAGGGTTTCCGACAAAGGTCTCCTCAGCTATAGAAACTAGCTTGAAAAATGGAATTTCACTTGTAGCAAGTTTAGATATGATACTTTCCAAACAAAAGGGACATAATTGTAGAGAATCAATGCTTGATACAGTAGTCTTCCTTTGATGTGCATAACTTTTTCAGCATTCTGGCTACGACATTAGTTATACCACGAAGGAGTGGTTATACGACACATTTACTATGAAGCAGCATGACATCTTATACACTCAGCCAGACTACCGGAACTTGCTTTCAACAAAAACTTCATGTTATAAAAATCCTCAATACTACATCTAGCACCATTTTGCGTTCTTTTAGCGAAGTCGTGGATTAGACTGGCTCTCTGCTTCTCCAACCACATGGATAATTTTGGCTCGAGACTACTCAACCGATCATCCCCGAACTGTAGATCAGACTCCTGGGGTCCCCAGAGAAGGAATTCTGTGTAACTACGTACTACTGGTAAACATTCCACGGCTCCTGACTGTAGCATCGAGATAATCTTCTGAATGCCGGCGAAGTATGTGTAAGCATCGTCATCTAGAACCGTGGTGGCCTCGCAACGAATACACATATCGTCAAGAAATTTTTCAAAGAAATAACATACAGTGTCTATTTGCTGGTTTTCTGGTGATCGTAACTGCGGGAGAAAAGATACAGTCTCACCAAGGCAATATGGATTTGAGATTAAGTAAATGTCGCGGAAGTCGGCTTCCGCTAACGGATGTCCCTGCTCGAGGCAGTGGTTTATTGCACTTAACAACTGTAACGTATAAAATAAAATTTTACGTAAAAATTCCTTTTGATTCTCACACATAGATTCTAACGAAGACAAATGTTGAACGACACTAACAGTGATATCGAACAACCCTACAACTATATAACACTTGGCACTATTTGACTGGTTTACTGACGTTTGTAAGAGCTGACTGGTTTTGATAAATTCTTCGGTAAGATAGGAATATGGTATGGAGTCCGTGAAGATACAGGTAGGCTTCAGAAGACTAGGATGATTGGCCGTCGTCATCTCCGGTCGAGAGTGCAGCAGCTAAAACGATAAATATAACATACAGGCCTTTAGTTAAGAGTGTGTACCAAAAAATTAATTTTCTTATTACTCAAAAGACAGATCTTTGAAGCACCCAAAACATATGTTCAAACTGATGGAATAAAAAATATTTAGATTTTTACACTCAAAAATTTTGTTTATCTAAACCAATGAACAAAGGTACAGTTAAACCAAAATAAAAAATTTGAGTGTAAAATTGTTAATATTTTCTTATCCATCAGCTTAGATATTTGTTTTAGGTACTGAAAAGAACCATCTCATTAAAAAATCAGAAGCTCATTTCAGAAATTTTGTGAACTTCAGTAAGAAAGTGAAACCTTAAGAGTGTCACATTAGCTTTAACTTTTTACTCCATATGCTATTTCTAGATCATGACATCATTTTCTATTTTTAGACAACATTGAAAAAATTCAAGAAAATTTTTAAGTAAAGTTTTGAATACTTTTAAAAGTATTATGGAAAATGGAGCATTTGCTCCAAAAGAGCAATCACTATTTTCCATAATGTTTTCAAATACATGATATTTCAAAGGTGTTATTATGGAGTAAAGGGTTAAAAAGATTCCAAGGTGTTCAATCTTTCAAAAGCACCCCCACCTATCCCCTCCAAAAATGTTCATCTCTTATATGATCATTTTCATACAAATATGAGCCACGGCATGAGATTTCCAACAATGTGACATTTTGACAAGTGTAGACTCGGACGAGCCTCTGCAGCCTCCTGTTAAGCTTAGAAACTCCAAATGGTGTTCAGTCAGTAGTATAACAATCATAGAATACTCAAGCGACTAGCAAAGGCTCTGATCAGACTGCGCGTATGCGCAGGCTGATCTGAGGCTTTGCTGGTCGCACTTACCACATTGTTGGAAATCTCGTGCACTGGCTCATATCTCATAAAAATATTATTTATAAATTAGGACATATATCAATTTAATCTTAATAATGGTTTCTTTGGATTGTATTAAAGAATGCAAAACAGTCAATATGAACTCTGACAAGCCAATGAAACGGACAATAAGCTAGATTTGCAAGTGTTAACCAGGTGTGAACAGCTATATTGTCACTTCTGGCCAATAAAGGAGCTCTACTGATATGATGTACATTTTACCTAATTGACATGATAACAAACACTAATTTTCAAATTGCGCTAATGTTTTTAAACTGCAGTAAATTAGGTGACAACTATATTCAAAACTTTCATAAGGGGAGGTATATCATCGGATATACAGTAAAAATGTAGTTTCATGTGGAAAACCTGATTTCCAAACGTACATCTGACGAAATACTTCCCCAAATTAAAATTTTGAATATAGTTATCCCCATCCTAATGCACTTCTAGTCTCATCTCAAATTGGAGCATTGCAAGCCACATAAAGCCGCACAAAGGCATACACCATCCAACGAAATGTGACGTAATTAATGGCGTAAAACTATTTCCCACAGTATATACTGTTGCAAATTTTTGACGTTATCCAATCAGACATCGTATTGCAAAAGCAAGTGCATTAGAAATAAACATACTATGCAACGAAATACGTTTCAAAGCAAGTCATCATTTACAAAATCGTGAAAACTTGATTTTTCATATTTAAACTGGGTACCATGTATTGACCAAACTATGAGTGAATGTAAGGCTATTTTTCAATGAGTAAAATGCTCTGAAATATAAAGGATAGAAGTGCTCTAGAAAAACAGTGCAGACCCAGATCTGAAGAAGCAGGCTGATCATGGTCTTCCCAGTTTGCTATTCTGAGAAGCATTTTGTGATTTTCAGCCTTGATAGCCCACATTTTATTTGAGAAAAAAAAGAAAAGTATTCAAAAGTTTAGGACATTTTAAAGTCTTAAGCAACAGAGACAATTCTGCCTGAGAATTTCACTAGCAAAAATATCCAATTCAGTCAAAACTGACAAGAAATTATGAAATTTCAGTGTGAAATTCTAGCAAAATCTTTTCATAGCTTATGTACATTTTCCCATTAACCGGGCCGCATAGCGCAGTCGGTAACGTGTCTGGCTACAGATGCGTGTCTGACTGCATATCCAGGGGTCGCGAGTTCGATCCCGGTCCGGTCCCATACTTTCATGGAGATTGATCATGAAATGATTTCTACGGTCATTCTCCTCCCTTCCGCTGATTCATTCAAGAAGGGTTGTTGTCAGTTACAAGCGAAAGTATGTGCACGAATTACTAGTTAACCGCTTGTTCAAGCCTGCCCAGGAAAAAGTGTGGTTAGGTGAACTGACCGTCCTGCAATGACCATAGCTGTTGACCAGGGACGTAAAGCAACAAAACCAACCAACCCCTTTCATTCTGCATACTGGTATACAGATACTTTGGTAAACAGAGAAAACCCTTATGAAATGTCACATAAGGTGACAAGTCATCAGGGTCTGCACTGTTTGCTAAGCTAAAACAATCTTAAGGGACATAAATACATCATTATTTAGAAAATTTGACACATGAGCTCTTAAAACACAAAATGGACTATCCCATACATAGTTTGTGAAAATCAGTAAGGTTTCAGTCAGTTTCAATGTGCTTCGTTTTTGGTAGAAAAATGAGAAAATCTCTCAAAATATCGCCTGAAATTAATTCCTGAAACAACCTACCATTATTTGACAAGGAGACTGTCCCTGCTTCAGTTTTGCGTTGTAGATCACACATCTCTCCGAAGTATGCACAGGCTTACCGTAGATATCAAAGTCTATCCACTTTAACGGCCCTGCACTCCCTAAATGCACATTCTCTTTTGTAAAAGTTTTTTCATGCTGGGTGTAAAGCTCCCGTAAAGTCTGTAAGTTCATGGCCGTTAATTTACTTAATATTTCACGTAACTGGTCCTCGTTTAGAAACACTGCCACGCTCGGCCGATTCATCGCAACATATTGTTCGAATCCAATTCCTACAGACTGCCTGGGACGTCTTCGTGGAATGGGTCTAGGCGCTCGAGATAAGCTGTTCCCTGCAGACGAAAGATCCGATTCAGATGAGAAGGAATCCTTACTTTGTAAACTTGGAGAAGTTCGCGTATGAACACTATCAGTAGCTAAAGTGGAATTCTCTAAAGTTTGACACAACTGAGGGTCACCGTTTAAGATAGGTCTCGAGTCAGTCACATCAGCCACACCAAGCTTACCGTAACCATTTATTTCCTCATATATTGGTTGATCTGCTAATAAATGCCTTCTTGCTTCACTTATGTCTAATGTTTCAAGGTTATCAGTGTCTCTAATTTCACCTGTCTCACTCCCACCTTGATCTAATATATCTGATTTATTCTCAGGGGTCATTTCTGTTGATGAGGCGGCCATATCTGTTGTCACGGAAACCGTCTCATCTGATGACTCAGCAGTATTTGGTTTGACTGGTTCACAGCTATTTACATTAGTTCCACCATTTGACCTTACTGGCTCAAGGTACCCTTCAATACCTAGGCTATTTATAGATGGAGGCCTGAGCGTGATTGGTTTATCAGTCACAGGATCGTAGAGATTTCGCTTGTCAGTGACAGGTGGGGGAGGAGCTTCTGGGGTGATCAGTTCATACATATTTTCGAGGGATCCTTGCGGAGAAATCTCCGATTTTTCACCAGTGGTAGATGTAGAGCCTGAGGAAGTAGACCCCCCTGTAATAGAATAAATATAGGATCTTACTTGAGTGTTCATGTTTTATTAATTTATTAAACTAATTGGGGAGCGAGGCTTATCTCTTTTTCGCAACAAGTTTAATAAATTCAATAATACAGGAGCACGAATGTTAGATTCAATTTATCATATGACATTAAGATTACTTTGATATCTCATTTCTGATGTTGAAACGTTATAATTTTGTCCTTATGTACGAAACGTTGTTATGGACGTCGTAACGTTTTCCGAAAATCTATAAATGGCTAGTGGTTTAACAATTTATTACATGGCGTTATTTCACACCAAGACGCGACATCATATGATAAAGAACACATAGATCATATGGTCCTCGTTGTGACAAAACCTGTGTTTGGAGCATCCGACAACGTGAGCCTCGAACCATTCTGCTCAACTGCAGAGACTAGGTAGAAAATTGAAATTTCATCTGTAGCAAGATATGATACTTTCCAAAAAGCTTATAACAAAGGTGCTGATTTGTATGCACAGATGCGCAGGCTGGTCTGCGCCTTTGTTGTTTGAAACCCCGAAGACAGGTTTTCTCGGGTTGAGGCCCATATAAATCCATCATGAAATGAATTGCTGCCAACGGTATGGTGATATCATAAAGATTCAAATGTAACACGATATCTGATTCACAGGTTTAGATAAACAAAAGTTTTGAGTGTAAAATTGTAAATATGGTTTACCCATCAATTTTAACATAACATATGTTCTGGGTGCTCAATAGAACCATCTCATTGAGACTGTTATTTTGAGTACACACACCATATGTTTTGGTTGAGAAATAAGAAAAATAATATTTTGTTAGACACTTTTTACTGTTGGCTGCTGATTGCATAATTTTGAAAATTTATGACAGTATCAATTAGACATACTGTTGGAAATAGTTTGATGTCATTAATTATTTCACATCTCGTGGGATTATATACCGCTTTATGAGGTTTACAACACTCCAATTTGAGACAAAACAAAGGGAGCAGTCTGATCTGGGCTCATATTGTTTAAGAAATAGAATCACGCTTGCAGTGATTTGTTGCTAATATATCACTGGCCGGAGGTTAGTCGTTAAAGTGAATAAATCATGAGCCCAAAGCGCGAATGATTTATCCACTTACAACTGACGACAGACAGTGATATATTAAGCAACAAATCACTGCCAGTGGGAATTTATTTTGATTCTAACACACAAAGAGATTAAAAATATGAACAAATCCTTCATAGTCTATTAAGATTCCGTCATCTTGAATAGACTGTAAGAATTTCCCGCAACTCTTGTTTAGACTGAAACACATATTTTTATGTACATTTTGAAGGTCAAGTAGTTGTAAAAACAACGTTACGCCGTCTATTGTCAACGTAACAATGCCATATGTGATAGATGATGTCATGAAAATCAAACTGGCGACCAAATGACGTCACGCCGGTCCATGCCCAGTCCGTGCAGTGATTTATCAACCAATAAAACATAGAGTTTAACAATTGGCTATATAGGCGAGGTGTGCTAGAATTGCAATTAAGGCTACCAATAAGAGGATAAACTTTCGTTTCCGTATATTACCGTTTGCCAAGCCCTTGTGTGATAATGTGTTGCAGCCCGAACTGCCAAGCGGGAAGGGCCGCAACACATTATCACTCGAGGGCTTGGCAAACGTTAATACACGGAAAAAAATGTTATATCGTCATTGTTATATACCTTCCCTTCAAGCACAAGCAGTTCCAATTGTATGCAGAAATATCCACTGTAACATCATGAACCATACAATGAAATCACACCAGATAGGCGGCAATCGAAAACGTCAATATAATCAACAAACGTAGACCAAAAATAGTTAGAAATAGGGTTTTCAATTGCCATTAGTCACCTGACTGTTTACAAATGGCAATCGAAAACACTGGTTGTAGCGATTTCTGATCCGCGTTCGTTAAATGTTAAGAGAGTTTTTGATTTCCACCTATCCGGTGTGGAAACAAAATTATTTTTTTCAACAGAAACATAAAAATGTAAATCATTCCTAGTAGCCCTTGTTTCGGATTGTTTTGGCTACGTATTCAGTAGGCCTATATTCAATAAACATTTCAGATAGGGGCAATCAAAAACGTTAATACTATCGACGAACGTAGATCTAAGATCGTTAGAAACAGAGTTTTTGATTGCTGTTTGTCACCTGACTGGTGATAAAAGGCAATCAAAAACACTGTTTCTTGCGATTTGTGATCCGCGTTCATCGATTGTTCAGAGCGTTTTTTATTGCCGCCTGTCCGGTATGATAAAGGAGCTTATTTTATGGAAATTGAAATAGTCTGGTCATGTCTCCATAAAACATTAGCGACGATATATCTTAACTTGCAGACGATGTCCTTGAGTGGGCTTCAATGGCAATGAAGCCGTCTGCTGCCATGTATTAATGGGAATGAAGCCCGCGGCCAGTGAGTGGTACACATTAAATTTAGATGAAAAGTTCAACTGTCAGCGATTGAAACACGCCAAGTGTTCTATAGTAAACACTGATAAGGTATATACATGTAGCAATATAGGGATCAAACATTTTTTTCTATGCATTAACATCTGCTGGGCCCTGAGTCTGAAAGGCGAGGGTTTTAACGATCCCCCGAGGGGTCCAGCAGATGTTAGTGTATCAGAAAACCATGTTTGATCATTATTATTGCAAAAAGTCATTTTGTCACTTGAAAACTTTGGAAAACCGCTTCGAAAAGGTCATTTTCGTACTACTATAATAGGGTGCAAAAGCATGAAGGATATTTAGGTTTTGAAAATGTCTGTTCCAGAGCAAAGACTTATATCATCCTAACGTCACTAAATTATGTTCATTTCTAAGCATGTTACTGTTGATGACGTCAATTTTTGTGACGGCCTAGAATGTGTATATGTAAAGTACAGAAGCTGTGTAACAACAGCACGTGAATTGCCTGACTAATGTATGGGTTTTTGCCGGTTAAAACATGGCTGTTAATAGCGTGCAACACAGCTTTTTATGTAATAATGTACATTAAACAGATGAGAGAGCAGACTATAATAGTCGTGAATGTGGGAAAGCTGTATGCATAAGTAGTTCAGGCTTGGTATGAGGCTACAGCCACTACCATTCTTAATGTGTGTACATACAGTAAGGGCTCAGACTACACTAACAGGGCTTTAGTTAAGAGCGTGTAACCAAAATTTAATTTTCTTATTTCTCAACCAAAACATATGTTGTGGGTACTCAAAAGAACCGTCTCAATGAGACGGTTCTGTTGAGCTCCCAAAACTTATGTTAAAATTGATGGGTAAGAAAATATTTATAATTTTACACTCAAAATTTTTGTTTATCAAAACCTATGGTGCAGTCTGACAATTGACGTAAATGGAGGGAAAATCTTGGTACTAACCTGAGAGAAAAGCATTATCATCTCCTAGAGAAATTGTGTTCCTTCTATTAACCACCTTGTTAGAGGACATCTCAGTGATCAGCTGAAATATATAGTAAAAAAAGATTAACCCTTTATGCGCCAATCGCAACAAAAGTCGACTGCTATTCTCGTCTGCTGAAATGTTTATGAAGCCTCTATGGCAAACAGTGTGGACCCATAGGAGCAGCCTGTTCTGGGTCCACGCTGTTTGCTTCTATACTCAATTCATCAGTAATGCTAGGCAATTATTTGCAGCAGAGGACTTCAGCAGAAGACATTTTCAGATGCACTTTTTTCTTGGCATTTTAAGGGTTAACAATTTTCATGCAGGGTACAGTAAAGCCTGTGTAAAACAACCACTCAAAATTAGACAAAACAAAGATCTTAATGACAAATGGTAGCATAATGACAATTGAAAGTATTGCAGAATGCTCCCCTTGGAGTATTCTGCAATAGCTGATTTCATAGGCCCTTCTGAAAACATGGACTTCGAGAATGAATCAATAAAAAGCGGTCCTGACGTTGAGTTATAGCCCTGTCACATCCTCCACCATGTCTGTTTGAAGGATCTCCGTGGGTTAGATGACGATTCCATACTCAGGATATCACACACTGTGACACATTAAGAATACCAGCATCAGGACATTGCGAGACGCCAGATTCTAACATTCGGATGCCATTGTTCATTTCTTCTAGACTTAAACGATTTTGGCATTTTAAGGGGCCAGGAATCAAATAAAGTCCTTTTCAGCGTTAGAAAATGAAAATTGACTTTGATGTGTCGGTTGGAATGCAGTGTTACGCAAGATTTTAGGGGTGCATAGGTTCATTTGCAAAGTTTGCAAAGTGTGCACTTTCGTGAGTACTGCAATGCATACAAGTTGGTGCTCAAGACAGTATGCAATATACAGAGTGCAAACTCGGCCATGAATTTGTACATTTACAGTGCAAATTTTGATGGATAAAAAGTGATCCCTATCAAACTTTGAGTAGTTTATCTTTTAAAATGCCAATAATTGCTGATTTTGAAATACCAGAACAAATTTCATGCTCATAATTGATGGCATTTATAATTTATGACCAGAACAAATTGCATTGTCTGCTATTCTGAGCAAGGAATATAAGAAGCTATCATGAGTGTGAGGGAGGGATAGAAAAATCCGTACTGCAGATCATCAATTGGCATCACGAGGCTTGCCTTATGTTAAATAAAAGGCTCAAAGTAGTTCCTTTGTTTGTTTGTTTTGTTGCTTTACGTCCCAAGTCAACAGCTATGGTCATTGCAGGACGGTCAGTTCACCTAACCACACTTTTTCCTGGGCAAGCTTGAACAAGCAGTTAACCAGTACTTTGTGCACATACTTTCGCTTGTAACTGACAACAACCCTTCTTGAATGATCAGCGGAAGGGAGGAGAATGACGGTAGAAATTATTTCATGATCAATCTCCACGAAAGTATGGGACCGGGCCGGGATCATATCAAAGTAGTTCCTGAATAAGCTGTGATGCTACATGATATGTCATGATGACGTCATTTAACATAACAATGATGTCACTTGACGACCATGTTCATAAGTTCCAATACAACCCATATACATCCCTCACATGGCAACCTGGGTAAGATAAGATTTTGTATACCAGGGTAAATCTCAGATATCCTAATCTGGTGTCCAAGAAATTGCCTTATATGTTAGATGAATGTCCGTAAGACTGACACCTTCATAACAAAAATTGTATGCTTATTTGTATGTACTGATGCCTTATGTTTTACATGTTTTTTTATATAACTGAGAGAATGAAAAAAAGAAATCTGAAGATATAACAAGTCATGACCTATGCCTATCTATCATCATTCTAATCTAGTCCATACTGAGGTTTTCTTTAGCTCTGACTATCTGTGAGGTATGAGCACTTTTCTTTGTTTCATCACAGTATGTTAATTTAATTTGATTGTATCTAATTTGTTTGTTTGATTGGATTCTTATGTCCCAGTCAACAATTTTTCAGTTATGTTGGGAAGGGTCTTTCTGGGTTGAACCAGTACTTAGCAGAGGGTAAAGTGTCATGCTCAAGGACACAACACAGTACCTGCAGTGAGACTCGAACCCATAACCCCTTGATCTTGAGTCAAGCACTCTATCACTAAGACTACACTCCTCTGATTGTTTCTGTGATGACACATTCCGTAAGTGTGAGCTTAACAATCTAGGGTGCGTAAAATTGCAATTTATTTTCTTACCCATCAGTTTAAAAATATGTTTTGGGTGCTCAAAAGAAACGTCTCATGGAGACGCTTCTTTTGAGTACGCACAACATATGTTTAGGTTGAGAAATAAGAAAAATAATTTTCTGGTATTCACTCTTATCTGGAGGCGTGGTAAATATAGAATACTAGGTGAGTGTGTTTTGATATCAAGTTCACAAGGCAAGGCTTCGAGAACACTTGCTGAAATGCAAGGCTTGCCGAACCATTCAACATGCTTTCTCTTAGCCAAGGCTGGTAAACCTGATATCAAAAGACGTGAACCTGGTATTCTATAGTTGGTTCACTCTTTAAACTAGCGATTACGACATAATTATTAATTTTTGTGTCGATGCAACATCATTGTCAACGTCGTTCAAAAATTGCAATGTCATGATGACCTGATAAAGGCACATACCGTGAGTTAGGCAACATTTGTCAGGTCAACCTGCAACAATGAAGTTAATATTAGAGGTTACTGATAAAATAAATAACAGCCCCCAAGTGGCTGCTCTCCATTCTAAGGTGGTGGTTCTGTTGTTGTTGATTCATTGTTTGTTGCTGCTCTCATTGATTGTGTGGGCTTTGTGTTTGATCCTTGCAGTACTTAGTGTCCTTTTTAGTTTTGCAGTCATCTCACTCAGGAAGAGAGCTCTGGTTGCTTTACTTTGATTGTGTTTTTGCCCTCATGGCTGTTAATGGTCTGTGTCTCTTCTTCATGGAACTGTGGGTTGGTATGATTGTGGCAGTTCCTGGTTATACTCACTAAATGTTCCAGTGTGCAAAATATAGCATAGAGAGGGATACGTTGGAAGGGACAGTGGAAGACATTTTGTTTAGGGAAGGTTGTAATGATATCACATGTATAGACTTAAGGCTCTTAGGAGGGTACAATGAAAATATTAGCAAGAATGTCCAAAATGAGCTTATAGCAGCCCTGATGGAATTCATCAGGTGCTCACACAGATTTTAAACTAAGCTGATCATACACCTATGCGCACCAGAGTTTCAAGAGTTTTGCAGCAAGTGAAGAAGCACAAGAGATGATTGCACAATGAGTTCATAGGCAGCGGAAAAATGCCATAGAAGACAAACAACAACAACAACAATAAATGTTATGGCACTCACAGGATCATGGATGCCCTTTTTTCCACAACATATGTTTTTGTAGAGAAATAAGAGTACCAGTGATATTTACTCCTCTTCTTATTGTAAACTAATAGTACAGTAAATGCTCTAAAATTTCAAACACAAGTAGTCTGCAAAAAAAGGCTTTAGCAAACAGCGCAGACCCAGATCAGACTGGTTCTGAAGCAGTCTGATCAGGGTCCTCCCTGTTTGCATTTGCTATTCTAACTAGCATAGCACTACAAGCATTTTGTGAATTTCGGCCTTGGTAAATTACATTTGAGCCGCAACATGAGATTTCCAACAATGTGGTATGTGCGACCAGCAAAGCCTCAGATCAGCCTGCGCATATGCGCAGTCTGATCAGAGCCTTTGCTAGTCAATTGAATATTTTATGACAGTTAAGCAGGTGACTGAACCTCATTTGGAGATTCGAAACTTAAAAGGAGGCTGCACAGGCTCGTCTGAGTCTGCACTTGTCAAAATGCCACATTGTTGGAAATCACATTTCATGGCTCATTTTATTTAAGAACAGAAAAAAAAGTATTCAAAATTTACGATAATACTCACCACTGGCCCAGAAATGTCTTTCAAGTCAACATGTATCTTCTTCAGATGCAGCTGGTCCCCTTGTATTGAAGATTCAGTGATAGACTTTGTTCTCTTCACTGATGGTGGAGGCGGGGGCTTGTTCTTGCGGTTCAATTTTCCTAGAAAACTTTTTCGACTGCTGCTGGCAGGTTTCGGAAGTTCAATCTTTTCAATCGGATGAATCTGGGTACTCTCGCTATTGTCATCTTTCTTAACTTCTTCATCTATCTCTGAAGTTGTGGTAGCAACAGATGTTTCTTCAAGCTTCACAGTTTCAGTATCTCTCTTGCTTTTTGGTGACTCCTTAACGTCTTCCTTTGAACTCTTTTGAACATTTTTAGGACTATTTTGCTGTTCCTGAACAACTTTTGATGTTGGAGAGGGGGGCGGTGGTGCGGACATTTTCTTAACTTCTGAGATATTTGTGGTTTCTTTTTGCAATTTGAGCTCTAATTCTTTAGCAAATGCTAAAGGTTTTGATTCACCAGGCTGACTAGTTATACTTGAAACTGAACCAGTGGAGTCGGATAAAACATTCGGTAATGATGATCTAGGTGCTGAGGGAGCATGGAATCTTTTTGGGCTCTTGGCTCGTTTTCGTAACATGCCTGGATCTGTCTTTGTACTAGGGTCTCTTACCCCTTTTGACTGTAACATATCGTCATCTAAACTACTAGTACTTGATACTCGTTCTTTCCTTGGTGGAGATGTCGTCAAACCTTTAGAAAGTGGAGGCTTAGCATCATTTTTATCAATTGTATCCACAGACTGGCTTTGTATTACTGGTTTTGGCTTTGCTGCAACTGGTGGTTTAGGTGGTGGAACATTTGGCGTATCTCTGGGCTTCCCTGTGTCGGACATATCTCTAGTTCTTGGTCTCGAGCGACCTGGCCCACCATCTGAGTTGCCTCTCATTCTTGGCTTCGGTGGTTGTAAGCTACCATCAGACAACTGTCTTGGACCCATTGCTGGCAAGGGTGGGGCTTCTTTTGATTTAGAACTTGGACTAAGCTGTTCCTTCTCACCTGAACTTGTAGATTTTGTAGATGAGTTCAGAGAAGATGTTGGTGATTTAGACTTTGATTCTTTGTCAACTGGACTAGTTTTAACATTTGAACTTGGTGAAATTTCTTTTTCTGTTTTGTTGTCTTTATTTTTGTCTAGGCTTGCTTCTTTTGTGTCAAGGGTTTTTGTAGAATCAGGTAATTTAGGCTCCTCTACAGTATTTTTTGGTACATTCTGGGTAGGTCTATCGGGAGGTTTGTCTGGAGGTGGCTTGGGAGAAACCGGTCTACCAGGCACAGCCTTTAATTTCATTTGTGGGGAAGATTTGGATGATTTTTCACTTGTTTTAGAAGGACTGCTTTCTTTATCAGTCTTACTTTTTGACTCTGACTGTAAACTAGATTGGGATACATTTGTTACTACAGTATCAGTTGATGTTGCTAAATCAGAGTCGGAACCTTTACTCCTTCTTAAAAAGTTTCTGAAAAAGCCTGTTATGCCTCCCTTTTTGGGCTTATCTTTATCATCTTTCAGTTTATAACCTTCCATATTTTCTTGACTATTTTCATTCTCAATTTTCTTTGGAGTTGGAGTTGACTGAGCTTGTGCAACTGGGGAGTTTCCTATTGGTTTGCCAACAGGCACCATTTTGAATAATGGTTCCTTGCTTTGAGCTTCTCTGACCTCCAACTGTTCAGCTGGTGACTTAGGATGAACTTGGTGACCCATAGGAGGTGCAGGGGGACAAATAGGTGGACGAGGGGCATGTCTTTTTGCTCGCTGTTTTAGTCTCAAGCTAGCAGCTAATGTGACAACTTTAGCTTCTAATTCAGTTGGAATTTCTTTAGACTCCTTTTTGTGTTTTTTCTTTGGTTTTTCATTTTTGTCTAAATCATCTTCGTAAAAATTATCCATGTTCTTCACTGAATCTGTCTCACTTGGAGTCCCTGTGCTATATTTTGACAAAACATCATTTAGTAAATCGACAAGAGCCATTCCTGCACTAGAAGAATCTAAGTCTATTTCACCTTTTATTTCATCTAAGAGGTTCATATCTGACTCAGTATCAAAACCAAACTTATCTCCCCATGGATCATCATAATTAGCATCTGATATATCCACTTCATTGGCAATTAATCTATCCAATTTAGCACCAATTTCAGCTTCTTTGGAATCTCCAAATCCATACTTCAGGAATGTTTCATACGTTTCATCAATGGTCTCTAAACTTGACCCATCAAATAATGAATCAATTGCTGATTTACCGGACTTTGAACGTAAAGGATAAGTGCCATACATTGTCTGCTCAGGAAATGCAACGCAATCTTTCACATTGGCAAACCTATCTGGTTTCCAAAGTGATTCCAATTCAATGTCTTCAAATTCTTTACTTTGTGTAGTTCGTAATTTAGCACCATCATCTTTCAAATTATCAACATTGGAATTCCAGATTGTATTCTTTAAAGCTAAGAGAGCCCACTCCTTTTCCTTTTCTGTAAATACAAGAATCTCTTTGATTTCATCGTCTGTCTCTGTCAGATGTTCCTCATCATCAAGAAAAAAATTATCATACCCTCCATCTTCTGCTATAACTGCAGGATCAGAAGTCACAAAATCTACCTTAAATGCTTTAAGTTTATCCTTGTTTTCAACACTGGCCTTGCTAGAATGTATTGCACTTGAAGAGACTAAATTTGCTTTAGGTGAGCTTGTCACAATGGAATTGGATTTCAAATGATTCATTTTGGAATTAGTTTGTGTGTCACTTTTATTCAGCTTTGTAGAATTTGAATTAACAGTTTGTGAGCTTTTGTTTGGAATGACTTTAGGCTTAGGAGCGGGTAATGGTGAACGATCACGAGAAGAAGATCTGGAGCGTGACTTAGAACTTCTTGGCTGTGTAACGGTGCCAATGTCTTTCTCCTCTTTGGATCGCGACATATCATTTTCCTTCAACACATCTACGATACTATCTATCATACTTCTGTGTTGTTCAGAATGATCATGTTCATCAATATCTTCGTAATTATGTTCTATATCAGGACGAACCATTGAATCCCATTTCGCATCCTCATTTTGCAGTTCTCTGGTATTCCCTTCGGGCTGTTGAGCGGTCCATGACCTTCCCATTAGGGAGTTTCTCTTGGCTGGTGTTGGTGAATCTGTTTCTTCCTTCGTGCTGGTTTGAGGTGAAGGCGAGTCATCGGCGTGACTACTAGAGGAATGTTCTCCTCTTGACCGCTGACAGTTCGCACATAAGTCTTTTCGCCATGCATTCTGAGTAAATTCTTTGCAGGCAGACGACATCCCTTCATCGCCAGTTACCATTTATATGGATATCTGTAAAAAGAAAGATAATGTTTGTTATTATAACAGGACTTTATAATACCGATTTTCATACCCCGTTGTATATCTTCTGCTTTCTATATACCTGTGGTTTGTATTAGCCATTTGGATTGTGACACTTGCATTTGTTATGCCTTCCTTTGCTTTTAAGGACTTATATCCCAAATATCTATGTGTCTTGATCCACATCTGAATTAAGGGTGAGGTTGGCGCCGTTAAACCGGTTTTAGCCCTCAAGTAAAATATTTTACTGACTGTTCCAAGGCCGTACTTCTTTTGTGGATCTTTTATGTTTTTGTTCTGTCTTGTGTTTGCTATGTCTTTGTGCGTGTCTGTTTATATGTGCTTTGTGGTCACCTGCTGGGAAAGGGCTGACCTCTTGGCTCTCGTTTGTGGTATCTAACTGTGAGTTTGTCACTTTCCCATTGGTATCCTGCGTCAGGTGTGGTACTTGATTGTATCGATTCCTGATCTTTGCACCCTTACTTACTTTGGTCTGCAGTGTGTGATTGTGGTATTTCTTGATCATACTCAATTGCATTTTTTATTCACCGAATATTTATTTTAATTCTTAGCAAACAGAGCAGTCCCTGATGAAATGCTGCATTCTGCAGTATTGCATCTGGGTCTTCACTGTTTGCCAATGTTCTCCTTTAGAGGTTTATACTATAGTACACAAAGGGTTACCGAGTCAGCTGGGTCGTCATCTTAACCCTTTGTATACTATTGGATTCTTCCTTCTGGTTTGGTACAATGAACTTGGGATATTCCATCATATCTAGGGGTGTCAGGTTATGATTAAAAAAATATTGTATTCTTTTGTCTAAAGATTGTTTTTACCTTTACATTACAGTGTAGACCCTGATGAAATGCAGCATTATCATCGCCATAATGCTGCATTTCATCTGGGACAAATCATTGTTTGCGAAAGTACTCGTTTAGGGGTTTCTTGAATACAAAGGGTTAATTAAACGGAAGCCTGTGAAAAAGCACCAGCTCACTGATCATCCATTGCTTGTACTATATAACACCAAGTATGAAAGTGAAAAATGTAAGGTCCCTAGTTCCACTGGGTATCTGTGCAAGTGAAAAGGTCATATGAGCCGCGACAAAAGATTTCCAACAATGTGGTATGCGCGACCAGCAAAGTCTCAGATCAGCCTGCGCATACGCCCAGTCTGATCAGAGCCTTTACTAGACACTTGAAGATTCTATGAGTGTTAAGCTACTGACTGAACATCATTTGGAGGTTCTAAGCTTAAAAGGAGGCTGCACAGGCACGTCTGAGTCTACACTTGTCAAAATGCCACATTGTTGGAAATCACATGTCGCAGCTCATATATATGTACTTGTCCTATGATTTTTTTTTACTATTTTAGTGTCCCAAAGAATGCTACCAAAAGCCTTCACTTTGTGAAACCTAGCCATAATGTTTTAACTCTTTGAAAACAGTACCCTATCATACCCTACATTATCAAACAAGTACTCTTTTGAAAACAGTGTAGATCCAGATCAGCTGACTTCTTCAAGCACTAAACACTGTTACACATAGGTAACTCTCAAAAGTTCAACATAAAAAGAAATCCTATATTTCATTAAGCTAGAGCATATAATTGAGGCCTTTAACCACCGTTTACATGGGTCATTTACCATTCATCTTGATAATAAAATATTACCTTGTTACACATCAAATGAACCATACCATATCAACCAATTACAGAAAATAGTCTAAAATTTCAAATACTTTTCTTTTTTGTCCTCAAATAAAACATTGCTTTGCAGGGCTGGTATTCACAAAATGGATATCAGAATAGCAGACAGGAAAGACCCTGATCAGACTGCTTCTTCAGAAGCAGTCTGATCTGGGTCTGCGCTGTTTGTCGAGGCTGTTTTTGCAGGTAGTATTCAAAATTTTAGAACATTTACCATACTGCCACAGCAGCAGCAGTAGCAACAGTTGTGTTCTAACTTGTAACTTGGTGTTAGTAGAAACTTTAAGTCCTCACGACTTGTCTTCTAAGATACACAAAAATTTGGAGCATAAAAGCGTGAATATTTTCTTATGCATTATTTTACCATCTGTTTTGGGTGACTTAGGAGAACTGTCTCATTGAAACGGTTCTTTTAAATATCCACAACATATGTTTAGGTTGAGAAATAAGAAAATAAATTTTCTAATAAAATACCCACTTTTATTTTGTTTCAATCGCTTTAATTATATCCTAGTCAACAATTTTTCAGTCATGTCAGGACAATTTCCTGTCTTTCTGGGTTGAACCAGTACTTATTTCTACTAAACAGTGGATAAAGTGTCTTAATTGCTCATGAATAGAACAAGCAAATTCAGAGAATTTATGTCCCCCGCCATTATTGTACACTTAAAAATGACTAAGTTCAAATTGCAAAAAAAGTGACAAAAATAATCTCAGGATAATATCCAAACCACATGCATATCTTCAGATCACGACAAAAACATCTGTAAAGTTTCAAAAGAATCGGCATAAAACTGTAGGAGGAGTTGCGCACACAAGGTACCCAGTATCCATTAACTTTGACAGTAAAAACGCCAGAAAAATGCCTAAGTTAAAATAGCAGAAAAAGTGATAAAAAATAATTTGAGGATTATATCCAAACCACATGCATATCTTCAGACCATGTCCAAAACACCTGTGAAGTTTCAAAAGAATCAATATAAAACTGTAGGAGGAGATGCGCACACAAGGTACCCACTATCCATTCACTTTGATAGTAAAAATGTCAGAAAAATGGCTAAGTTCAACTGGCGGAAAAAGTGTTAAAAAATAATCTGAGGAATATATCCAAACCACATGCATATCTTCAGACCATGTACAAAACACCTGTGAAGTTTCAAAAGAATCGATATAAAACTGTAGGAGGAGTTGCGCACACAAGGTACCCACTATCTTTTCACTTTGATAGTAAAAACGCCTAAAAATGACTAAGTTCAAATTGCGAAAAAAGTGACAAAAAATAATCTCAGGATAATATCCAAACCACATGCATATCTTCAGACCATGACTAAAACATCTGTAAAGTTTCGAAAGAATCGGCATAAAACTGTAGGAGGAGTTGCGCACACAAGGTACCTACTATATTAGGGGGACGGAAGGACGGAAGGACGGAAGGACGGAAGGACGGACGGAAGGACGGACGGAAGGACGGAAGGACGGAATGCCGAAAACTATGTCCCTCCGCTTTTCTTCGAAAAGGCGGGGGACAATTAACCGTTAAAGCGCCAAGAAAAAAAATGCATCTGAAAATGTCGTCTGCTGAAGTCGTCTGCTGCAAATAATTGCCTTACATTACCGACGAATTAAGTATCGAAGCAAACAGCGTGGACCCAGAACAGACTGCTCCTATAGGAGCATTCTGTTGTTGGTCCACACTTTTTGCCAAAGAGGCTCCTTAAACATTTCAGCAGACAAGAAAAGCAGACAACTTTTGTTGCAATTGACGCATTAAGGGTTAATGCAGTGACTCAGCCAGCTATTTTTTTTCCAAACAAAACGCATGTTGTTGGTACTCATCTGAAGTATCTCACTGAGACAATTCTATAATGATTGAGTGCTATAAAACTCTATCAATGAAGAAGAAAAATATTGCCACATTTTATGCCATCAGCTCAATAAGACAAATGAGGCATGAAAAATTTATCTATCAGCTCACAATACATTCTTTTAAGGCTTTAAATGACACTATTACAATTTATGATGTGTCATAAGGCCAGAATTTTTTTACTAGTTGATTTACAAACCCTCCTACTGTATTTTTCTGGAAAGCAGAAAAAAAATAATTCTAAAATATTTTTTTTATTTCATCCACCATCTCTAAATATATATTATTTGCTTGTTGAAAAAAATATTACATTTTTGAGGTGTACTAATCTGTTAAAAGAGATTGTCCTATGCAGATTTTTAGGTAAATTATGAAATATTTAAAGATTTAATACAGAATGTTGGTTTACATTACTTAAGTTTCACTGTTTGTTCTGGAAATATTAACAAAAAAAAGCTCGCCCAAAACCACCCCACCCCACCCTACAAGAAATCCCATAAATCAACTGATAAAAAAACTTCTGGCCTAATCTTACTTTAACCCTTTCACCCAGTTATGCCCAATGGAATTTCCCACCTTTATCAATTGGACCAGTCCATTTCCATTTCAAGGGCTGTTGGGTGCTCATTTTCATTCAAATCTTAAAAGAATATTCTGTGATACTGATCAGACGCCGCGTTCTGCGGCGTCTGATCTGGATCTGCTCTATTTGCCTATGTCCCACAAAAAGAACGGTAGGCTTATATGTGGCAAAATCATTCTGTCATCTACTGATGTAGGTAAATCATGCCCTTGTCTGAATTGTTAAGGCTATTTGCAAAAATTTCCCAATTTACAGTATATAGTTGATCAAATATTGTATATGAATCTGAAATTGCTCCAAAGACAATTAAAATTCCTCACTAAATAATTAACAGAACTCTTAGGGACTCTTTTCCCTAAATTCTTTCAGTCAAATAATTTGGATCCAAATCAGGCTTTCCAACCTCATCTGAGTCCAAACTATTTGTAAATTAAGGTTATCAGCAGATGCTAGCAAGCAAAGAGTTAATTCATTTTGTTTTAGTATGTAATTAGACTTCACAATTACCAGTATAATTTCCAACACAACTGCTCAGTATAATTCCCAACACAACTGCTCAGTATAATTCCCAACACAACTGCTCAGTATAATTCCAGTATAATTCCCAACACAGGACCTCCATCAAAGAGCAGGAAATATAACATGCTGAAAAAATCAATTCTCATTGATTAGACAGAGTCTCAAGGCCAACCATACTCTAATGTTTTAGCTCATAATTGTTAAAGAGACCTTTTCTGAATTCTATTGTTTTAGTCTGAAATTCGCATCCCAGAGTACGTAAAGCAATTCTCTTCCCAGCGTAAGAAATTGGAGACCACAAGGTTGTCACCCAGGGTTTACCTTACACATATAGGTCCGTATTTTCTTTTATTATCACATGTATTTTAAAATGCATCGTAACATTGACATTGTGACGGTGAGGAACTGGTATGCTAGAGGATATGAAATTATGGGTTTAAATCCCCAAAATAGTCCAAGTTTTGTGTGACCCCTTTTTTGTTCAAGAACAGTTCAAGGTCTAATACAATTCAAGAACTTGTGTTCTTAAATACAAAATGACTGTTCATAAACTATTCAAAAACAGCATGTGCTGATCCAGATGGGGGGGGGGGGGGGGGGGGGGACAGGGGGTCCGGACCCCCCCCCCCCCCTGAAAAATCACAAAAATATAGGGTATTCTAGCAATACAGGTCCAGATCCCATTAAAAGTCGCAGCTACCAAGCCAGTATTCAATGCTGGGCCAACATCGGCATGCCAGGGAAATGCCATTTAATGGCGTTTCGCTGGCAGGCTGATGTAGGCCCGCTTAAAGTGGTACTTGGATCCTCCCTCCCCTCATCAACTAAAAAACAGCAACAACAAAAAACATGTTGTCAAAGTTGGACCCCATCTGACAAAACTTTCTGGATCTGCGCATGAACAACTTTCACAAAATGAATTTTAAACACTTATGAGCACTCATGTCTAGAAGTTTTTGAACCTTGTTTTTGAACAATCAAAGAACTTTTATAGAACTGATCTAAGATTTTCACATGGGTTTTCTAATTGCAAACAAACGATTCATTATACATGAAACTATATTCCTTTACATGCTGAGTAATTTTACATGCTTTTGTTGTTGTCCGCTTATCTTTTTCAAAATTAACTTTTTTTCAAAAAAATCTTTCAGGGTGTCAAACGGTTTGGATCCAGATTAGGACCGACATTATGTCGGTCCTGATCTTGGTCCAAACTGTTTGCAAAAGTTATCAGCAGATGACAAGTCACCACTAGCGAGTAAGGAATTAAGTGAAAGAATCAATTTGAAACAGATTTCCTTTTCACAAAGTATAAATAAATTGGTAAAAACTTCAGTCAGAGCTACTATTCCACAAATCATTTATGACAGTGATGTAACATATATCCCAAAATCGATATATAAATACCACTTTCTATGACTGTACAGGATATCCTGATTATTATGATAACTGTATGTAAAGGGGTATCTGCAATAAGGGGCTAATTTGGCCCACTTTGAAGCCAAAAACTTAAAATTGCGTTTCACAAATTTCTTTTGATTTGTTTATTAGAAGAATCACTGAAGTGTAAAATTTCCGCATTTATTTAAATTTTACTGTTGCTATGGTAACAAAAATGGCCAACAAAGTAGTCATAAAACAGAGAAATTTCCATTTTTGACCAAATTTAAGGCTTTTTGAGACCAAATTTTAAAGAATGAGATATCAGCACAGCTAAAAACCAAAAAATCTTTTAATAATTATGTTGTGTGCCCTAATAATTCTCATCATCTGTTAAAATACCTTTTTTGGTATTTGCTTTTACCCTATGTTATTTGCTCTGTCAAACGTCACAAATTTGTTCCAAAATGGTCAATTCCCTATTTTCAGCCTACTTTGGCAGCCATTTTTGTTACCATAGCAATGGTAAAAGTGAAGCTAATGTCAGACTTATACACTTGGGCCATTGTTCTAATAAACTAAATAATAAAAAGAATTTGGTGAAAAGCGAATTTCAATTTTTGGCCTCAAAGAGGAGCCCAAATAGCCTCTTAATGCACGTAGCTCTTTAGTACCAAAATATATTATGACCTAACAGTAGGAATCTCCTTGTTTAATTTAATAGCAGTTTGCATTGAGATTCACAAATTACATATTTGCGAAAAAGTGTAATTTTAGTGATCAGCTTTTGAATTTTTCAATATTGCTTTTATTATTCCTTCACACTTTATCAATTTATTGTGCCATATTTAACTCTTTGGATGCTGGATTTTTTCAATGCCATCAAGGTGTCAAACAGTTTGGATCTAGATCAGGCCTGACAAATTGTCGGGCCTAATCGGGGTCCAAACTGTTTGCAAAGGTTATCAATAGTCAACACTTGAAAAGTCACCCCTAATGAACAAAGACTTAAATCTTGTTACTACTTTGGCTTACTGTAAGTTAATTTCACTAGGCTCCATTTTTTTCCATTTGGCTAAAGTGTTAATTGGCTACAACAAATTCTGAGCCAGAGTAAGCCTGGACTTTTAACTTGAAGCCTGTAGACAGTATCAATTTCTGTGAGGAATCAAATCAATATATCAGCAAACAGTCAAATTGCAACTCAACATGTCCTGTAATTTATTGAGTAAATTTATTGCCTGTTACTTGAAAATTAATGTACAAGAAAACTGCTGTACCACACCGGGAAGGCGGCAATCGAAAACAGACTAAACAATCAAGGAATGCGTATCAAAAAGCGCTAGAAACAGTGTCGGGAGACAAATTGCAATTGAAAACTCTGTTTCTAACGAGTTTTGATCTACGTTCGTCGATGGTATTAACATTTTCCATTGCCTCCTACCCGGTCAGTAAGTAGGTAAAGACTTTATTTTAAGAGGGACACAACATTTAGCAAATACATACGAGCACAATGTAACAGCTAATCTTCCATACTTATATTCTTTTTTGGTGGTAGTTAATAGAGGGCCTCATGGAAGATTAGTTTTTTTTTTCGCTAAATGTGTTACCCTCTGAAAATAAAGACTATTATTATTATTATTATTATTATTAGGCCCTCTATAATGGTACTTTCATTTTACATATGTACATAAAACATGTGTGTATCATTGTATAAGTATTCAGTACAACTTTACAAAAGTGTCCAGTACTATACAAGAGTATCCAGTACTATAAAAAAAAGTATCCAGTACTATACAAAAATGTCCAGTACTATACAAAAGTGTCCAGTACTATACAAAAGTATCCAGTACTATACAAAAGTGTCCAGTACTATACAAAAAAGTCCAGTACTAAACAAAAGTGTCCAGTACTATACGAGAGTATCCAGTACTATACAAAAATGTCCAGTACTTTACAAAAGTGTCCAGTACTATACAAAAGTATCCAGTATAATACAAAAGTATCCAGTACTATACAAGAGTATCCAGTACTATACAAGAGTATCCAGTGCTATACAAAAGTATCCAGTACTATACAAGAGTATCCAGTACTATACAAGAGTATCCAGAACTATACAAAAGTATCCAGTACTATACAAAAGTATCCAGTACTATACAAGAGTATCCAGAACTATACAAAAATGTCCAGTACCATACAAGAGTATCCAGTACTATACAAAAGTATCCAGTACTATACAAAAGTATCCAGTACTATACAAGAGTATCCAGAACTATACAAAAATGTCCAGTACTATACAAGAGTATCCAGTACTATACAAAAGTGTCCAGTACTATACGAGAGTATCCAGTATGTACTATACAAGAGTATCCAGTACTATAAAAAGTATCCAGTACTATACAAAAGTATCAAGTACTATACAAAAATGTCCAGTACTATACAAGAGTATCCAGTACTATACAAAAGTATCCAGTACTATACAAAAGTATCCAGTACTATACAAAAGTATCCCATACTATACAAAAGTATCCAGTACTATACAAAATGTCGAGTACTATTCAAAAAAGTCAAGTACTATACGAGAGTATCCAGTATGTACTATACAAAAGTATCAAGGACTATACTAAAGTATCCAGTACTATACAAAAATATCCAGCACTTTACAAAAATGTCCAGTACTATACAAAAGTGTCCAGTACAATACAAAAGTATCCAGTACCATACAAAAGTATCCAGTATGTACTATACAAAAGTATCCAGTACTATACAAAAGTGTCCAGTTCTATATAAAAGTGTCCAGTACAATACAAAAGTATCCAGTACTATACAAAAATGTCCAGTACCATACAAAAGTGTCCAGTGCTATACAAAAGTGTCCAGTACTATATAAAAGTATCCAGTACTATACAAAAGTATCCAGTACTATACAAAAGTGTCCAGTGCTATACAAAAGTGTCCAGTACTATATAAAAGTATCCAGTACTATACAAAAGTATCCAGTACTATACAAAAGTGTCCAGTACTATAAAAGATATCCAGCACTATACAAAAGTGTCCAGTACTGTATAAAAGTATGCAGTTCATACTATACAAACCTTTCCAGTACTATGAAAAGTGTCCAGTTTATACAAAAGTATCCAGTACTATCCAAGTGTCCAGTACTATTAAAAGTATCTAGTACTATACAAACCTGTCTGGTAGTATTCAGTACTATACAAATGTGACCAGTACTATACAAAAGTGTCCAGTACTATACAGAAGTGTCAGGTACTATACAAAAGTGTCTGGTACAATACAGAAATATCCAGTACTTTACAAAAGTATCCAGTACTATACAAAAGTGTCCAGTACTATACAAAGTGTCCAGTACTATATAAAAGTGTCCAGTGGTGAGTACTTTACAGAAGTGTCCAGTACTTTACAAAAGTGTCCAGTACAAAACAGATATATCCAGTACTATACAAAAGTATCCAGTACTATATAAAAGTGTCCAGTTCTATACAAAAGTGTCCAGTTCTATACAAAAGTGTCCAGTTCTATAAAAATGTGTCCAGTGCTATACAAAAGTATCCATTACTATTCAAAAGTGTCCAGTGCTATACAAAAGTATCCAATACTATACAAAAGTATCCAGTTCTAGACAAAAGTATCTAGTACTATACAAAAGTGTCCAGTACTTTACAAAAGTGTCCAGTACTAAACAAAAGTGTACAGTACTGTACAAAAGTGTCCAGGACTATACAGAAGTGTCCAGTACTATACAAAAGTGTCCAGTCCTATACAAAAGTGTCCAGTACTATACAAAAGTGTCCAGTACTATACAGAAATATCCAGTACTATACAAAAGTGTCCAGTGCTATACAAAAGTATCCAGTACTATACAAAAGTGTCCAGTACTATACAAAAGTGCCCAGTACTATAAAAAAAGTGCCAAGTACTTTTCAAAATTGTGCACTACTATATAAAAGTATCCAGTACTATACAAAAGTATCCAGTACTATACAAAAGTGTCCAGTACTATACAAAGTATCCAGTACTATACAAAGTATATACTACTAGTACTACACAAACGTGTCTAGTAGTATCCAGTACTATATAAAAGTATCCAGTACTATACAAAAGTGTCCAGTACTATACAGAAATGCCCAATGCTATACAAAGGTGTCCAGTACATTACAGAAATATCCAGTACTATACAAAAGTACCCAGTACTATAAAAAGTATCCAGTACTCTACCATTGTGTCAAGTGCTATACAAAAATATTCTGTACTATACAGAAGTACCCAGACTGCTCAATTTACTTCCACTGGTGGATGTAAATGAATATTAAACGGATATTGGGCCACTGTCTAGCCATGCCTCAACTGGTTCCTATCTCTGTAAGCTTTCCAAGAGACAGGGACATTGCATACAACAGGCGATACAGTGACCGAATAGCTGTATAATACAGAACCCTTTTTTGAGGTGAAAGGTCATGTATAAACTGTGTGGAAAGTGTTACATACTGAAGATTATAACCTGTGAACAGATACATTATAACTTTTGGCAAACAGTGAAGACCCAGATGAAATGATGCATAATGCAGCATTTCATCATGGACTGCACTGCACTATTTGCAAAGATAAAAAATCTTCATGATAGAAATGCATCATAATTCAGAAATCCTTAAAATACAAAAAGGGTGAATCCATACTTGTATCTATCAACATGAATGGGAAAATCCATCAAAATGAAAAGGCTAATTAGCTATTGCTAGGCAAAATACATTATTCAAAAGTTCAAAAAAATCAAACCCATTTGAGTTTAATTCTTTCGTCCCAATTAACAATTTTCAGTTATGTCGGGACAGGTCTTCTATTACTAAAAGGCCTTGTGGATCTTTAAAGTTTACGTCTCGAAAATCTATTTTTAGCCTGTGGATAAAGTGTCTTGATTTTTAAGATGTTAAACTGCAGTTTTACAATGGAAAAGTACACCATGATCAGACTGCCTCTAGGAGCAGTCTGATCTGAGTCCCCCTGTCTGTATGTATGCCAAAATTAGTCCTGACATAAGCATTTACATGCAGCAGACAACCTCTCAGACATATGTTTTTTCATAGCACTTGAAGGGCTAATGTAATGAGTCCTATGTTAATCACTTGTTTATGTTGTCTGTTATTGTCATCAATACAAAATTTCAACATATGAAAAAAATGGCAGAAGAAAAAAACATGTTATGCATCATTAAGTTACAACCATAGGCATAGGGGAATTATATTAGAGGCTTTGAGGTAAATTGCTATTATACCACCCTTACCAACTTTAGCATGAAATATCTCATGATGTGCTAGGTCTACACTGATGTAGGTGGTATAAAATAGTTATACCATGTTTGTCCTCCTGTACGTAAGATAATCCACTCGCTAAAGCTCGTGGATTATCTCCACGTACAGGCGGACAACCCATGGTATAACTATTACTTAGTTCTGGATACATCTTGGTGCATGCACATGTACTGGCATGGTGATCATGCATAAGCTTTAGCAGTATTCAAACATAACCATAGTATACCATATTACTAAAATTGATTTGACAAATAGGGCTGGTCTTGTGGTTTCAGACAAGAAAATGTTTTCCCTATATACATGTGACCCCCAGGGCGGGCCCATTTTTGGCCCCAGGAGCATAATTTGAACAAACTTGGTAGTGGTCTACTAGACGATTCTACATACCATATAATTATCAAGGCTCTATCTATAGAAGTAAGTAATCGTGCAAAGATCAGGAATCGATACAATCAAGTACCACACCTGACCCAGGATACCAATGGGAAAGTGACAAACTCACAGAAGACACCACAAACGAGAGCCAAGAGGTCAGCCCTTTCCCAGCAGGTGACCACAAAGCACATATAAACAGACGTGCACAAAACATAGCAAACACAAGACAGAACAAAAACATAAAAGATCCACAAAAGAAGTACCGCCTTGGAACGGTCAGTAAAATATTTTACTGGAGGGCTTAAACCGGTTTAACGGCGCCAACCTCACCCTTAATTCAGATGTGGATCAAGACACATAGATATTTGGTTTGCATGAAAGACCCCTAACTTATCAATGCATCATCTCCTAAAACATATAAATCAAGATATAACAAGGAGATAAAGCAAGGATAAGGACTCAACAGTAAATTAAACTGAATACCGGAGCAAAAGAAATCCAACAGGTAAACCCCGGTGGGCCCGACAAACAGCCAAAGCATCAGGCCCCTACCATCTCATCAATAGATAAGTCTAAGTCTATCCAACAGGTAAACCTTGTGGATCTTTAAAGTTATCATCTCCAAAATCTATTTTTAGCCTGTGTGACCTAGATATGAAACCGAATGGAACGATTTGAACATTTATAAAGAGGGTCTTCATGCGCGGACTCAGGAATTTTCGTCAGGGGGGGTCCAGGTCAGTCTGACAAAAAAAGCTCTGACATTTTTTTTTGTTTTTTTAGTCCTCAGCTTATTTTACAGAAGTCAAATGGTCAGTTTCAAAAAAAATCTATCATTTTTCAAGGTTACAGAGGGTGTCCAACATTTTTCAGGGGGGGGGGGGGGGTCCAACTTTTTCCAGGGGGGTCCAATTGCTTATTCCCTATAGAAACCCATATAACTTGTGATTTTCCAGGGGGGGTCTGGACCCCCTGTCCCCCCCTCTGGATCCCCACTTGGTCTTATGAGGATCATTCCTGCCAAGTTTAGTCAAAATCCAGGGAGAAATTTAGGAGATGTCCTTTGATGCAATTAATTGTTGATGACGCACATCGCACGATGAATGACGGACATCCAAGGATCATTGGCTCA
Organism: Loripinus fragilis; assembly: GCA_964019695.1. Classification (NCBI taxonomy): domain Eukaryota; kingdom Metazoa; phylum Mollusca; class Bivalvia; order Lucinida; family Lucinidae; genus Loripinus; species Loripinus fragilis. The sequence continues at coordinate 68,138,754 of OZ026530.1, forward strand.
GGTGAGCTTAATTATCATGGTCCAGTAGGCAAGGAGTTATTGGTTTCAGAGATTTGATGGATGGACACCAGAACCTTTCAAACTGTAACGGTTATAGCGATAACTGAGCTGGTAGACCCTTAGTGGAAAACCCTTTATCAGGATAGGTTGAGCTAAAATCAAAATATTAATTGGTTCTCAAATCAAAAGTTTTACCGGCTTATCTGGAGCTTTGAACAAGTGTTACTCCTCATCTGCATAAGAAATCATTAAAAAATTCCATAACTGCAGGCTTGGTGCCAACTCTTAACTTTTATGTTTGCTGAAAGGCTGAACATAGCTAAACTTGGGTTTTATTGTGCGTAACATGATTAATTAACTATTTGCCTACTAGCTATTGTGTTTGTTTTGTTTGTTTGATTTGATTCTTTACATCCCATCAACAATCTTTCAGTTAAACAGGGACAGGTCTTCCTGGGTTGAACCAGTACTAAGCTAGGATAAATGTTTCTTGCTCAAGGACCACAACACAGTGACTCTGGTGAGGCTCGGACCTGCGGCCCTCACTCTCGAGTCAAGCACTCTACCACTGAGCCACTGCCCTCCAACTAGCTATAGTGTCTTCTCAAAACAGTTTGCATCAAGATCAGTCCCGAAAAAACTTTTTGATACTCTGATGGTATTCCTGGAAGAATTTTTCAAATAAGATGATTTTGGACAAAAAAGCATGCAGTTGGCAATATAAGTATTTCTGTCTCTGCACATTTTATCTTAGAAAACAGAAAGGCTAGACTGATGAAATGCCACTGTACGCAACATTTCATCCGGGTCTTCTCTGTTTGCCAATGTACCTGTGTACCTGTAGCCAGAATGCCATTAGGCAAACAGTGCAGACCAGGCCCCGAGGTTATAAAACTTGAGTTCATTCTCAAACTCAAAATAAACTGCAGTGATTGGCTGCTTGCGGACACTTGTCCACAAGCAGCCATCGTTGCACTTTATTTTGAGTCTAGTGACAGGAACACTTTTTCTAAACTATAAGGTTAAAGCCCTGGCCCAGAGGCCATAAACCTTTTTTATGCTCAACAACTATTTTACTAAGCATGAAATTTCATGAAACCTAAAATACTGAAAGATAAATATTTTTCTTACACAGTAAGATGTTATAATTAACCTGCTGATACATTTTAAAATGCCAACAATTGTTTTTGCTCAAGCTCATAAATGTTGAAATGACAACAATCATTTTGCTCAAGCTCATAAATGTTAAAATGTCAACAATCATTTTTGCTCAAGCTCATAAATGTTAAAATGCCAACAATCATTTTTGCTCAAGCTCATAAATGTTGAAATGACAACAATCATTTTGCTCAAGCTCATAAATGTTAAAATGTCAACAATCATTTTTGCTCAAGCTCATAAATGTTAACACGCCAACTATCATTTTTTACTCAAGCTCATTATTAGTAAAATGCCAACAATTGTTGGCATTTTAACATTTATGAGCTTGAGCAAAAATGTTTCATAACAGTGGGTGACTTATTTCAGTAATTTGGCTAGTTTTTAGAATAGCTTTTCCTGGACTTGGTCCAGCCAAGCTAGAAATTGTTCTCAGGCAAATCTTAAGAAATCAGCCAATCTTTGCAACTGTATTTCCCAGAAAACTTGACAGCTATACATTAAAGTTAACAATGCATACAGCACTGAGGTCCTAGGATGTCTATACTGAGCCATTACACATAAAAATGTACCTAGACACACATACACAATCTGAGCTTAGATTATGTGAGCCAAAAGATTCAAGCTTATAAATTAAAAATACAGGGATGAGAAAGTTCTGGATTGATCAGGATTTCCTGATTGAGCACTGGCATTTGATGTGTATAATGTCAAAGTAAATTTGGTTAAAATTTAGTTTTAACATTGTTGAATTGATTTTACCATAGATTAAGCATAAACTGAGTGTTTTCAATTGGTATTATGTCTATTTAAGCTTTTAATAAGTGATCTAAAAATCTGTTTGGCTCCATTCAGGATCCAACAGACAGGTTTTCTGGATTGAGAATGTCTGACAGTTCTCAGCCCTGAAAATAGTTTGTGCTTACAGATTCAAGATAGTATGTGCTTACAGATGGAACAGTATGTCTGTGCATACAGTTTCAAGAGACAGTCTGTGTTTACAGATTTTAGATAGTCTGTGTTTACAGATTTAAGATACTGTGCTTACAGATTTAAGATAGTATGTGCTTACAGATTTAAGGAAGAATGTGCTTACAGATTCAAGAGATAGTCTGTGCTTATAGATCTAAGAGATAGTCTGTGCTTACAGATTCAAGGTTGGTTGGTGCTTATAGATTAAGATATTATATCAAGAGATAGTCTGTTACTATTTCATGATAGTCTGTGAATACAGATTCAAGACAGACTGGCTTACAGGTTGAAGAGATGGCCTTTGCTAACAGATTCAAGAGACTAAGTCTGCACTTATTGACTCATAATATAGTCTGTGCTTACAGATTCAAAAGATAGTCTGCCCTTACAGTTTCATGATAGTCTGTGAATACAGATTCACGAAAGTCTGGGTTACAGATTTAAGAGATGGCATTTGCTAACAGATTCAAGAGATAGTCTGCACTTATACTCAAAATATAGTCTGTACTTACAGATTCACTTAAATTTTCAAGATAGTCTGTGCTTACAGATCGAAGAAAAAGTCTGTGCTTACAATTTCAAGAGATAATCTATGTTTACAGTACAGATTCAAGATACAGTCTGTGCTTATAGATTCAATATATAGAGGATATTTACTTTTTTGATGTGAATACCAAATATATTTCATCGAGTGCGGTGAAAAAAATCAGTATTTTTCATGAGTGCGAAGCACGAGTGAAAATGCTGATATTTTCACCGCACGAGATGAAATATATTTGGTATTTGCCGAAAAAAAGTAAATTTTCTTTTTATTTTATACTCAATGGAAATACAGAAATCACAACCTTACTTTTTACTTGGTCGTTTCTCGTTCGATTTGACTTTTGCAGTGTGTTTATTGGGTATAACATTGGGTATAAACGTAGTTTGCACCTAGAAAATGGCTTAGAATCATATTTTAACGAATGAAATGCAAGAAATCAGCATTTAAGAAAGTCTATTGAGTGTGCCTTAGGGTAGGTGTCACGTGCAAACTGGCGCTACGCCAGGTCAAACAGTGACGTCATTATGTTTGATGTTGACGTCACAACATGCGTAGCGTTATTTTTGACAAATATACTTCACTTAAAACCTTATGTTAAAAAATCCCAGTCACAAAATTGCCAAGAAAGCCTTGTTTTGCTACAGTTCTATTCTCTTCTACAGTGAAAATATAAATCGTATCAGTCACTAGTGAAAAAATACGATATTTTTTCACTGTAGAAAAAATACCAATTTTACTCACATTTGATATGCATTGAATTCACTGCTTGTGGTAAAATATATAATCTATACTTACAGATTCAAGAGAAAGTCTGCTTTTACAGACCCAAAAGATAGTCTGTGCTTACAGATTCAAAAGATAGTCTGCACCTACATATTTAAAGCTGCATACTCTGTAACTATGAACATTTTTCAAAAAAAAATATTTTCTTTTTAAATCATTTGTAAAAGTAGAATTAAGCTATGTTTTCACAATAAAAATGTTCAGTACAGCTGAAAACTGCATGGAAAAGTGAATTATCTTATCAAATAGGTGTATTTTTCTCTTGTTGGTAATTATTTGCGTCCCTCCAATAATAATAGACCGTTGAATTTTAACATACATGCAGTTGTTTTGTTAGTGATAACTTGTTAAGATTTACGAAAATGGTAAAATCTTTACCTGAATTTGAGTATTTTTACTGAGTTCTTGAAAAATAACATTATTTTTAAACTTAGAAGATCCAAAGTTACAGATTATGCAGCTTTAAGAGATAGTCTGTGCTTACAGATTCAAGAGATAGTCTGCACGTACATATTCAAGAGGTAGTCTCTGTTACAGTTCAAGAGATACTCTGTGTTTACAGATTTAAGAGATAGTAATTTGCTTACAGATTCTAGAGATAGTCTGTGCTTATAGACTCAAAATATAGTATGTGCTTACAAATTCAAGAGATAGTCTGTGATTATAGATTCAAGAGATAGTCTATGCTTACAGATTCAATAGATAATCTAAACTTACAGATTCAAAAATATAGTCTGTACTTACAGATTCAATAGAAAATCTAAACTTACAGATTCAAAAATATAGTCTGTGCTAACAGATTCATTAGATAATCTAAACTTACAGATTCAAAAATATAGTCTGTGCTTACAGATTCACTAGATAATCTAAACTTAATTCAAAAATATAGTCTGTACTTACAGATTCAATAGATAATCTAAACTTACAGATTCAAGAGATAGTCTATGCTTACAGATTCAATAGATAATCTAAACTTACAGATTCAAAAATATAGTCTGTACTTACTGATTCAAGAGATAGTCTATACTTACAGATTCAATAGATAATTTAAACTTACAGGTTCAAAAATATAGTCTGTTCTTACAGATTCAAGAGATAGTCTGTGCTTATAGACTCAAAATATAGTCTGTGCTTACAGATTCAAATTATAGTATGTGATTACTGATTCAAGAGATAGTCTGTGCTTATAGACACAAAATATAGTCTGTGCTTACAGATTCAAACTATAGTATGTGCTTACAGATTCACGAGATAGTCTGTGCTTACAGATTCACAAGATAGTCTGAGCTTAGATTTAAAGGTAGTCTATGCTTACAGATTCAAAAGATAGTATGTGCTCACAGATTCGACAGATAGTCTTGGCTTACAGATTCAAGAGACAGTATGTGATTATAGATTCAAGAGATAGTCAGTGCTTACAGATTCAAGAGATAGTCTGACGCTTATACATTCAAGAAATAGTCTGTACTTACAGATACAGATGTGTCCATCTTCATTAAATTATGAGCCAGTGCATGAGATTTCCAACAATGTGGTATGAGCGACCAGCAAAGCCTCAGATCAGCCTGCAATAACGCCTGATCAGAGCCTTTGCTAGTCGCTTGAGTATTCTATGATTATTAATCTACTGACTGAACACCATTTGGAGTTTCTAAGCCTAAAAGGATGCTGCACAGGCTGGTTTGCGTCTACACATGTCAAAATACCACATTGTTGGAAATCACATGTCACGGCTCCATTTTGATCTATGTCTGAAAGTGTTTCTCTTTTTGCTGTTAGGGCTCAATATATTGACTAACATTCTAAAAATAGATTATCAGACTAACATTTTAAAAATAGATTATGAGACTTCGCAAGTAGCACTTTTCTGATCCATTGATTTATTTCATTAGGCTTTGTGGAATTTGTTGAGAGACAGCAAACTCCTAGATAAGCATTGTATTTTGGCATGCCAGTTTTCCTTATTGAACATGAGGAAAACATATCTTGTATTACTTGACTTTTCGCTTACTGTAAAGGCGGCTCCTCATGAATGCATAATTAGGACTAGTCAACCTTAGGCAAAGGCAAAAGCTGAAAAGGAGGCGTGGTTTTATTCAAAAGTAACTGTATCCTCTTGTGCCACCACGTCAGTCATTATTTAGTCCTTAAAACGCCAGCAAAATAACTGCATCTGAAAATGTCTATTTAACATAAGCAGGGAGGCAAACACTGTGGACCCAGATCAGACTGCTCCTACAGAATCAGTCTGATCTGGGTCCACACTGTTTATCTATGAGGCTTCAATTAGTTTAGTGGACGACAAAAAACATACATTTTGTGATTATGCGCTTTAAGGGTTAATAAATGTGAGTTCAGTGTGTATACGGTTAGGATTTTCATGAAATGCATGCACATTTGCGCTGCTCAAAATGTTCATTAACTCTTTACCAAATTATAAATAGAACCTGATTTCCCTTCCTTAGCAGATAAAATAGCCAAACCACACCCAGATATGAATATTAAAGTTGCCCCCTTTGCAGTAAGCGAAAAGTCAAGTAATAGCTATCCCCAAATGTAAAACAAAAGTCACAAAAACAAACATTTTTCTGTTGAAATACTTCAAACTGTCTGAAACGGATTGTGCTTGTCTCTCAAAGAACTTCTAGCGATAAGGTGTATATTTTCCCTAGTTGGAATGATTACAAACACCAACTTTTCAAATTGCCCTAATGTTTTTAAAATTGGTGTAGTTTGGCAGTAAAATACGCATAGTAGGCAACAAAATACGTTTCAAAGCGATTCACCGTTTAAAATACCGTGTAAAAGTGCACTTTCTACCCCCACCCCTCATTTAACACCTTTATACTGGGTGCCGTTTAGACCAGATTTTGGGTAAATGCATTGCGAATTTTAAAAAAAGTAAAAGTGCTAAAATGTTAAGGATATAAGTGCTCTTCATTTCCAAAACCTTACTGTATTCCTTCTGCGCATGCGTACGAAATACACCTAAAATTGTGACGTTTGTCATTGGAGAGATGAAACTGGTGTCTTTCAGTTTATTTTTAGATGCTTTGCCCCCCTAGACCCAAGATGTCCTTTGGACAACGACATGTCGCTATAAACATTTACAACATACGTAAAGGGTATCTTGGGTCTAGGGGGGCAAAGCATCTAAAAATAAACTGAAAGACACCAGTTTCATCTTTCCATTGACAAACGTCACAATTTTAGGTGTATTTCGTACGCATGCGCAGAAGGAATAGGGTAAGGTTTTGGAAATGAAGAGCACTTATATCCTTTACTTTTTAGCACTTTATCTTTTTTAAAATTCGCAATGCATTTGCTGAAAATCTGGTCTAAACAGCGCCCAGTATAAAAGCGTTAAATGAGGGGTTGGGGTAGAAAGTGCACCTTTACACGGTATTGTAAATGGTGAATCGCTTTGAAACGTATTTTGTTGCCTACTATGCATATTTTTCTGCCAAACTACACCAATTTTAAAAACATTAGGGCAATTTGAAAAGTTGGTGTTTGTAATCATGTCAACTAGGGAAAATATACGCCTTATCGCTAGAAGTTCTTTAATGTGAATGTGCCAGCATCAACTTTTGACTTCTGCTGATAAACTTTGCAAACAGTTTGAACCCAGATCAGGACCGACAGAATGTCGGTCCTGATCTGGGTCCATACTGTTTGACACTCAAACTGATAGTATTCATGAAAGAATTGTAGAAAAAGATAATTTTGAAAAAAGTCAGCAGACGACAAAAAAGCATGCAAAATTACCCAGCAAGCAAAGACTCCAAAGAGTTAATGCTTTCATAGTGAAACTTACCCAAGATCTAAAAGCACTTCAAATGCTCAATTTTCTAAAATTATAATCCAATCATCATCTCTGTACAGAACTCAAGGGAGAATTACTATTTGAAAGGAAATGTCAGCTCTTGTAATGGGTCAATACCCTACATACAGTCTTAGCTCTGTCATAACCAGAGGTCCAGATGAAATGTCAGCTCTTGTAATGGGTCAATATCCTACATGCAGTCTTAGCTGTGTCATAACCAGTGGTCTAGATGAAATGTCAGCTCTTGTAATGGGTCAATATCCTACATGCAGTCTTAGCTCTATCATAACCAGAGGTCCAGATGAAATGTCAGCTCTTGTAATTGGTCAATATCCTACATACAGCCTTAGCTCTGTCATAACCAGTGGTCCAGATGAGATGTCAACTCTTGTAATGGGTCAATACCCTACATACAGCCTTAGCTGTGTCATAACCAGTAGTCCAGATGAAATGTCAGCTCTACTGATGGGTCAATACCCTACATACAGCCTTAGCTCTGTCATAACCAGAGGTCCAGATGAAATGTCAGCTCTTGAAATGGGCCAAGCCTTAGCTATGTCATAACCAGTGGTCTAGATGAAATGTCAGCTCTTGTAATGGGTCAATACCCTACATACAGCCTTAGCTCTGTCATAACCAGTGGTCCAGATGAAATGTCAGCTCTTGTAATGGGTCAATACCCTACATACAGTCTTAGCTCTGTAATAACAAGTGGTCCAGATGAAATGTCAGCTCTTGTAATGGGTCAATACCCTACAAACAGCATTAGCTGTGTCATAACCAGTGGTCCAGATGAAATGTCAGCTCTTGTAATGGGTCAATACCCTACATACAGTCTTAGCTGTGCCATAACCTGTGGTCCAGATGAAATGTCAGCGCTTATAATGGGTCAATACCCTACATACAGCCTTAGCTGTGTCATAACCAGTGGTCAAGGTGAAATGTCAGCTCTTGTAATGGGTCAATACCCTACATAAAGCCTTAGCTCTGTCATAACCAGTTGTCCAGATGAAATGTCAGCTCTTGTAATGGGTCAATACCCTACATACAGTCTTAGCTGTGTCATAACCAGAGGTCCAGATGAAATGTCAGCTCTTGTAATGGGTCAATACCCTACATACAGCATTAGCTCTGTCATAACCAGTGGTCCAGATGAAATGTCAGCTCTTGTAATGGGTCAATACCCTACATACAGTCTTAGCTCTGTCATAACCAGTGGTCCAGATGAAATGTCAGCTCTTGTAATGGGCCAATACCCTACATACAGTCTTAGCTCTGTCATAACCAGTGGTCCAGATGAAATGTCAGCTCTTGTAATGGGTCAATACCCTACATACAGCCTTAGCTCTGTCATAACCAGTGGTCCAGATGAAATGTTAGCTCTTGTATTGGGTCAATACCCTACATACTGCCTTAGCTCTGTCATAACCAGTGGACAAGATGAAATGTCAGCTCTTATAATGGGTCAATACCCTACATACAGCTTTAGCTCTGTCATAACCAGTGGTCCAGATGAAATGTCAGCTCTTGTAATGGGGCAATACCCTACATACAGTCTTAGCTGTGTCAATACCAGTGGTCCAGATGAAATGTCAGCTCTTGTAATTGGTCAATACCCTACATACAGCATTAGCTGTGTCATAACCAGAGGTCCAGATGAAATGTCAGCCCTTGTAATGGGTCAATACCCTACATACAGCCTTAGCTGTGTCATAACCAGAGGTCCAAATGAAATGTCAGCTCTTGTGATGGGTCAATACCCTACATACAGCAATAGCTCTGTCATAACCAGTGGTCCAGATGAAATGTCAGCCCTTGTAATGGGTCAATACCCTACATACAGCCTTAGCTGTGTCATAACCAGAGGTCGAAATGAAATGTCAGCTCTTGTAATGGGTCAATACCCTACATACAGCCTAAGCTGTGCCATAACCAGAGGTCCAGATGAAATGTCAGCTCTTGTAATGGGTCAATACCCTACATACAGCCTTAGCTGTCATAACCAGTGGTCCAGATGAAATGTCAGCTCTTGCAATGGGTCAATACCCTACATATAGCCTTAGCTCTGTCATAACCAGAGGTCCAGATGAAATGTCAGCTCTTGTAATGGGTCAATACCCTACATACAGTCCTAGCTCTGCCATTATCAGAGGTCCAGATGAAATGTCAGCCCTTGTAGTGGGTCAATACCCTACATACAGTCTTAGCTCTGCCATAACCAGAGGTCCAGATGAAATGTCAGCTCTTGTAATGGGTCAATATCCTACATGCAGTCTTAGCTGTGTCATAACCAGTGGTCCAGATGAAATGTCAGCTCTTGTAATGGGTCAATACCCTACATACAGCCTAAGCTTTGTCATTACCAGAGGTCCAAATGAAATGTCAGCTCTTGTGATGGGTCAATACCCTACATACAGCAATAGCTCTGTCATAACCAGTGGTCCAGATGAAATGTCAGCCCTTGTAATGGGTCAATACCCTACATACAGCCTTAGCTGTCATAACCAGTGGTCCAGATGAAATGTCAGCTCTTGCAATGGGTCAATACCCTACATATAGCCTTAGCTCTGTCATAACCAGAGGTCCAGATGAAATGTCAGCTCTTGTAATGGGTCAATACCCTACATACAGTCCTAGCTCTGCCATTATCAGAGGTCCAGATGAAATGTCAGCCCTTGTAGTGGGTCAATACCCTACATACAGTCTTAGCTCTGCCATAACCAGAGGTCCAGATGAAATGTCAGCCCTTGTAGTGGGTCAATACCCTACATACAGTCTTAGCTCTGCCATAACCAGAGGTCCAGATGAAATGTCAGCTCTTGTAATGGGTCAATACCCTACATACAGCCTTAGCCCTGTCATAACCAGTGGTCCAGGTGAAATGTCAGCTCTTGTAATGGGTCAATACCCTACATACAGTCTTAGCTCTGTCATAACCAGTGGTCCAGATGAAATGTCAGCTCTTGTAATGGGCCAATACCCTACATACAGTCTTAGCTCTGTCATAACCAGTGGTCCAGATGAAATGTCAGCTCTTGTAATGGGTCAATACTCTACATACAGCCTTAGCTCTGTCATAACCAGTGGTCCAGATGAAATGTCAGCTCTTGTAATGGGTCAATACCCTACATACAGCCTTAGCTCTGTCATAACCAGTGGTCCAGATGAAATGTCAGCTCTTGTAAGGTCAATACCCTACATACAGTCTTAGCTCTGTCATAACCAGAGGTCCAGATGAAATGTCAGCTCTTGTAATTGGTCATTACCCTACATACAGCCTTAGCTCTGTCATAACCAGTGGTCCAGATGAAATGTCAGCCCTTGTAATGGGTCAATACCCTACATACAGCCTTAGCTCTGTCATAACCATGGGTCCAGATGAAATGTCAGCTCTTGTAATGGGTCAATACCCTAAATACAGTCTTAGCTCTGTAATTACCAGTGGTCCAGATGAAATGTCAGCCCTTGTAATGGGTCAATACCCTACATACAGCCTTAGCTGTGTCATAACCAGTGGTCCAGATGAAATGTCAGCTCTTGTAATGGGTCAATACCCTACATACAGTCTTAGCTCTGTCATAACCAGTGGACAAGATGAAATGTCAGCTCTTGTAATGGGTCAATACCCTACATTCAGCCTTAGCTCTGTCATAACCAGTGGTCCAGATGAAATGTCAGCTCTTGTAATGGGTCAATATCCTACATACAGCCTTAGCTTTGTCATAACCAGTGGACAAGATGAAATGTCAGCTCTTGTAATGGGTCAATACCCTACACACAGCCTGACTTCTGTCATAACCAGAGGTCCAGATGAAATGTCAGCTCTTGTAATGGGTCAATACCCTACATACAGCCTTAGCTGTGTCATAACTAGTGGTCCAGATGAAATGTCAGCTCTTGTAATGGGTCAATACCCTATATACAGTCTTAGCTCTGTCATAACCAGTGGTCCAGATGAAATGTCAGCTCTTGCAATGGGTCAATACCCTACATACAGCCTTAGCTGTGTCATACTAGTGGTCCAGATGAAATGTCAGCTCTTGTAATGGGTCAATACCCTACATACAGCCTTAGCTGTGTCATAACCAGAGGTCCAGATGAAATGTCAGCCCTTGTAATAGGTCAATACCCTACATACAGCCTTAGCTCTGTCATAACCAGAGGTCCAGATGAAATGTCAACTCTTGTAATGGGTCAATACCCTACATACAGTCTTAGCTCTGTCATAACCAGTGGTCCGGATCAAATGTCAGCTCTTGTAATGGGTCAATACCCTACATACTGCCTTAGCAATGTCATAACCAGTGGTCAAGGTGAAACGTCAGCTCTTGTAATGGGTCAATACCCTACATACAGCCTTAGCTCCGTCATAACAAGTGGTCCAGATGAAATGTCAGCTCTTGTAATGGGTCAATACCCTACATACTGCCTTAGCTCTGTCATAACCAGTGGTCCAGATGAAATGTCAGCTCTTGTAATGGGTCAATACCCTACATACAGCCTTAGCTCCGTCATAACAAGTGATCCAAATGAAATGTCAGCTCTTGTAATGGGCCAATACCCTACATACAGCCTTAGCAATGTCATAACCAGTGGACAAGGTGAAACGTCAGCTCTTGTAATGGGTCAATACCCTACATACAGCCTTAGCTCCGTCATAACAAGTGGTCCAGATGAAATGTCAGCCCTTGTAATGGGTCAATACCCTACATACAGCCTTAGCTCTGTCATAACCAGAGGTCCAAATGAAATTTCATCTCTTGTAATGGGCCAATACCCTACATATTTAGGCCAATATCCTATGTACAACCTTAAATTTAATCATTAATTCTGGGAATAGGGAGGTATAACGGAACTAACAACCAAGAACGGCTAGGGTGACTTTTTATTGAGAAGATTACATGTTTCGGTATCACAGATACCTTCGTCAGGATAAACAATAATAAGATTTCAGCCCCTGAAGTAAGAAAAAACGGTTGTGTGTTTGTCACGTGACCTGATTGTTGCAGTTTCTAAAAATAGATGCTTAAAAATTGCAGACATAACATTTAAAGTAGTTACAAGTAAGATAACAGATAAATATCTGGTGTCAAGGAAAGTTTATAGAATGTTTAACATTCAGGTGTAGCTAGGTCTTGTAAAGGTCTTCGTCCTGGTAACGTGTTTCAGTAGGAGGTGGGTGATCTGGCTTGCCGTATCGAGAGTTCATGATATTTCCAGGATGGGAGATCATATGATACATATTTTGACGTTGTTTTGGCCAGAGAATAGAAGTACAACTCCTCATGCGAGTGTGGCCTTTTCATAAAGTCAATAAGGTTACATTATTGTTGTTCGTTCTGTCTGTTAGAGATTTCCGTCGGTTAGTCCATTATTCTGTGATAGTAGGGGTCATATGAAGTTCAAAGTTCATATGGGTCTGTTGCATCTGCTGATCGAGTCGCTCAGGTATACATGCTAAGGTAATTTTGTGGTTGTAAGTTCAATATCTTTGAAACCGATAAGCTTGCATAGACGTCTCGCTGAAGGTTTATGGATAGCGTCTTTAGATTTTCACTTTATTTTGCTTGTGGTCCGTTGCGGTAACGTCAAACGGAAGTGTCGCCATGGATACTGTAAACAAGGGAGGTTACCGTGTCAATAACTGTAACTTTAAATTCTAGCTGATATCATGTTGTTTGACTTGAATACGCCGGTCACTTATCAAAAGTGGGTTATGGCTGCTACGATGGATCCCGTAGGGATGCAGGGCGGAACGCTTTTAGCTTCGATGTCCGTCCACACACCGTCAATATTGACTAGGCTGGTTCAACGTTGATGGCTGGATCCAGTGGGATTCATTGTTCCGCCAGAGATAATAAATCTGGGAATAGGGAGGTATAACGGAACTAACAACCAAGAACGGCTAGGGTGACTTTTTATTGAGAAGATTACATGTTTCGGTATCACAGATACCTTCGTCAGGATAAACAATAATAAGATTTCAGCCCCTGAAGTAAGAAAAAACGGTTGTGTGTTTGTCACGTGACCTGATTGTTGCAGTTTCTAAAAATAGATGCTTAAAAATTGCAGACATAACATTTAAAGTAGTTACAAGTAAGATAACAGATAAATATCTGGTGTCAAGGAAAGTTTATAGAATGTTTAACATTCAGGTGTAGCTAGGTCTTGTAAAGGTCTTCGTCCTGGTAACGTGTTTCAGTAGGAGGTGGGTGATCTGGCTTGCCGTATCGAGAGTTCATGATATTTCCAGGATGGGAGATCATATGATACATATTTTGACGTTGTTTTGGCCAGAGAATAGAAGTACAACTCCTCATGCGAGTGTGGCCTTTTCATAAAGTCAATAAGGTTACATTATTGTTGTTCGTTCTGTCTGTTAGAGATTTCCGTCGGTTAGTCCATTATTCTGTGATAGTAGGGGTCATATGAAGTTCAAAGTTCATATGGGTCTGTTGCATCTGCTGATCGAGTCGCTCAGGTATACATGCTAAGGTAATTTTGTGGTTGTAAGTTCAATATCTTTGAAACCGATAAGCTTGCATAGACGTCTCGCTGAAGGTTTATGGATAGCGTCTTTAGATTTTCACTTTATTTTGCTTGTGGTCCGTTACGGTAACGTCAAACGGAAGTGTCGCCATGGATACTGTAAACAAGGGAGGTTACCGTGTCAATAACTGTAACTTTAAATTCTAGCTGATATCATGTTGTTTGACTTGAATACGCCGGTCACTTATCAAAAGTGGGTTATGGCTGCTACGATGGATCCCGTAGGGATGCAGGGCGGAACGCTTTTAGCTTCGATGTCCGTCCACACACCGTCAATATTGACTAGGCTGGTTCAACGTTGATGGCTGGATCCAGTGGGATTCATTGTTCCGCCAGAGATAATAAATCTGGGAATAGGGAGGTATAACGGAACTAACAACCAAGAACGGCTAGGGTGACTTTTTATTGAGAAGATTACATGTTTCGGTATCACAGATACCTTCGTCAGGATAAACAATAATAAGATTTCAGCCCCTGAAGTAAGAAAAAACGGTTGTGTGTTTGTCACGTGACCTGATTGTTGCAGTTTCTAAAAATAGATGCTTAAAAATTGCAGACATAACATTTAAAGTAGTTACAAGTAAGATAACAGATAAATATCTGGTGTCAAGGAAAGTTTATAGAATGTTTAACATTCAGGTGTAGCTAGGTCTTGTAAAGGTCTTCGTCCTGGTAACGTGTTTCAGTAGGAGGTGGGTGATCTGGCTTGCCGTATCGAGAGTTCATGATATTTCCAGGATGGGAGATCATATGATACATATTTTGACGTTGTTTTGGCCAGAGAATAGAAGTACAACTCCTCATGCGAGTGTGGCCTTTTCATAAAGTCAATAAGGTTACATTATTGTTGTTCGTTCTGTCTGTTAGAGATTTCCGTCGGTTAGTCCATTATTCTGTGATAGTAGGGGTCATATGAAGTTCAAAGTTCATATGGGTCTGTTGCATCTGCTGATCGAGTCGCTCAGGTATTAATTGTAACGGTTCAATACCTGCAGACTGACCAACACTTTTTAGGAAACACAAAAAATATAGCATACTGTCTACCCACTGAACTGTTAACATATTTTGTTAACTTTTACACTTGACCTCTGCTCTATAAAAAAAATTGGATTAACCCCTTAATAATACATGTACTATTTGGGGTCTATAGAAATGGACTATTTTAAAAGTGGATCATGTTATAGATAGACAAATGGACAATATTTTATAAAAGCATTATAGAAAAATGACCATTTTATGGTTATTTTTCTATACGTCTTTATATAGTTTTGATACTTAACTGTCACAAAGCCATATCTTTTATAAGCAGATGAACAAAGAACATATAATTTGCTTAAAAAGGATGCTTTCAAAATAGTAAAGGTAACATACAGCCTGTGTCTGTGGTAAAATTGTTTTTTTCTATTTTATGTACGAGGGTCATTTTTTATGTTCGTAGAATCGGGCTGTATCTCTACAAATATAGAATTGACGGTACCATAACTATATATATTTTGAAAGGTCTAGCTCCTGTCTATCACTTGATATACATTTAACATCATTAGCGCTTAGTTGGATCAAGATATATAGCTTTGAATAGGGCATAAAAAGGACACTGGCCAAAATCCGTGTCATTTTAACCACAGAGCCACTAGGAAATTAGACACTGTTAAGTTCCATTCGCTATGGTGATATAAGCATTTTTCAAGCCAATCCATCAAAATGAATTATTCAAACCCTTATCGTAGACATGTGCAGCAAAACTATAATCATGTTGTTTGCTCTTCCATAACAATTTTAAAACACCCATCAATATACAAAAATAATCACAGTCAAGTGCTAGTTATTATACCCGCTTTTTCGTAAGAAAAATAGGGTATATTAATTTCGTACCAAAGTCGGTCCGTCGTCCGTCCGTCCCTGCGGCTGTCTGTCTGTCTGTCCGTCCGTCACCTTTCTTGTAATTGTATCTTCTCCGAAACCGTTGAACGTAGCAACTTCAAACTTTGTAGGTGCATAGATCACATGATGTAGAGGGTACTGGGTGACATTTCGTGTGACCTTGACCCCAAGGTCAAGGTCAAAGGTCAAATAATGTATTTTCTTGTAAATGCATCTCCTCATAAACATTTCGAAGTAGCAACTTCAAATTTTGCCTGTGCATAGGTCACATGATGTCAAGGGTACTGGGCGACGTTTTGTGTGACCTTGACCCCCAAGGTCAAGGTCAAATGTCAAATAATGTATTTTCTTGAAAATGCATCTCCTCATAATGTTTTGGAAGTAGCAACTTCAAATTTTGCCTGTGCATAGGTCACATGATGTTGAGGGTACTAGGCAACACTTCATGTGAATCTTAGGGTCAAGGTCAAATACCCCAAGGTCAAATAATGTATTTTCTTATAAATGAATCTTCTCCTGAACCATTGGACATAGCAACTTCAAAGTTTACAGGTGCATAGGTCACATGATGTGGATGGTACTGGGCAACATTTTGTGTGACCTTGACTCCAAGGTCAAGGTCATATGATTTACTTTCTTGTAAATCCATCTACTCCTAAACTGTTGGACGTAGCAACTTTAAATTTGGCAGGTGCATAGGTCATACGATTTGGAAGGCACTGGACAACATTTTGTGTGACCTTAACAACTAGGTCAAGATCATATAATGTATTTTCTTGTAAATGCTTCTCCTCTTTAACCATTGGACATATCAACTTCAAACTTCATAGATGCATAGGTCACATTATGTAGAAGGTACTTAGCTACATTTTGTGTGATCTTGGCCCCAAAGTAAAGGTTATAGGTAAAAAAGCGGGTATTTGCGATGGTGTACCATCGACTGCTGCTCTAGTCTAAATATAGTAACGCTCCATGACGTCATTTATATACAAAATAAGGGATTTTAGCACCCCCTAGGCTATTTATTTTGCAGTTCATTTCTAATAAAATAAAAGTATTAACCTTGTTTTGGGATGAAAGTTACCATAACACTTTCTTCTACAATATAAACAAGAAAAATTATAATACTACTTTACAGCTAACATATCAAGCCAATTTCAAAAGCCCGTATCCAACTTTCACTTGTGTCAACTTTTTACAATAAAAGTTTAAATGCCTACTGTTTAATTTGCTGAGGTTCCAAACAAATCTTCCATATCCAATAATTGCTGCGCATTTGCTATAATTATACCCACTTTTTTCTTTAGAAAAAAAAGGGTATATGAATTTTGTGTCAAAGTAGGTCCGTCGTCCGTCCGTCTGTCTGTCCGTCCGTCCATCACGTTTCTTGTAAATGTATCTCCTCCTAAACCGTAAGAGGTAGCAACTTCAAACTTTGCAGTTGAATAGGTCACATGATGTAGAGGGTACTGGGCAACATTTTGTGTGACCTTGACCCCAAGGTCAAGGTCAAATGTTGTATTTTCTTGTAAATGTATCTCCTCCTAAAGGGTTAGACGTAGCAACTTCAAACTTTGTAGCTGAATAGGTCACATGATGTAGAGGGTACTGGGCAACATTTTGTGTGACCTTGACCCCAAGGTCAAGGTCAAAGGTCAAATATTGAATTTTCTTGTAAATGCATCTCCTCCTAAACCTTTTGACGTAGCAACATCAAACTTTGTAGCTGAAAAGGTCACATGATGTAGAGGGTACTGGGCAACATTTTGTGTGACCTTGACCCCAAGGTCAAGGTCAAAGGTCAAATATTGAATTTTCTTGTAAATGCATCTCCTCCAAAACCTTTTGACGTAGCAACTTCAAACTTTGTAGCTGAAAATGTCACATGATGTAGAGAGGGTATTGGGCAACTTTTTGTGTGACCTTGACCCCAAGGTCAAGGTCAATGGTCAAATTTTGAATTTTCTTGTAAATGCATCTCCTCCTAAACGGTTAGACCTAGCAACTTCAAACTTTGTAGCTGGATGGGTCACATGATGTAGAGGGTACTGGGCAACATTTTGTGTGACCTTGACCCCAAGGTCAAGGTAAAATATTGAATTTCTTGTAAATGCTTCTTCTCCTAAAGCTTTTGAAGTAGTAACTTCAAACTCTGTTGGTGCATAGGTCACATGATGTAGAGGGCACTGGGCAACATTTAGTGTGACCTTGACCTGAAGGTCAAGGTAAAAAAAAACGTACTTTCTTGTAAATGCATCTTCTCCTAAACTGTTGGACGTAGCAATTTCAAATTTTGCAGGTGCAAAGGTCATATGATTAAGAGGGCACTGGACAGCATTTGGTGTGACCTTGACCCTTAGGTCAAGGTCATATAGTGTATTTTTTGTGAATGCTTCTAATCCTTAACCATTGGACATAGCAACTTCAAACTTTACAGGTGCATAGGTCATATTATGTTGAAGGTACTGAGCTACAATTTGTGTGACCTTGACCCCAAGGTAAAGGTTATAGGTCAAAAAGCGGGTATTTGCGATGGTGTACCATCGACTTCTGCTCTAGTGTTAATATAATATTGTAGCACATGGTGTCCTTGATCTGCAGCCATATTTTCAGAAGCTGTGAATGGCTATGGACCCATTTTCATGCAATTGTTTCTAATATTCTGTCAGAGACTAAGTCCATAAATGTCATATTTCTACCATATTTCCAGTGTGCGATATATAGGTATGTTTGTTTGATTTGATTCTTTACGTCCCATCAACAATCTTTCAGTTATAAAGGGACGGGTCTTCCTGGGTTGAACCAGTACTAAGCTAGGATTAATGTTCTTGCTCAAGGACACAACACAGTGACGCCAGTGAGACTCGAACCCGCGGCCCTTCGGTCTAGAGTCAAGCACTCTACCACTGAGCCACTGCGCTCCCATATAGGTATGTATATGCCTCTTAGAAGTCATTAAAGTAATGCATTTTGAAATAATTTTAGGTTGCATGTATAGGTAAAAGCTCAATCTTTCCAAATATATGCATGATGTATGCATTTACTTTCGCCGTTTTCATTAAATCTACCTTTCTACGAACATAAAAAACGTCCCTCGTATATATTAGCACGACAAGTTCCAATTCTCATCATTCAACTTTTCATAAATTGAGTACAGAAAATGATCTATGCATAAATTACAAAGGCCAAGAACAATTCATTTAGCAGTATTTTAGTATCTATGATAATCTTAGATAACTGAAGTTCATATCTGATCTGAAAAGTAATTAAAAAGTAATTGAAAGTAATTGTTAATTACTCCCATTTTTGACCATGTAATTAATTACATTCAACTACTGTAATTAAAGAAATGTCTTAATTACAATAACATGTAATTACCTTAAGAAAATGTAATTAAATAACAATTAATTACAATTACAATTTTAACTAGAGCAGCAGTTGATGGTACACCATCCCAAATACCCGCTTTCTTTACCTATAACCTTTACCTTGGGGTCAAGGTCACACAAAATTTAGCTCAGTACCTTCTACATAATGTGACCTATGCACCTGTGAAGTTTGAAGTTGATATGTCCAATGGTTAAGGAGGAGATGCATTTACAAGAAAATACATTATATGACCTTGACCTAGTTGTTAAGGTCACACAAAATGTTGTCCAGTGCCCTCCAAATCATATGACCTATGCACCTACCAAATTTGAAGTTGCTACATCAAACAGTTTAGGAGTAGATGGATTTAAAAGAAAGTAAATTATATGACCTTGACCTTGGAAACAAGGTCACACAAAAAGTTGTCCAGTACAATCCACATCATGTGACCTATGCACCTGTAAACTTTGAAGTCGCTATGTCCAATGTTCAGGAGAAGATTCATTTACATGAAAATACATTACTTGACCTTGGGGTATTTGACCTTGACCTCAAGGTCAAGGTCACATGAAGTATTGCCTAGTACCTTCAACATCATGTGACCTATGCACAAGCAAAATTTGAAGTTGCTACTTCCAAAACATTATGAGGAGATGCGTTTTCAAGAAAATACATTATTTGACCTTTGACCTTGACCTTGGGGTCAAGGTCACACAAAATGTCGCCCAGTACCCTTGACACAATGTGACCTATGCACAGGCAAAATTTGAAGTTGCTACTTTGAAAAGTTTATGAGGAGATGCATTTACAAGAAAATACATTATTTGACCTTTGACCTTGACTTTGGGGTCAAGGTCACACGAAATGTCACCCAGTACCCTCTACATCATGTGATCTATGCACCTACAAAGTTTGAAGTTGCTACGTCCAACGGTTAAGGAGAAGATACAATTACAAGAAACGTGACGGACGGACAGACAGACAGACACAGACACACGGACAGGCGGACGACAGCCCGACTTTGGTACGAAATTAATATACCCTATTTTTCTTACGAAAAAGCGGATATAATTACCCCAACTCTATATAGTCCCATGGTACAAAATTTGAGAGCCACAACATACACTGTGTTATATAAATATCCCTGTTATAATGTAGTGTGTTATACAGGGTCTGCATTGTACATATACATGTATATACAGGCCCATACCAAAAAAATATTTTCTTATACATACCTTAACCAAAACATATGCTGTGGTAACTCAAAAGAACCATCTTAATGAGACAGTTCTTTATATTAACAATTTTACACTCAAAAAAATATTTATCTAAACCTGTGTAAATACTTACCAAATATGAGGATTAATGGTTGCCATTAACATATCAGTCTTCCATCCATAGCCGTCATTTCTGTAATGTAAAAGTTATAAGAATGAACAAAGTTAACCCATAAAGGGCCACCTACGATTTGCAGCAGACGACAATTTCAAATCTTGCCGCTTTTCAAAAAATAGCAAATAAGGCATGATATTTCATGAAAATTGTCATACTTATTTTTTTATCATCATCATCATAATCGGATTTTTGATTAACGTGCAGGTGCAGGGGCATCATCCACATCAGTGGGCCCCTTTCCAGGTAACTGGCTAGCTGCACGCATAGCAGATCCCACACCTGATCTCCAGGTGTTCCTTTCTTGAGGGTCAACTGTGGTGAGCTTCCACTCACGGCAGTCTTTCTCTGTCAGTTTCTTCCATGTTTGCTTGGGCCTCCCTGCCCCCCGCTTGCCGTCAATCTGCATATCATATGCTGTTCTGATTGCACCACTCGAACGCGCCACATGCCCAAACCAGCGAAGCCTTCTCTCTCTCAAAATGAGGTCGAGGTCCTCAAGCTGAAGCTTTGCCAGTAGCTCGCTTGACCTTACCCTGGCCACATCCTCTGGCTTGATACTGCAGATCTGTCTGATCATGGCCCTATCATTGTGTTGCAAGCGCTGCAGGTTCGTCTTGGTAAGTGGCCAAGTTTCACTGGCATGGAGCATGGCGCTCCGCACGCAAGAGCTGTACACATGGCCACGGGTCTTGTAAGAGAGGTGGCGGGATGTGAGAACTGGTAGTAGCTCCCTGAACTTCTTCCAGGCGGTTTTCACACGAGTAGTGACCGCCATTTCACAGCCTCCACCAGCAGAAAGCATGTCATGCTAATAAATGTAAAAATGCCAACAATTGTTGGCATTTTAACATTTATGAGGAGGATAAATTTCCTGCTTAGCTGAGTTGAGCATGGAATAAGTTTTATAACCTTGGGGCCTGATCTTTACCCTTTGTATTCTTATTGAATATAGCAGCTACATTTGTATGTGCTTGTCCTGACTCCTTTGTCTATTTTAAGTGGTCACCCAGTCAAAAGTTCTAAATTCTAAATTATCATGCATTTCTGTCCCTGAAGCTTTTCTAATAAATGAAGTTGAAACAGTTCAGACCATGATGAAATGCCACATTCTGTGACATTTATTCTAGGTCTTTCATGTTTGCCAAAGTACCAGTTTGAGGGGCAATAACCAATCAGTATATACAAAGGGTTAACTCAAAAAAATTTATGCAGGTGTACATGTATGTATATGCCAATAATCAATGATAGTTTCTAGAGGGGCTGGGAACTCTTTTAATTACACCCCCCCTAACATTATGTAAATTCACAAGACCACCATAACCCTTATCATGAAAATAAAATTTAAACCTAAGAAGTCGTCTGCTTTTTTTATTTGCTTCTTATAAAAAATGCACCTCCATCTATGTTTGATTTTGTTTGTTTGATTTAACATCCCAGTCAGGATTTTTTCAGTTATGTCGGGACGGGTATCCCTGGGTTGAACCAATTGTAAGCAAGGATTAATGTGCCTTGCTCAAGGACACAAAACAGTGACGTCGGTGCTCGATCTCCAGTCAAGCACTCTACCACTGAGCCACTGCGCTCCCAGCTATGTTTGATCACGTATCATATAAACCTAGTAGCCAACACTATGAATCCAAGGCCATCCTTAAAAAGTAAATTGTTTGCTGTTTGTTTGTTTCATTTGATCCTTTATGTCCCATCAACAATCTTTCAGTTAAACAGGGACGGGTCTTCCTGGGTTGAACCAGTACTAAGCTAGGATAAATGTGTCTTGTCAAGAACCACAACGCAGTGAGGCTCGAACCTGCGGCCCTTCGGTCTCGAGTCAAGCACTCTACCACTGAGCCACTGGGCTGAGTGGGCTCCCAAATTGTTTGCTGTAACCGGACTCATAATTTCCAAGTAGGCAGGTAAGTATGTATTTTTTTATTGATTTGTTTGCCTTTAAACATCAACATTCAAAAATATGACAAGTTTTTATAAAATTCCCTGACTTTTCCCTTACTTGCCCAAAATTTTAAATTTCCCTGACTCAACTCAAAATTCCTTGACTTTTCCCTGACCTTGAACTTTTTTCATTTTTCACTGACTTTTCCCCGACCGTGGAAGCCCTGTTTGTAATTGTTTTGTTATGCATTACTTTGTGTCCATTCTAGTTTTGCAATCATCTTGAAGAGGAAGAGAAAGCTGGTTGCTTTGCTATTATTGTCTTACAGATGTATTGTTACTTTATAATGTTCTGAGACTCTTCCTCATGGTGATGTGGGTTGGTCTGCAGTGTGTGATTGTGGTATTCCCTGATCATACTCACTTACTTTTTGATCCATACAAGCTTTTTTTCAGTCCATACATGAAAAGCTTAGCCAATCTTTTGTGAAAGCTTGTACTTGTATTGAATACAGGTTATGTTGCTCATCAACCCATCAATCAAAACGGCGATGTCCCTCTGCAAGTAAGCCAGAATTTCCAAACAAAGATGCCTGTTTCATTGCCATCCGTTAATTGTCATGATGGACCAGGTTCATAAATACGCTGCACCGAGAATATCCTATTTTCGGTTACTACTTTGACTGGTTCACCTGAAATTGCAAGGAAACTCCCCGCACAAATTCTTCTGAAAACACCCATTCTACAAGGAAAGAATGGCAAGGGGATGCAACCCAGGGAAAGCAGCAGGCCCAGACAATATTTCTCCTCGTATTCTTAAAGAACTCCACAACGAAATTGCTCCCATTCTAACAGATATTTTCAGTACATCCCTCTCTGAAGGCATTGTTCCAGACGATTGGAAAAATGCCTATGTAACACCCGTCTACAAAAAAGGTCCCAAATGCAAACCGGAAAACTACCGCCCAATCTCACTAACTTGTATCTGTTGCAAAGTCTTAGAACACATTATCACTTCAAATACTATGTCATATCTCGACCAAAATAACCTTCTATTTCACAACCAGCATGGGTTTAGGAGTAGGGTCAGTTGTGAGACCCAGCTTATCCAGTTCACTCAGGACCTGTATGACACCTTGAACCAAGGAGGACAGACTGATGTCATAGTCATGGACTTCAGCAAGGCATTTGATAAAGTTGACCATCAAAGGCTCCTGCTGAAGCTCCATCGACTGGGCATAAACACAACTGTGATTGCATGGATCAAGTCCTTCTTATCGGGCAGATCACAGAATGTGGTCCTCGATGGCGAACAGTCTGGTGCCTGCCCAGTGCTGTCTGGGGTGCCTCAGGGATCCGTACTTGGGCCCTGCCTTTTTCTCATGTACATAAACGACATGCCAGACTCAATCAAAAGCAACATCAGGCTGTTTGCCGACGACACCATCATGTACCTTACCATCACAAATCATTCAGACTGTCAAGCCCTACAATCAGACCTTACCACTCTAGAATCCTGGGAGAGTGAATGGCTTATGGCATTCAATCCTGAGAAGTGTGAAGTCATTAGGATCACAAAAAAAGAAAAAACCAGTACTTTTTGACTATAAGCTTCATGGTATCACACTTCAACTTACAAAAAATGCAAAATATCTCGGCATCCAAATCTCAGATGATTTAGCATGGAGCAAACACATCAATCAGATGACTACTAAAAGTAACAACACTTTGAAATTTATTAAAAGAAATATCCAAACTAATATCCACAAAATTAAAGAGACAGCTTACAAAACTTATGTCAGGCCTTTATTAGAATATTCGGCAACAGTCTGGGATCCCTGGCAAAAGAAATACATCAATCAAATAGAAATGGTACAACACAGAGCTGTCCGCTACATTTTTAATGATTATAACTTCACCAGTAGTGTTTCCTCCATGCTAAACCAATTGGCACTGCCCACTCTAGAGAAACGCAGAAAAATTGCCTCTCTGAGTATGTTTTACAAGATCAATCATGGCCTAGTAAGAATTAAATTTCCTGACTATATCAAACCAACTTTACGAAATCGATTTTCCATCCCGTACTCAAGGATTGATGCACACAGACATTCATTCTTCCCAAGAACCGCAAGACTATGGAATGACCTACCCCCTGACTTGATCAACTGTCCAGCCCTGGAAACTTTCCGAGCTGGAATTGATCAACATCTCCACTAAAGCTTCACAACACCAATCATCCATCATCATCATTATCATCATCACCATTATCATTCACGCATAATATCATCTACCACATAAAACTTTTAGTCGCGCCAGTCTCACAGTATGTCCCCTTTTAAACAATAACGAATTGTAGTACGAAACTAGTTGAAATTCCAAATTTTTTATGTATTGTCAAGTTATCAATACATCTTTACATGTTATATTCTGATTATTTGGACTAAAAATTAATGCCATTTTCGCGCGCACTCCACGTAATACTCTTCTAGAGGTGTTTGGAGTATCCGGCAGATACAGATACTGTTGGGGAGTTAATAAAACATGGATGAGCAGCAGATTGATAAAGGAATACATTTCAATTCAAAATTCATGAGTCTTCTGATTCAAAACAGAGGAAAATGTCCCACAGCCTTATGGATTACCAGATAAACCATACCGAACAGGCAAAAGCACACCCGTATTGACGGTATTCGGTATGTACTAATTTAACTCTTATCCGTATTTGGGCAAAAACGGACCCCTAATTTACCCCTGTACGGACACTATCTGGAGCCCTGTATAATTACCTAGATTATGCTATATTGCGTCAACTTTTGAAATAATTCCCTGTCTTCAAAATGGTGCTGTACAATCGTCGCTTTTTCAAAAGCTGAACTTGTTAAATAGCACAACAAAGATACAGATGTGTTTCTCTATATTCCTCGAGCTTTCTGCATTTGCTTCAGCAATATATATGGAAACCCGCTTAAAAATATGAAATTTACCATAGAATATGTATTTCTTTCCCATTCAGAATGAGATCGATAAAATAATGATTTCTTTGTCAAGAAACATAAATAATGTATCCATAAATCGAACCGAAGAGCAGTTCCGTTTCAAAACATGCGCACTTCCGGTAGGTTGTCGGTAAAAGCCCTAGCCGGACCGTGCCGGACCGAACCTACGATTGCACCCGAAGTTGGTATCCGGAGAATAACGGTTTTCAGTACCGGCTTTTATCACTAAACTGAAAAGTGAAGTAAATCGAGATGAATTAAAGCAAATTTAAGCTCTTAAATATTTTACACATGCGTTATGCATTGAAGGACCACTGAAATAAAGACAATATACAAATTAGAATGGCATTTAAGCTAAAATTATCTTCCCGTTTAATTTGTCAATCCGCGGAACATTGTTTCTGTCTGTTCACTGAAGGCACTGTCGACTTAACAATATTTTATATGGCCACAAATATTTTCACAGTCATGACAATAATAGATCCTTTTAAAATTAACAGACCTACGAAAGTCATGAATCGGCGCATTACTGCCCGATCACTTCAAGACCTACATGTATCTTTATCTGGGCCAGTTTTATCTGCCGGGTCGTTTCGGCAGTGCCAAAATTAACTTTCATGTTCAGAGCATTGTCAATGATAGATAGACAGACATACAGACAGACTGGTTGATAGAGAGATGGATAGATTATTTTAAATTCAAAGACCTGAGTCATGGATCCGTGAGTTTTAATTACTGCCGGTTTTAGCTGGTCTGCCGGACCGTTTCCTCTGCCGGGTCTGCCGGACCGTTTCATCTGCCGGTTCTGCCAGATCGACTCAACTGTCAGGCCGTTTCATCTGACGTGTCCGCTTTACCCGTTTCATCTGCCAGACAGACAGACATACAGACAGACAGACAGACAGAAAAATCATTTTAAATTCACATAGGCCTACATGGATTGGCGCGTTAGGCCTACTGCCGGTTTTGCCGAGTCTGCCAGACCATTTCATCTGCCGGGTCGTTTTGGCAGTGCCTTAACAACTGCTATGCAACAGAATCACAACTTTGTCAAAGACCGCGAGACAGACAGACAGACAGACAGACAGATAGATAGATAGATAGATAGATAGATAGATAGATAGATAGATGAGAAAATGCGATAAACAAAGGCACAAACCAGCCTGTGCATCCGCACAGAGTTTTGATTTTGTTTGATTTGATTCTTTTACGTCCACTCAACAATCTTTCAGTTATGCGGGACGGTTCTTCCTGGGTTTAACCAGTACTAAGCTAGGATAAATGTGTCTTGCTCAAGGACCACAACGCAGTGACGCCGGTGAGGCTCGAACCCGCTACCCTTCGGTCTCGAGTCAAGCACTCTACCACTGAGCCACTGCGCTCCCATCCATCCGCACAGAGTGATCAGCGCCTTTATCACTCAATCTCTTGGGTGTACAATAGTTCATCTTGCTACATGCAACTTTCCAATATTCTCAGCTGAATCAATCTCTGTATCTGAGCAAGTTGGCCCATCTGCTATAAATGCAACGTTGCTTGCCACCTCTTTATACACAATATATGCATTCTGCCAGAACGCAGCGTAAACACCCATGCGGTTCTCTGATTCCGGATGCTAAGCGTTGATTAAACAGGTGCCCTGTCGCCTTAGCCTTTGGCTGCGATTAATAGATGAGCTATTGCATGAGATACTATCCCCACCAGCCAGTTCATACCGATACAGAGACTTGAACATTCATGTAAATTAGATAAGCATTATGTCAACGAACACTAACTTTGTACATGACACAATATATATGCCGATGCCGTTACGAAGTGCGCCCTCGTTTTTTGTTGATGCACTGTTGAACCGCAAATTCACACTTCGCAAATTTCAAACTGTGAAGAATTTGTACCAATTACTCACAGAGCGCAAAAAATGGTACCTGTACGTCACATATTCCGTACCAATATCTCACTTTGTGAAAAATACTTACGTAGGCAAATGGCATAGACCATACATGCGTATCCCTCTCATTGATAAAATAGCCCCCCTCCCAAGCTGCTACATTTTGCATTCGATTCCAATTCTTCACAGTTTTGTCACTTACTTACTTACTTACATCTGTAACGATGAAGAGTCAGTTTTCACATCAGACTAATCTGATGTTTTAGTGCCAATTTTTCACATGTGTGAGGATTGGGTACAAGTTATTCACACATGTGGGTTTTGATATCAATTTTCACAAGTGATAATTTGCTACCAATTCTTCACAGATGTGAGGTTTTGGTACCGATTCTTCACACGTCTGAGATTTTGGTACCGACTCTTCACCTTTGCGAAAATTACGTACCATGCAATTCTTCACATCTGAGAAAAATCGTACCAGTTCTTCACACGGTACAAACTCGAAGCAATATGATAAACATGTGAAATTTAAGCACAAATTTTAAACCACAAAAATTATCGAAATCGCTCGTACTTAATTTCACATGAGCCAGAAGTGACATATCGGTACGGGTCACCCGTACCGGTGTGGAATTTATGAAGTGTGAAATATTTGGTAAGGTGAATTGACCGTCCCGACATGATCATAGCTGTTGACTGGGACGTAAAGCAACAGACCAAACAATTTTCAGCAACATCGGGACGCTTTCCTCACACCGTACAACCGGCTGCTTTGATGTCAGGTTACTAACAATTATGACAGATACGAAATTTTATGTCCCATGAAGGGTAGGTTATATTGTTTGGTTGTCAAAATTGTAATAGAAGCCATCTGATACTCTGTGGTGGTTGAGTACACTTGTTAGTGTTGAGAGATCCAACAGAAACAAGCTGACGTTATATCACTCACAAATAAAGCCACACTTGATCATCATTTCAGACGTTTCCTGAGAAAAGTGACAAAAACGGTTATCTGTTCAGATTGTGCGTCTCTCCGTCAAAGTCTGCTGTCTGCACTTATATACAATAAAACTGCTATCATTCAGCTACATTTCTACCAATTTTGAAGCCAGAGTTTGATTTTATAAAGTTACTGGAGCCCATCAAAGCCGACAGGCAGATAAAAAATGGCTGCCTTTGTCAACAGATCAATTTTGAAGTGGCTGTCTTTGATGACAGGTCATGAATTTTAGTGGCTAACATTGATGACAGGTCATAAATATAGAAAGTTACTTTAAATCAATATATTTCTTCAGCCTTTGGTCTCAACTGAGAGTATAAATCATCTTCACTATTGCATTTCAGTTCAAAATAATCTTTTCTGTCAATTGATTAACTAATATGAGCATAGGTCAACAGTCTAGATCCAGACCAGACACTGTAGAAACAGGGTCCATACTGTTGATTAGAGGATTTAGAAACAACAAATAAGCTAAAACTGTACGTCTAGATCAGATATCATTTAGATGACAAAAGGGCGTATCCATTTTTCAGTGAAATCATGAGTTTTGTATATATTATTTCATAATATGTGCTTTAAGGACAGGGTTTGGTTTGGGTTGTGCCACTTCCTGGTAATTGCTCATGTTATTTTTTCTATGCAGTACCAGTACCTGGGGACATTATTATACCCCCACCCCTATACAAATCAACAAAAAGTTGTGAATCACTGTTACATGCTGAATGGCAACAGATAATATCCTAATTTTTCCACACAGAAAAATATTTTCAGCCTTGATATGGTATAAGTTGACATCATGTGACATTGAAAGCTGAGCAGGCATGGTGTCTACTGGCGTCTTGACTGATATCTATTGTGTTGTGCTTTGGTAACCAAAGTTTTGGTTAAACAGATTTTGACGGTGGATCACAAATTGGAATACGAGGGTCATTCAATAAGTAACCAGCCTACTCTATTTCCCATCAAGATAGATCGCTTTTTCCTTTTAAAAAATCAATCTCTATCTATGTTTGAAAAAATATTATCTAATGATTTAACAAAAATATAACTGCATTTTAAAAAATGTGTGCTAAAATAACTAAGAAATATGCAACAATCCTATGTTCAAGAGCTATTTTCAAAAGACAAAGTGCGAGATGCTTACTTGAAACTAAGCTATAATTTAGGCCAATAGAATGTATTTTCTCTTTAAAAATTAGAACACAATTCGTTGCTCTTGAAAAAAAATCGCAGTGTTCAAAATTAATAGTGATGTTATTCCTTAGTAAAAATAGAACTTAGTTTTTTGAAAACTTGATAATTCAGACAGTTTACTCCTTGCTATTTTGACAAAAATGTATTTATAATTGAGCTAAGATCTGACAGAAGGGACCTTCTGGCAATAAAAGTCAAAAGTGAGATATTTACAGAGAAAGAAAGATCTAGATATTGTGAACACTTCCAAAAGTGTTGGAAGAGATTATCTTTACAAATAACTAATATATGAGCCTTTAAAACTGATATAGATGATGTGTTTTAAACATGACGTCACTTAACGTTGTTAATAACGTTCTGACGTCAACACCATTGTGTTAACATATGACGCTAATACAAAGACGCTAGGAACAATATTTCAAGAATGCTCCACGTTTCTGTAAATTTGGTGTGTATACAATTGCTTAGACTTCACAAATAGCCCACATACGCACATCCCATGTTTACAAAAGCTTTTGCAATGAGGTTTCCTGTTTTGAAGGAAGTGTCTAGTTCATACGCGCATCTGTTGCCATGGAAACATACATTATACCGATCACTTAATTTTACCAGAACTGTTTGCGCCTTGGATTGTATTACATGTTAGAAGCAATTGGACTCTATTGTAAGAACATTCAAAATCTTGAACATTTAGGCGTTTTTGAAATTTTGATTACACAAAAACTGCTAAAATGCCCGAAGGACCCTTTTGTCAGATCCGCGCTCAATTATATTAGCATATTAACATTTTTAAAAACAATTACTATCTGAGAGCTTACAGCATGTCTGTAAATAGTTATGCTGCACCGTTCTTAACCATGGGTCACTTAAGTATCAAATTAAGCAATCTTTTCATTTTTATACCATCATGTAGGCAATAAATTTTCCATTCCATCGATATACTATATACTCACACTCCATTTTTTAACTTAAAGATATTTATCAAATAGTAAAATTAATGTTACAACATAATTCGTCTGAAGAAAATTATTTGGCTCACTGGCCATGCATGAAGTCACGATAAATTATCAACTGACCAAGACATAATGCTTAAACTTTATAAAAAAAAGTCGGTCAGTTAGAAATAGGTCAGGATGGTAAACTATTGAAACACCCTCCTATTTAGAGTTTGAAGACCCCTTTGATTGACCCCCATTGATGGATTGCTATCGTCAAAATCTGTAAAACAAGTACTTTAGTCACCAAGGCACAACACAAAAGATACCAGCCAAGACGCAAGAAGACAAGTCCCTGTTTAGCTTTCAACATCACATGATGTCAACTTGCATACCATAATCAAGGCTGAAAGTATTTTGCTGTGAGGAAAGATCAGGTTGCCATTCAACCTGTAATAGTGATTCACAACTTTCTGTTGATTTATACAGGGAAGTGAAATATTGCCCCCAGGTACTGGTAACTGCTTTGAACAAAAATCACATGAGCAGTGACCAGGAATTGGCACAACTCAAACCAAACCCTGTCCTTAAACCCTAACGTGCAATAAATGATATAACAAAACTCAAGATTTCACTGAAAAGTGGATATGCCCATTTGTCACTGATACCTGATCTAGACGTAAATTTTGAGCATATTTTTTGTAATATATTTGTTTCTCTAACAATTTTGCCAACCGAAAATTATAACCTACCCTTCATGGGACATAAAATCCCGTATCTGTCATCGTTGTTAGTAACCTGTCATCAAAGCAGCCGGTTATCTAACTATTACAATGTATCATCATGGAGAAACACCCCAATCAAATTAACACACTTTGACAAAACAAAGAAAAGGGCCCACAACTCACAGACAAAGCTAAAGATTTCACTGAAAAGTGGATATGCCCATTTGTCATCTAACTATTTTCTTATCTAGAATTACATTTTGAGGTTATTTTTTGTATCTATGTCCTCTAAGAAACAGTATGGACCCTGTTTCTAAAGTGTATGATCTGGACCTGAACTGTTTGCCAATGCTCAATATCAGTTAGCAAACTGGCAAATGAGATAATTTTGACCTGAATGCAATATGGCAGATGATTTATGCTCTCAGTTGAGACCAAAGGCTGAAGAAATATGTTGATTTAAAGTAACTTTCTATAACTATGACCTGTCATCAATGTTAGCCACTAAAATTCATAACCTGTCATCAAAGACAGCCTCTTCAAAATTGATCTATTGAAAAAAGCAGCCATTTATTCCTCTACCTGTCATCTTTGATGGGCTCCAATAACTTTATAAAATCAAACTGCAGCTTCAAATTTGACAGAAATGTAGCTGAATGATAGCAGTTTTATTGTATATAAGTGCAGACAGCAGACTTTGACGGAGAGACGCACAACCTGAACAGATAACCGTTTTTTTGTGACTTTTCTCTGTAAACCTCTGAAATGATGATCATTTTGGCTTTATTTGTGAGTGATATAACGTTAGCTTGTTTCTGTAGGATCTGTCAACACTTACAAGTGTACTCACCTACCACAGAGTACCAGAGGGCTTCTCTAACAATTTTGCCAACCGAAAATTATAACCTACCCTTCATGTGACATAAAATCCCTTATCTGTCATCATTGTTAGTAACCTTTCATCTAAGCAGCCGGTTGTACGGTGTGTTCCTTGGTCGAACCAATAAGCAGAGTATAAAGTGTTTTGTCGCGGCCACAAGGACTCTGCGATCAGCTGAGAACGCTATAAAGATCAACAAGAAAAACAATAACATGAAATAATCTTGTTATACTGGGGCGTTTTCTCTTAAATTGAGTTTTGCAAGTTTATGAAATTTACTGAGAATATGTGGCATTTTTCACTTAAGAATGAATTCAGATGTTCTTTACCACATGTTTGAGGGCATGATGGATTAGCGATTTTTGACCATATTTAATCTTGATTAGCGGTTTTTAGCCACCAAAATAACGTGGTTATGCTAGGTTTACACTATGTTCCCGGCAGCCACGACAGTCACGGTAGCCAGAAACGTAGCTCGCCGTGGTGTTTAAGTCATTTTTGTCTTTTTGTTCAAGTTTTGTTAAGTCTCGCTACGTTTTTTCACGGCCTGTCAAGGTCTGCCGTGACAGAGGCTTGCCGGTGCGCTACGGTCTGTCACGGATGGTTCTACGTTTCCTCCCGGCCTGCCACGTTTTGTTGGGACCTCTCACGTTTTGTTACGTTGTGATCAAGTTCTGCTACGTCTATCAAGTTCTGTCAAGGTTTTCTATGATGAAACGTGGGCGATGAATTGTGTTTGAGCCCCAATGTGCCCACGGTATAAAGAGGAGGTCCACAAAGCTGCTGCAATTGTTATATTATGCACCCTTGATCAAAAATATTATTACATGTAATAGCAATGAAGAAGCCGATTTCGTTTTATATTTAACTGAACCACTGGTCCAAATTTTAAATAATTTCTCAGAATTGTTCCTCATAATACCCTCTACCAAAATTACACAAATGATCCCGCTCCGCTGAGCAAAAGGGCCGCCGGAGCTCTAGATAAGAAATATCTTTAAACGACATCTCCTGAACCACTGTTCAAATTCAAAACCATTTCACAGATTTTTTTCCTCATGATGCCTTCTACCAAAATTGCACAAATGGTTCCGCTCAAACGAACGAAGGTGCTGCCAGAGCTCTAGATAAGAAATGTCTTTTAATGGCATTCCCTCCTTAACCGCTGGTCCTAATTGAAAAAAAATCACAGAATTGTTCCTCATAATTCCCTTCACCTAAAATAGCACAAATGGTTCTGCTCTGCTGAACTAAAGGGCAGTCAGAGCTCCAGATAAGAAATATCTTTAAACGACATATCCTGCTGAACCACTGGTCCAAATTCAAAATAATTTCACATAATTGTTTCCCCATGATGCATTCTACCAAAGTGTCGCAAATGGTTCCACTCCATTGAACAAAGGGGCTGCCAGAGCTCTAGATAAGAAATGTCTTTTAATGACATTTCCTCCTGAACCACTGGTTCAAATTCAAAATAATTTCACGGAAATGCTCCTCATGATGGCTTCTACGACGCGCGACGAGACCAAAAATATGCACGCAACTGTTTGCATGCTGGCTATTTTACATGTTTTGTTGTCGTCTTCTGGCATTCCCCCTGTGGATTTAAATTTAGAGCAGATAAATTAATGTCAATGCTGATGTTCCATCGAGACTAAAGGGGATGGCATCATTCAATAAATCGGTGAGTGCAAGAAGAAAGTGGCTAGTGACTAGGATTGTACTAAGTGAGCTTGTAAGATATTTAATTGACAGTCAGTACTGAAAGAGAATACAGATGACACCAAGCCCAATTAATCGTGACAATGTAGACCTGAACAAGCTAATCACTGGTTTCAGGACTACTATGAACTCTTTTCTTACAGACTTTCGAGATGTAAAGCTCTACTGCATTTCACAGGTAAGATGATATCTGAGAATATTGCAGGGAGCATTTTAGCAACTCGGACACAGCGACAACAATGGTATAAAGAGTTTAATACAGGGTGCTCCCTTATGGTGACAAATTAAATTTGAAAAACCTATTTGCAGAAGAAAAGTAAAACCATTGCATGCAGTGCTTCGTCAGGAAACTTCAGACACGAGGCAAAAAGATAAAGAACTTAAGGCCGCTTACTTTATCTGCTAATGGTTAGAGTTAGATCTGAATAGGGTGCTTAATTTGACTTTTGCCCATATTGATGGACTTACAAATATCTACTGACAAATCAACTCTGATCTGTAAGCTCGAGGTGAGGATAATCACAGATGCCCCCAGAAATGTAGATGCTTGCATTGTCGATGGAATGTTCCTGGTACAGTCTCACGTAGATTTGTCTATAACTTTTGGTGGTCAAGCAAATATGACTCTGTCTCTTCTTGTCAGACGTGCAAATCATGTAGATTTTGCATGTGATATTTTTAAAAATCTATCGATTAATGATATTACCAGAGATCGTGGTTTGGTATAGGGAGAGGTAAATGTATCTGAACCTAAACATGGCATACCAAAATATTTCACTCAAGCTTTAAAGTCAGAATCATCTAGTTGAGATTATTGGTAGAAGTGTGGTGCCGAAATGAGCATGCTATCGCCATATGAGCTGTATTTTGGATTGATGAAGTCTGCTTCAGATACAAATTATTTGATGGACAAATGACACGTCAAGATGTCTTTGACCTAAATTGACACAATGTAGAAGTTGCTACCTGTATTGTCTTGCATGTTTAGTATGCTTGTGAACTAATTTTCCAACCTTGTATTGTTGCCAAATGCGTCTATACTGACGTTTCCACTATATTGCTTTACGTACAAATAATAAGGAAGGGATTGGTCGTTCTAAGGCGGCGGTTCTGTTGTTGTTGATTCGTTGTTGATTGTTGCTCCCATTGTGACGTTCTGTGATCTTTCCTTGTTTTGTTTTACATTGCTATGTGTCCTTTCTAGTTTTGCAATCATCTTGATGGGGAAGAGAGAGCTGGTTTCTTTACTTTTTTGTCTTCCCGGTGTCTTGTAGCTCTTCCTCACGGTGCCGTGAGATGGTCTGCAGTGTGTGATTGTGGTAACTTCTGATAATACTCACTTACTTTTTTCATACTCATCCATTCTTTTAAGATTCAGCAAAAGAGTGGGATATAGGTTATCACGCAATCCCCAGGACCTTGAAAATAAGTCATGTGGAATATTGACCAGCAAAGTCTGTTCAGTCGTGGCTGGCCATGTGGTGATAGCTAGCTATACATAGAGTTCTCAGCTTAGATACTAATAGAGCTGGGCCAATATCCAGGCAAATCTTAGTCTTATCTGAGCATAATTTATTCACATTGAAAGGAAAAGAATTTGAAATATACATATATATTGTACTGTAAGAGCTTGGATTATAATTTATCATTTTTGGAACAATGATAATTGTTGATGACAACACCATTGTATTACATAAGATTGACTAGCTTAAGCAAATTAAAAATCATCCCATAACCAGAGACAAAAGAGCTTAGTTTTCGTGGGCTTTATAATTTGCTATATTTTAGTGTTAGAAAGCGTCCTTGGCATGTCATATTTTTATTTTATTGAGAATTGCATACCGATTTTTTTAAGAGTTTGATTTTTGAATTCAGCACACTTTTCTACATAAGAACACACCTTCAAACCTTTTGGCCTCAACCACTTGATTAGACCTACGAGGGTCATTTTTTATGTTCGTAGAATTGGGCTGTATCTCTTTTAATATAGAATTTACGGTACCAAAAGTATATATATTTTGAAAGGTCTAGCTTTGGTCTATCAACTGGTATAAATTTTACATCGTTAGCGTTTAGTTCAGTCAAGATATATAGCTTTGAATAGGGCATGAAAATGACACTGGTCGAAAATCCATGCCATTTTAACTACGCAGCAAGCAGGAAAATAGACGCTGTTAAGTTCCATTCGCTATGGTGATATGAGCATTTTTCAAACCGATTTTTCTTTTGCACCATCAAAATAAATTATTCAAACGCTAATCGTAGACACGTGCAGCAAAACTATAAGCATGTTGTTTGGTGTTATACAACATTTTTTAAACACACATCAATATACCAATATAATTACAGTCAAGTGCTAGTTATTATATCTGTTAAAATTACGATTATGAACAAATTCTAAAAATTCTTCTGGTTTTGCATAGCACATGATATACTCAAACATTCGTCAGCAGTTATATTGTTGTATCGATTTAAGCCAGTAACTGGCAACTTCCGGTACTGGCATACCCCCATGCTATAAAAAGTGGGTGGGGTAAATCAACCCCGCGTATAAAACACAATAACAATCGAATCTGCATTATTTTCTTATTACAGTGATTTCAACACCTGTTTAGAGGCACAAAAATAGTTTTAATGTATTTTCTAAATATATTAACGCTCCATGACGTCATTTATGTACAAAATAAGGGATTTTAGCACTCTCTAGGCTATTTATTTTGCCGTTCATTTCTAATAAAACAAAAGCATTAACTTTGTTTTGGGATGAAAGTTACCACAGCACTTCCATCTACCATATACACAAGAAAAATTATAATACCATTTTACAGCTAACATATTAAGCCACATTCAAAAGCCCGCATCCAACTTCCACTTGTGTCAACTTTTTACAATAAAAGTTTATATGCCTACTGTTCACTTTGCTGAGGTTCCAAACAAATCTTCCATGTCCAATAATTAATGCGTATTTGCTTTAATGTTTTTATAATATTGTAGCACGTGGTGTCCTTGATATGCAGACAAATTTTCAGAAGCTGTGTATGGCTATGGACCCTTTTTCATGCAATTGTTTCTAACGTTCTGTCAGAGACTAAGTGCATAAATGTCAAAATTCTGTCATATTTCCAGTGTGCGATATATAAGTATGTCTTTGCCTCTTAGAAGACATTAAAGTAATGCATTTTGAAATAATTTAGGTTGCATGTATAGATAAAAGCTCAATCTTTCCAAATATATGCATGATGTATGCATTTACATTCGCCGTTTTCATTAAATCTACCTCTCTACGAACATAAAAAATGACCCTCGTATTACGGGCTCTCGGACTAATACGTTAGGCGTTCGTTGTACATAGGTTTCTCATAAGTCAAGAACGCTAGTGATACGCTGGGCATACGCTTTTATACGCTGATACAAGTATAAGTTAAGTTACGTCGGGAATAAGTTAGACGCACGTTCTAGGTTCGTTTCGCGTACGCTTTGCATAAGTTCAGAGAGAGGCTTCCTCTGATTTTTTAATTAGATTTCAGCGTATGCCAGAGTACTAGATATATAGTTCATACGTCGGCATACGTTGGCTAAAACGTTATAGTGTGACAGGGCATTTAGTCTGAAACCAATCTGCACATGTTTAACAAGAATACTGAACCTTTGCTTGTAACAAGTTGGAATATCTAGCGAACAATACAGGCGCTAATCGGATGCACAGGCTGGTCTGTGTCTTCGTTTTTCGCACGGAACAAAGTCAGGTTTTCTCGTGGCGTGGCATAGGGGGAATTAAAGGCGATCTGCACACGCAAATCCTGAGGGGGGACAGGTGGTCCGACCTCCCCTCTGGAAAATCACAAAAATATAGGGTTTCTTAGCAATACTGGTCCGGATCCCCTGAAAAATCACAAAGCTACCAAGCCAGCATTCAATGTTGGGCTATCATCGGCACGCCAGCGAAACGCCATTTAATTGGCGTTTCGCTGGCGGGCCGATGATGGCGCGCTTATAGTGGTATTTGGATCCTTTCTCCCCTCAACAACTAAAAAGAAAAAATGTCAAAAGTGGACCCTCTCTGTCAAAACTTTCTGGATCCGCGCATGATCTGTCCCGACGAGACTTGTCAGATGTATAAAATGACAATCCAAAATACATTAATTCCTTCTCTTTGGTAAGTTGTGTGAGCTTTATACTGAGTTTTTTTTAGGCCTATTGCATAAGAGAGAGAGAGAGAGAGAGAGAGAGAGAGAGAGAGAGAGAGAGAGAGAGAGTATACATCGATCTATCATATGTCTACATCTGTCTGTCTGTCTGGTGGTCTGTCTGTCTGTTGGTCCCTCCGTTTGTCAGTCTGTCTTTGACAAAGCTGTGACAAAATAATTTTTATAGTAGATCTAGTTGCTTAGGCACTGCCGAAACAACCCGGCAGATGAGAGAGAGAGAGAGAGAGAGAGAGAGAGAGAGAGAGAGAGAATGACACGCTCTGGCAGACCCGGCAGATGACACGCTCTGGCAGACCCGGCAGTTGAAATGCTTTAGCAGATTCGACAAAACCGGCAGTAGGTCCTAGTTATATCACAACTTCATATGACTCACGTCTGTGAATTTTTTAAAGGATCTATGTATCGATCAAAAATTTCGTCTGTCTGTATGTTCATCTGTCTGTCTGTCATTTTAGTGCATTCATGTAGTCGTATTTACACTGCCAAATCGACCCGGCAAATGAAACAGTCCGCAAACCCGGCAGATGAAACGGTCTGCAAGATCCGGAAAAACTGATTGCTTAGGTATGTAAATTTGATAAGGATCTGTCTGTCTGTTTGTCTGTCTGCTGTCTAGATCAGATTAGTCTGTACATGTATATATCTATCAGATGAAATAGTCCTGCAGGCCCGGCAGATGACACGCTCTGGCAGACCCGGCAGTTGAAATGCTTTAGCAGATTCCGCAAAACCGGCAGTAGGTCCTAGTTATATCACAACTTTACATGACTCAGGTCTGTGATTTTTTTAAAGGATCTATCTATCTATCTTTCTATCAAACATTTCGTCTGTGTGTATGTTCATCTGTCTGTCTGTCTTTTTAGGGCATTCATGTAGTCGTAATTAGACTGCCAAATCGACCCGGCAAATGAAGCAGTCCAACTGACTGCAAAACCGGCATTCAAAGCACTAATCCATGACTAAGGTCTTTGTATTTTAAAAGGATCTGTCTTGTTGTCTGCTAAACTATCAATCCATTCAATCACTGACAAAGATCTGAAGATATTTGGCCATATAATAGTTATTTTTGCAGTGCCAAAACGAACCGGCAGACCCGGCAGAAACGACGTTTCACGGAATCTACCGAACAATCCGGGAGCGAGAAACCGAGTGTCAACTGTTAGTGATTTTTCTCATTTTTTTTAATACCAAATATTATTTTAATTTGCAAACCTGTCCTTATTTAATAGCGAATCGGTGTGTGTTAAATACGCATTGATTTAAACGTTTTAATTGCTATAATTCATCTATATTTACTTCACTTTTTATGAGGTTATAAAAGCCGGTACCGAAAATCGTAATTCTCCGGAGACCAACTTCGGTCACAATCGTAGGTTCGGTCCGGCACGGTCCGGCTAGGGCTTTTACCGACAACCCTTCCGGGGTTGTCGGTAAAAGCCCTAGCCGGACCGTGCCGGACCGAACCTACGATTGCACCCGAAGTTGGTATCCGGAGAATAACGGTTTTCAGTACCGGCTTTTATCACTAAACTGAAAAGTGAAGTAAATCGAGATGAATTAAAGCAAATTTAAGCTCTTAAATATTTTACACATGCGTTATGCATTGAAGGACCACTGAAATAAAGACAATATACAAATTAGAATGGCATTTAAGCTAAAATTATCTTCCCGTTTAATTTGTCAATCCGCGGAACATTGTTTCTGTCTGTTCACTGAAGGCACTGTCGACTTAACAATATTTTATATGGCCACAAATATTTTCACAGTCATGACAATAATAGATCCTTTTAAAATTAACAGACCTACGAAAGTCATGAATCGGCGCATTACTGCCCGATCACTTCAAGACCTACATGTATCTTTATCTGGGCCAGTTTTATCTGCCGGGTCGTTTCGGCAGTGCCAAAATTAACTTTCATGTTCAGAGCATTGTCAATGATAGATAGACAGACATACAGACAGACTGGTTGATAGAGAGATGGATAGATTATTTTAAATTCAAAGACCTGAGTCATGGATCCGTGAGTTTTAATTACTGCCGGTTTTAGCTGGTCTGCCGGACCGTTTCCTCTGCCGGGTCTGCCGGACCGTTTCATCTGCCGGTTCTGCCAGATCGACTCATCTGTCAGGCCGTTTCATCTGACGTGTCCGCTTTACCCGTTTCATCTGCCAGACAGACAGACATACAGACAGACAGACAGACAGAAAAATCATTTTAAATTCACATAGGCCTACATGGATTGGCGCGTTAGGCCTACTGCCGGTTTTGCCGAGTCTGCCAGACCATTTCATCTGCCGGGTCGTTTTGGCAGTGCCTTAACAACTGCTATGCAACAGAATCACAACTTTGTCAAAGACCGCGAGACAGACAGACAGACAGACAGACAGATAGATAGATAGATAGATAGATAGATAGATAGATAGATAGATAGATAGATGAGAAAATGCGATAAACAAAGGCACAAACCAGCCTGTGCATCCGCACAGAGTTTTGATTTTGTTTGATTTGATTCTTTTACGTCCACTCAACAATCTTTCAGTTATGCGGGACGGTTCTTCCTGGGTTTAACCAGTACTAAGCTAGGATAAATGTGTCTTGCTCAAGGACCACAACGCAGTGACGCCGGTGAGGCTCGAACCCGCTACCCTTCGGTCTCGAGTCAAGCACTCTACCACTGAGCCACTGCGCTCCCATCCATCCGCACAGAGTGATCAGCGCCTTTATCACTCAATCTCTTGGGTGTACAATAGTTCATCTTGCTACATGCAACTTTCCAATATTCTCAGCTGAATCAATCTCTGTATCTGAGCAAGTTGGCCCATCTGCTATAAATGCAACGTTGCTTGCCACCTCTTTATACACAATATATGCATTCTGCCAGAACGCAGCGTAAACACCCATGCGGTTCTCTGATTCCGGATGCTAAGCGTTGATTAAACAGGTGCCCTGTCGCCTTAGCCTTTGGCTGCGATTAATAGATGAGCTATTGCATGAGATACTATCCCCACCAGCCAGTTCATACCGATACAGAGACTTGAACATTCATGTAAATTAGATAAGCATTATGTCAACGAACACTAACTTTGTACATGACACAATATATATGCCGATGCCGTTACGAAGTGCGCCCTCGTTTTTTGTTGATGCACTGTTGAACCGCAAATTCACACTTCGCAAATTTCAAACTGTGAAGAATTTGTACCAATTACTCACAGAGCGCAAAAAATGGTACCTGTACGTCACATATTCCGTACCAATATCTCACTTTGTGAAAAATACTTACGTAGGCAAATGGCATAGACCATACATGCGTATCCCTCTCATTGATAAAATAGCCCCCCTCCCAAGCTGCTACATTTTGCATTCGATTCCAATTCTTCACAGTTTTGTCACTTACTTACTTACTTACATCTGTAACGATGAAGAGTCAGTTTTCACATCAGACTAATCTGATGTTTTAGTGCCAATTTTTCACATGTGTGAGGATTGGGTACAAGTTATTCACACATGTGGGTTTTGATATCAATTTTCACAAGTGATAATTTGCTACCAATTCTTCACAGATGTGAGGTTTTGGTACCGATTCTTCACACGTCTGAGATTTTGGTACCGACTCTTCACCTTTGCGAAAATTACGTACCATGCAATTCTTCACATCTGAGAAAAATCGTACCAGTTCTTCACACGGTACAAACTCGAAGCAATATGATAAACATGTGAAATTTAAGCACAAATTTTAAACCACAAAAATTATCGAAATCGCTCGTACTTAATTTCACATGAGCCAGAAGTGACATATCGGTACGGGTCACCCGTACCGGTGTGGAATTTATGAAGTGTGAAATATTTGGTAAGGTGAATTGACCGTCCCGACATGATCATAGCTGTTGACTGGGACGTAAAGCAACAGACCAAACAATTTTCAGCAACATCGGGACGCTTTCCTCACACCGTACAACCGGCTGCTTTGATGTCAGGTTACTAACAATTATGACAGATACGAAATTTTATGTCCCATGAAGGGTAGGTTATATTGTTTGGTTGTCAAAATTGTAATAGAAGCCATCTGATACTCTGTGGTGGTTGAGTACACTTGTTAGTGTTGAGAGATCCAACAGAAACAAGCTGACGTTATATCACTCACAAATAAAGCCACACTTGATCATCATTTCAGACGTTTCCTGAGAAAAGTGACAAAAACGGTTATCTGTTCAGATTGTGCGTCTCTCCGTCAAAGTCTGCTGTCTGCACTTATATACAATAAAACTGCTATCATTCAGCTACATTTCTACCAATTTTGAAGCCAGAGTTTGATTTTATAAAGTTACTGGAGCCCATCAAAGCCGACAGGCAGATAAAAAATGGCTGCCTTTGTCAACAGATCAATTTTGAAGTGGCTGTCTTTGATGACAGGTCATGAATTTTAGT
Source organism: Loripinus fragilis (assembly GCA_964019695.1). Taxonomy (NCBI): domain Eukaryota; kingdom Metazoa; phylum Mollusca; class Bivalvia; order Lucinida; family Lucinidae; genus Loripinus; species Loripinus fragilis. Next base: position 68,181,098 of record OZ026530.1, read on the forward strand.
GGCTAACATTGATGACAGGTCATAAATATAGAAAGTTACTTTAAATCAATATATTTCTTCAGCCTTTGGTCTCAACTGAGAGTATAAATCATCTTCACTATTGCATTTCAGTTCAAAATAATCTTTTCTGTCAATTGATTAACTAATATGAGCATAGGTCAACAGTCTAGATCCAGACCAGACACTGTAGAAACAGGGTCCATACTGTTGATTAGAGGATTTAGAAACAACAAATAAGCTAAAACTGTACGTCTAGATCAGATATCATTTAGATGACAAAAGGGCGTATCCATTTTTCAGTGAAATCATGAGTTTTGTATATATTATTTCATAATATGTGCTTTAAGGACAGGGTTTGGTTTGGGTTGTGCCACTTCCTGGTAATTGCTCATGTTATTTTTTCTATGCAGTACCAGTACCTGGGGACATTATTATACCCCCACCCCTATACAAATCAACAAAAAGTTGTGAATCACTGTTACATGCTGAATGGCAACAGATAATATCCTAATTTTTCCACACAGAAAAATATTTTCAGCCTTGATATGGTATAAGTTGACATCATGTGACATTGAAAGCTGAGCAGGCATGGTGTCTACTGGCGTCTTGACTGATATCTATTGTGTTGTGCTTTGGTAACCAAAGTTTTGGTTAAACAGATTTTGACGGTGGATCACAAATTGGAATACGAGGGTCATTCAATAAGTAACCAGCCTACTCTATTTCCCATCAAGATAGATCGCTTTTTCCTTTTAAAAAATCAATCTCTATCTATGTTTGAAAAAATATTATCTAATGATTTAACAAAAATATAACTGCATTTTAAAAAATGTGTGCTAAAATAACTAAGAAATATGCAACAATCCTATGTTCAAGAGCTATTTTCAAAAGACAAAGTGCGAGATGCTTACTTGAAACTAAGCTATAATTTAGGCCAATAGAATGTATTTTCTCTTTAAAAATTAGAACACAATTCGTTGCTCTTGAAAAAAAATCGCAGTGTTCAAAATTAATAGTGATGTTATTCCTTAGTAAAAATAGAACTTAGTTTTTTGAAAACTTGATAATTCAGACAGTTTACTCCTTGCTATTTTGACAAAAATGTATTTATAATTGAGCTAAGATCTGACAGAAGGGACCTTCTGGCAATAAAAGTCAAAAGTGAGATATTTACAGAGAAAGAAAGATCTAGATATTGTGAACACTTCCAAAAGTGTTGGAAGAGATTATCTTTACAAATAACTAATATATGAGCCTTTAAAACTGATATAGATGATGTGTTTTAAACATGACGTCACTTAACGTTGTTAATAACGTTCTGACGTCAACACCATTGTGTTAACATATGACGCTAATACAAAGACGCTAGGAACAATATTTCAAGAATGCTCCACGTTTCTGTAAATTTGGTGTGTATACAATTGCTTAGACTTCACAAATAGCCCACATACGCACATCCCATGTTTACAAAAGCTTTTGCAATGAGGTTTCCTGTTTTGAAGGAAGTGTCTAGTTCATACGCGCATCTGTTGCCATGGAAACATACATTATACCGATCACTTAATTTTACCAGAACTGTTTGCGCCTTGGATTGTATTACATGTTAGAAGCAATTGGACTCTATTGTAAGAACATTCAAAATCTTGAACATTTAGGCGTTTTTGAAATTTTGATTACACAAAAACTGCTAAAATGCCCGAAGGACCCTTTTGTCAGATCCGCGCTCAATTATATTAGCATATTAACATTTTTAAAAACAATTACTATCTGAGAGCTTACAGCATGTCTGTAAATAGTTATGCTGCACCGTTCTTAACCATGGGTCACTTAAGTATCAAATTAAGCAATCTTTTCATTTTTATACCATCATGTAGGCAATAAATTTTCCATTCCATCGATATACTATATACTCACACTCCATTTTTTAACTTAAAGATATTTATCAAATAGTAAAATTAATGTTACAACATAATTCGTCTGAAGAAAATTATTTGGCTCACTGGCCATGCATGAAGTCACGATAAATTATCAACTGACCAAGACATAATGCTTAAACTTTATAAAAAAAAGTCGGTCAGTTAGAAATAGGTCAGGATGGTAAACTATTGAAACACCCTCCTATTTAGAGTTTGAAGACCCCTTTGATTGACCCCCATTGATGGATTGCTATCGTCAAAATCTGTAAAACAAGTACTTTAGTCACCAAGGCACAACACAAAAGATACCAGCCAAGACGCAAGAAGACAAGTCCCTGTTTAGCTTTCAACATCACATGATGTCAACTTGCATACCATAATCAAGGCTGAAAGTATTTTGCTGTGAGGAAAGATCAGGTTGCCATTCAACCTGTAATAGTGATTCACAACTTTCTGTTGATTTATACAGGGAAGTGAAATATTGCCCCCAGGTACTGGTAACTGCTTTGAACAAAAATCACATGAGCAGTGACCAGGAATTGGCACAACTCAAACCAAACCCTGTCCTTAAACCCTAACGTGCAATAAATGATATAACAAAACTCAAGATTTCACTGAAAAGTGGATATGCCCATTTGTCACTGATACCTGATCTAGACGTAAATTTTGAGCATATTTTTTGTAATATATTTGTTTCTCTAACAATTTTGCCAACCGAAAATTATAACCTACCCTTCATGGGACATAAAATCCCGTATCTGTCATCGTTGTTAGTAACCTGTCATCAAAGCAGCCGGTTATCTAACTATTACAATGTATCATCATGGAGAAACACCCCAATCAAATTAACACACTTTGACAAAACAAAGAAAAGGGCCCACAACTCACAGACAAAGCTAAAGATTTCACTGAAAAGTGGATATGCCCATTTGTCATCTAACTATTTTCTTATCTAGAATTACATTTTGAGGTTATTTTTTGTATCTATGTCCTCTAAGAAACAGTATGGACCCTGTTTCTAAAGTGTATGATCTGGACCTGAACTGTTTGCCAATGCTCAATATCAGTTAGCAAACTGGCAAATGAGATAATTTTGACCTGAATGCAATATGGCAGATGATTTATGCTCTCAGTTGAGACCAAAGGCTGAAGAAATATGTTGATTTAAAGTAACTTTCTATAACTATGACCTGTCATCAATGTTAGCCACTAAAATTCATAACCTGTCATCAAAGACAGCCTCTTCAAAATTGATCTATTGAAAAAAGCAGCCATTTATTCCTCTACCTGTCATCTTTGATGGGCTCCAATAACTTTATAAAATCAAACTGCAGCTTCAAATTTGACAGAAATGTAGCTGAATGATAGCAGTTTTATTGTATATAAGTGCAGACAGCAGACTTTGACGGAGAGACGCACAACCTGAACAGATAACCGTTTTTTTGTGACTTTTCTCTGTAAACCTCTGAAATGATGATCATTTTGGCTTTATTTGTGAGTGATATAACGTTAGCTTGTTTCTGTAGGATCTGTCAACACTTACAAGTGTACTCACCTACCACAGAGTACCAGAGGGCTTCTCTAACAATTTTGCCAACCGAAAATTATAACCTACCCTTCATGTGACATAAAATCCCTTATCTGTCATCATTGTTAGTAACCTTTCATCTAAGCAGCCGGTTGTACGGTGTGTTCCTTGGTCGAACCAATAAGCAGAGTATAAAGTGTTTTGTCGCGGCCACAAGGACTCTGCGATCAGCTGAGAACGCTATAAAGATCAACAAGAAAAACAATAACATGAAATAATCTTGTTATACTGGGGCGTTTTCTCTTAAATTGAGTTTTGCAAGTTTATGAAATTTACTGAGAATATGTGGCATTTTTCACTTAAGAATGAATTCAGATGTTCTTTACCACATGTTTGAGGGCATGATGGATTAGCGATTTTTGACCATATTTAATCTTGATTAGCGGTTTTTAGCCACCAAAATAACGTGGTTATGCTAGGTTTACACTATGTTCCCGGCAGCCACGACAGTCACGGTAGCCAGAAACGTAGCTCGCCGTGGTGTTTAAGTCATTTTTGTCTTTTTGTTCAAGTTTTGTTAAGTCTCGCTACGTTTTTTCACGGCCTGTCAAGGTCTGCCGTGACAGAGGCTTGCCGGTGCGCTACGGTCTGTCACGGATGGTTCTACGTTTCCTCCCGGCCTGCCACGTTTTGTTGGGACCTCTCACGTTTTGTTACGTTGTGATCAAGTTCTGCTACGTCTATCAAGTTCTGTCAAGGTTTTCTATGATGAAACGTGGGCGATGAATTGTGTTTGAGCCCCAATGTGCCCACGGTATAAAGAGGAGGTCCACAAAGCTGCTGCAATTGTTATATTATGCACCCTTGATCAAAAATATTATTACATGTAATAGCAATGAAGAAGCCGATTTCGTTTTATATTTAACTGAACCACTGGTCCAAATTTTAAATAATTTCTCAGAATTGTTCCTCATAATACCCTCTACCAAAATTACACAAATGATCCCGCTCCGCTGAGCAAAAGGGCCGCCGGAGCTCTAGATAAGAAATATCTTTAAACGACATCTCCTGAACCACTGTTCAAATTCAAAACCATTTCACAGATTTTTTTCCTCATGATGCCTTCTACCAAAATTGCACAAATGGTTCCGCTCAAACGAACGAAGGTGCTGCCAGAGCTCTAGATAAGAAATGTCTTTTAATGGCATTCCCTCCTTAACCGCTGGTCCTAATTGAAAAAAAATCACAGAATTGTTCCTCATAATTCCCTTCACCTAAAATAGCACAAATGGTTCTGCTCTGCTGAACTAAAGGGCAGTCAGAGCTCCAGATAAGAAATATCTTTAAACGACATATCCTGCTGAACCACTGGTCCAAATTCAAAATAATTTCACATAATTGTTTCCCCATGATGCATTCTACCAAAGTGTCGCAAATGGTTCCACTCCATTGAACAAAGGGGCTGCCAGAGCTCTAGATAAGAAATGTCTTTTAATGACATTTCCTCCTGAACCACTGGTTCAAATTCAAAATAATTTCACGGAAATGCTCCTCATGATGGCTTCTACGACGCGCGACGAGACCAAAAATATGCACGCAACTGTTTGCATGCTGGCTATTTTACATGTTTTGTTGTCGTCTTCTGGCATTCCCCCTGTGGATTTAAATTTAGAGCAGATAAATTAATGTCAATGCTGATGTTCCATCGAGACTAAAGGGGATGGCATCATTCAATAAATCGGTGAGTGCAAGAAGAAAGTGGCTAGTGACTAGGATTGTACTAAGTGAGCTTGTAAGATATTTAATTGACAGTCAGTACTGAAAGAGAATACAGATGACACCAAGCCCAATTAATCGTGACAATGTAGACCTGAACAAGCTAATCACTGGTTTCAGGACTACTATGAACTCTTTTCTTACAGACTTTCGAGATGTAAAGCTCTACTGCATTTCACAGGTAAGATGATATCTGAGAATATTGCAGGGAGCATTTTAGCAACTCGGACACAGCGACAACAATGGTATAAAGAGTTTAATACAGGCTGCTCCCTTATGGTGACAAATTAAATTTGAAAAACCTATTTGCAGAAGAAAAGTAAAACCATTGCATGCAGTGCTTCGTCAGGAAACTTCAGACACGAGGCAAAAAGATAAAGAACTTAAGGCCGCTTACTTTATCTGCTAATGGTTAGAGTTAGATCTGAATAGGGTGCTTAATTTGACTTTTGCCCATATTGATGGACTTACAAATATCTACTGACAAATCAACTCTGATCTGTAAGCTCGAGGTGAGGATAATCACAGATGCCCCCAGAAATGTAGATGCTTGCATTGTCGATGGAATGTTCCTGGTACAGTCTCACGTAGATTTGTCTATAACTTTTGGTGGTCAAGCAAATATGACTCTGTCTCTTCTTGTCAGACGTGCAAATCATGTAGATTTTGCATGTGATATTTTTAAAAATCTATCGATTAATGATATTACCAGAGATCGTGGTTTGGTATAGGGAGAGGTAAATGTATCTGAACCTAAACATGGCATACCAAAATATTTCACTCAAGCTTTAAAGTCAGAATCATCTAGTTGAGATTATTGGTAGAAGTGTGGTGCCGAAATGAGCATGCTATCGCCATATGAGCTGTATTTTGGATTGATGAAGTCTGCTTCAGATACAAATTATTTGATGGACAAATGACACGTCAAGATGTCTTTGACCTAAATTGACACAATGTAGAAGTTGCTACCTGTATTGTCTTGCATGTTTAGTATGCTTGTGAACTAATTTTCCAACCTTGTATTGTTGCCAAATGCGTCTATACTGACGTTTCCACTATATTGCTTTACGTACAAATAATAAGGAAGGGATTGGTCGTTCTAAGGCGGCGGTTCTGTTGTTGTTGATTCGTTGTTGATTGTTGCTCCCATTGTGACGTTCTGTGATCTTTCCTTGTTTTGTTTTACATTGCTATGTGTCCTTTCTAGTTTTGCAATCATCTTGATGGGGAAGAGAGAGCTGGTTTCTTTACTTTTTTGTCTTCCCGGTGTCTTGTAGCTCTTCCTCACGGTGCCGTGAGATGGTCTGCAGTGTGTGATTGTGGTAACTTCTGATAATACTCACTTACTTTTTTCATACTCATCCATTCTTTTAAGATTCAGCAAAAGAGTGGGATATAGGTTATCACGCAATCCCCAGGACCTTGAAAATAAGTCATGTGGAATATTGACCAGCAAAGTCTGTTCAGTCGTGGCTGGCCATGTGGTGATAGCTAGCTATACATAGAGTTCTCAGCTTAGATACTAATAGAGCTGGGCCAATATCCAGGCAAATCTTAGTCTTATCTGAGCATAATTTATTCACATTGAAAGGAAAAGAATTTGAAATATACATATATATTGTACTGTAAGAGCTTGGATTATAATTTATCATTTTTGGAACAATGATAATTGTTGATGACAACACCATTGTATTACATAAGATTGACTAGCTTAAGCAAATTAAAAATCATCCCATAACCAGAGACAAAAGAGCTTAGTTTTCGTGGGCTTTATAATTTGCTATATTTTAGTGTTAGAAAGCGTCCTTGGCATGTCATATTTTTATTTTATTGAGAATTGCATACCGATTTTTTTAAGAGTTTGATTTTTGAATTCAGCACACTTTTCTACATAAGAACACACCTTCAAACCTTTTGGCCTCAACCACTTGATTAGACCTACGAGGGTCATTTTTTATGTTCGTAGAATTGGGCTGTATCTCTTTTAATATAGAATTTACGGTACCAAAAGTATATATATTTTGAAAGGTCTAGCTTTGGTCTATCAACTGGTATAAATTTTACATCGTTAGCGTTTAGTTCAGTCAAGATATATAGCTTTGAATAGGGCATGAAAATGACACTGGTCGAAAATCCATGCCATTTTAACTACGCAGCAAGCAGGAAAATAGACGCTGTTAAGTTCCATTCGCTATGGTGATATGAGCATTTTTCAAACCGATTTTTCTTTTGCACCATCAAAATAAATTATTCAAACGCTAATCGTAGACACGTGCAGCAAAACTATAAGCATGTTGTTTGGTGTTATACAACATTTTTTAAACACACATCAATATACCAATATAATTACAGTCAAGTGCTAGTTATTATATCTGTTAAAATTACGATTATGAACAAATTCTAAAAATTCTTCTGGTTTTGCATAGCACATGATATACTCAAACATTCGTCAGCAGTTATATTGTTGTATCGATTTAAGCCAGTAACTGGCAACTTCCGGTACTGGCATACCCCCATGCTATAAAAAGTGGGTGGGGTAAATCAACCCCGCGTATAAAACACAATAACAATCGAATCTGCATTATTTTCTTATTACAGTGATTTCAACACCTGTTTAGAGGCACAAAAATAGTTTTAATGTATTTTCTAAATATATTAACGCTCCATGACGTCATTTATGTACAAAATAAGGGATTTTAGCACTCTCTAGGCTATTTATTTTGCCGTTCATTTCTAATAAAACAAAAGCATTAACTTTGTTTTGGGATGAAAGTTACCACAGCACTTCCATCTACCATATACACAAGAAAAATTATAATACCATTTTACAGCTAACATATTAAGCCACATTCAAAAGCCCGCATCCAACTTCCACTTGTGTCAACTTTTTACAATAAAAGTTTATATGCCTACTGTTCACTTTGCTGAGGTTCCAAACAAATCTTCCATGTCCAATAATTAATGCGTATTTGCTTTAATGTTTTTATAATATTGTAGCACGTGGTGTCCTTGATATGCAGACAAATTTTCAGAAGCTGTGTATGGCTATGGACCCTTTTTCATGCAATTGTTTCTAACGTTCTGTCAGAGACTAAGTGCATAAATGTCAAAATTCTGTCATATTTCCAGTGTGCGATATATAAGTATGTCTTTGCCTCTTAGAAGACATTAAAGTAATGCATTTTGAAATAATTTAGGTTGCATGTATAGATAAAAGCTCAATCTTTCCAAATATATGCATGATGTATGCATTTACATTCGCCGTTTTCATTAAATCTACCTCTCTACGAACATAAAAAATGACCCTCGTATTACGGGCTCTCGGACTAATACGTTAGGCGTTCGTTGTACATAGGTTTCTCATAAGTCAAGAACGCTAGTGATACGCTGGGCATACGCTTTTATACGCTGATACAAGTATAAGTTAAGTTACGTCGGGAATAAGTTAGACGCACGTTCTAGGTTCGTTTCGCGTACGCTTTGCATAAGTTCAGAGAGAGGCTTCCTCTGATTTTTTAATTAGATTTCAGCGTATGCCAGAGTACTAGATATATAGTTCATACGTCGGCATACGTTGGCTAAAACGTTATAGTGTGACAGGGCATTTAGTCTGAAACCAATCTGCACATGTTTAACAAGAATACTGAACCTTTGCTTGTAACAAGTTGGAATATCTAGCGAACAATACAGGCGCTAATCGGATGCACAGGCTGGTCTGTGTCTTCGTTTTTCGCACGGAACAAAGTCAGGTTTTCTCGTGGCGTGGCATAGGGGGAATTAAAGGCGATCTGCACACGCAAATCCTGAGGGGGGACAGGTGGTCCGACCTCCCCTCTGGAAAATCACAAAAATATAGGGTTTCTTAGCAATACTGGTCCGGATCCCCTGAAAAATCACAAAGCTACCAAGCCAGCATTCAATGTTGGGCTATCATCGGCACGCCAGCGAAACGCCATTTAATTGGCGTTTCGCTGGCGGGCCGATGATGGCGCGCTTATAGTGGTATTTGGATCCTTTCTCCCCTCAACAACTAAAAAGAAAAAATGTCAAAAGTGGACCCTCTCTGTCAAAACTTTCTGGATCCGCGCATGATCTGTCCCGACGAGACTTGTCAGATGTATAAAATGACAATCCAAAATACATTAATTCCTTCTCTTTGGTAAGTTGTGTGAGCTTTATACTGAGTTTTTTTTAGGCCTATTGCATAAGAGAGAGAGAGAGAGAGAGAGAGAGAGAGAGAGAGAGAGAGAGAGAGAGTATACATCGATCTATCATATGTCTACATCTGTCTGTCTGTCTGGTGGTCTGTCTGTCTGTTGGTCCCTCCGTTTGTCAGTCTGTCTTTGACAAAGCTGTGACAAAATAATTTTTATAGTAGATCTAGTTGCTTAGGCACTGCCGAAACAACCCGGCAGATGAGAGAGAGAGAGAGAGAGAGAGAGAGAGAGAGAGAGAGAGAATGACACGCTCTGGCAGACCCGGCAGATGACACGCTCTGGCAGACCCGGCAGTTGAAATGCTTTAGCAGATTCGACAAAACCGGCAGTAGGTCCTAGTTATATCACAACTTCATATGACTCACGTCTGTGAATTTTTTAAAGGATCTATGTATCGATCAAAAATTTCGTCTGTCTGTATGTTCATCTGTCTGTCTGTCATTTTAGTGCATTCATGTAGTCGTATTTACACTGCCAAATCGACCCGGCAAATGAAACAGTCCGCAAACCCGGCAGATGAAACGGTCTGCAAGATCCGGAAAAACTGATTGCTTAGGTATGTAAATTTGATAAGGATCTGTCTGTCTGTTTGTCTGTCTGCTGTCTAGATCAGATTAGTCTGTACATGTATATATCTATCAGATGAAATAGTCCTGCAGGCCCGGCAGATGACACGCTCTGGCAGACCCGGCAGTTGAAATGCTTTAGCAGATTCCGCAAAACCGGCAGTAGGTCCTAGTTATATCACAACTTTACATGACTCAGGTCTGTGATTTTTTTAAAGGATCTATCTATCTATCTTTCTATCAAACATTTCGTCTGTGTGTATGTTCATCTGTCTGTCTGTCTTTTTAGGGCATTCATGTAGTCGTAATTAGACTGCCAAATCGACCCGGCAAATGAAGCAGTCCAACTGACTGCAAAACCGGCATTCAAAGCACTAATCCATGACTAAGGTCTTTGTATTTTAAAAGGATCTGTCTTGTTGTCTGCTAAACTATCAATCCATTCAATCACTGACAAAGATCTGAAGATATTTGGCCATATAATAGTTATTTTTGCAGTGCCAAAACGAACCGGCAGACCCGGCAGAAACGACGTTTCACGGAATCTACCGAACAATCCGGGAGCGAGAAACCGAGTGTCAACTGTTAGTGATTTTTCTCATTTTTTTTAATACCAAATATTATTTTAATTTGCAAACCTGTCCTTATTTAATAGCGAATCGGTGTGTGTTAAATACGCATTGATTTAAACGTTTTAATTGCTATAATTCATCTATATTTACTTCACTTTTTATGAGGTTATAAAAGCCGGTACCGAAAATCGTAATTCTCCGGAGACCAACTTCGGTCACAATCGTAGGTTCGGTCCGGCACGGTCCGGCTAGGGCTTTTACCGACAACCCTTCCGGTAAATAGTTCTGAATTGGTTTGCCATGCTGAAAGAACATTTTTAAAGGGTATCCTCTATTCTATGTACATATCGGGACAATTCATTCATAACTTTCAAATCAAGTAGTGAAAATACATTGAATGAATCTTAATTTAAAATGTATGCACTACTTCAGTGATTTTTTGCGCGAACATGCAATTCGCCATTTTCTGAAGGGGATTTTCTGAATGTGACTATCCCTCTGGTGATCTATTGGTAATGTCAACAAATACACATGGTTTCAGCCTAGGTCATTCATTGACAGATAGGTTTCTAATATTGATTAAAAGATCAATTTGACTCCCAAACAGAAATGATAAGATAAAAATGCAATTTCATGAATTTGGGGACAAACCTAGGCTATGGCTACATGAGAGATCAAAATTCAGTTTTTTAAAAGTTTATGTATCAATTTACAGTGTAGAAATGCTTTGACATGGCATAGAAAGTCAGAAAAAAAAGTGATGGACTTGGCCCGGATGGACTGAATGCCAGAGTACTTAAAGAGTGTAGCAATGAGATCTCTCCAATACTGGCCCTCATCTACAATAAGTCTTTAGCTTGGGGCGAGGTACCAGATGAGTGGCGACAAGCAAATGTTTCTCCGGTCTTTAAAAAGGGTGAAAAATATGATGCTGCTAACTACAGGCTGGTGTGGCTCACATGCATCTGCTGCAAAATCCTAGAGCATCAGTGATTCATTTACAATTTTGGGCTTATGGGTCCTGGGACTCGCTACATCCAATATATATGAGTCCCCACTGCAAACTAATGAGTCCAAAACACTATTTTTAATGACAAGTCTGCCATACTATTACATCCCGGGACTCGCTGGGACTCGCTGAAATAAAAACTTATGCGCAAAAGATGCAGGATGCGCAGGTAACAAAATCACTGGAGCATATTTTAGTCAGCAACATCAACAAACACTTAGCCTTAGATAGCATACTTGCTGACTGTCAGCATGGTTTCCGAAGTCAGAGGTCTTGCGAAACCCAGTTTGTGCACAACATCATCAGCAACCTGGATGGGGCTGTGAATTGTGGGCACAAACAGACACATTTAATCATAATGGATTTTGCTAAGGCCTTTGACAAGATTCCACACGGGAGGCTATTACACAAATTGGAATATTATGGGATTAGAGGATCCACCCACAAGTGGATCAACACGTGGCTCTCTGGGCGCACTCAACAAGTTGTTTTAGGTGGCCAAGCCTCAGATCCAGTCCCAGTGCTATCCGGTGTGCCCCAGGGATCGGTCCTAGGTCCGGTCCTGTTCCTCATCTTCATAAATGATCTGCCGGATAACATCAGGTCTTCTGTTCGCAGACGATTGTGTCCTGTATAGGAATATACATTCTCTTCAGGATTGTTTGACCTTGCAAGAAGACTCACCAGCTTAGGACAGTGGGAAGCCGATTGGCAAATGAAATTTAATGTAGCCAAATGTCAAATATTGGAACAGGGATGATTGTTTTTATTGCCATCTGTAAAAAATTTCTACTTTCCCTTTCTACTTTGACTGGTTCACATGAAATTACAAGGACCAAACAGATAGCAAACTCCCCGAGAGTGGCTTCTGCGTACATACTATTCTGAAAACAAGTGTTCTTCAAGGAGACGTGATAACGGGACACAACTGAACATTGGGGAGTTTGTATTGAGGCAAAAATAAAACCTCGATAAGCTGTCCAGCAAGTTGAATCTGGATTTCTGAACACATAAATTTTGACAGATTCACAAATCAGTTCAATTATCAAGCGTCTACTGAATTGAATTGAATTAGAAATACGGGTTGGCTTTCAAGTAAAAACATACTGTACATGCAAAAACACACCCTTATTTGGTATGTACTAATTTTCAACTCTTAATCTGTATTGGGGGAAACGGACCCGTAATTTACGTCTGTAAGTGTACGGACGCTATCTGGAGCGCTGGAGAAAGAAAGTCTTGATTCTTATAGATATGGCTATTTTTAGATCATGCCATCCTTTTCTGTTTTAGACAACATTGAAAAAATTCAAGATTTGTGTCTGACTGCAGATCCAGGGGTCGCGAGTTTGATCCCGGTCCGGTCCCATACCTTTGTGGAGATAGATCATGAAATAATAAATTTCTACGGCCATTCTCCCTACCGCTGATTCATAAAGGGTTGTTGTCAGTTATGCATCATAGCATTTTGCAGGAAGTAAGTACTGTTTAACCACTCAGTCAAGCTTTCCCAGGGAAAATTGTGGTCAGGAGATTTGACCGTACCCACATGACCACATCTGTTGGCTGGGACGTTAAGCTTCAAACCAAACACAGATATGTCTTCATCGTCTGTATGAAAAACTAGTTTTTATCACATGACGTCGCATCTGGGGAGTAAAATTATATTAAATGTTGTAATGTTATCATGTAACTAATGTCCATAACAGTGCTGTGTATTTAATGACAAATTTTTAAATTTGTATTTTTTTCAGGTGATGGATGGATCAGGGCCTGGTAGTAATCTACCATCTATTCGTCTAAACTTGGAGGGGATTGACGATGGTGTTGAACTCGGTGTTGATGGAAGGTAGTGAGCCGTGTCATGTGATTTCCAACAATGTGGCATTTAGACAAGTGTAGACTCAGATGAGCCTGTGCAGCCTCCTTTTAAGCTTAGAAGCTCCAAATAATGATCAGTCAGTAACTTAACACTCTTACAATATGAAAGCGACTGGCAAAGGCTCTGATCAGACTGCGCGTATGCGCAGGCTGGTCTGAGCTTTTGCTGGTCGCACACACCACATTGTTGAAAATCTCATGCCATGGCTCAGTTGATAGTTGCCTTTACCCTTCGCTTGCTGTGAAAAGTGTGTTTGAATATGTTATCTGCTGAAGTCATCTGCTGCATGGCCATGTAAATGCCACAGGTTTAGATAAACAAACATTTTCAGGGTAAAATTGTAAATGTTTTCTAACTTATAATATTTAGCATATGTTTTGTGTGCTCAAAAGAGACGGTTCTATTGAGCACCCACAACATATGTTTTGGATGAGAAATAATTTATTTTTCTAATGCGCACTCTTAACTAAAGACCTAGAATGCAACAAGTAATTTCAGCATTAAGACAACAGTGTCTTTAGGAGCAGTCTGATCTGGGTCCACACTGTTTGGACCACTCCTTTATAAGCAGCCTGATCTGGGTCCAAACTGTTTACACCACTCCTTTAGGAGCAGTCTTATCTGGGTCCACACTGTTTGGACCACTCCTTTAGGAGCACTCTGATCTGGGTCCACACTGTTTGGAGCCCTCCTCTAGGAGCAGTCTGATCTGGGTCCACATTGTTTGGACCACTCCTTTAGGAGCAATCTTATCTGGGTCCACACTGTTTGGACGACTTCTTTCAGTGTTTTTTTTCTGCTGGTTTTGGGGCCGAAATTCGCCAAAAAGTATGTTTTTTTCCCCTATTTTGAAAGAAAATTCCCCTCAAAATGAAGTATTCAAAAAAAAAAATCGGCAAAATGTGACGACAGCGTGTCGGAAGAGTGTATAAATTCGTTCCGTGCATTAGCCATGCCATGAATTTGCGAGTAGCGTCCCTTTGTGATCGATAGACGCTTTCATGCAGTTTTCTCAAGAGCGTTTAAGGGAGAAGTTCCAACCGTGACTTCGCGAACAAAATGTTGCACAATAAGCATTGTTACGTGAAGAAAATTAATAAATCAGCGGTGCAGGGATCAAGAAGAGTCGACTTAATGTTTAAGCAGGCTTCCCTGAAGGCCTTTACCAGTGACTTTGATGTTTGTGACAAGGATTTGGGATTGACTCAGTCTCTTCGGCAACATGTATTGAGTCAAACGAATCAGTCCATCAACCTAATTTGTCTGCGACCGTTAGCACTTCTGCATGAAATTGAACTTTAAAGGGTTCTGTTTAGTGACTTTGCACTGTTCAAAGGATTGCCTTCCTCACCATGCAGAGGTTTCATTAACTTTTATGGCGTCCGGGTATCAAGGCGAAGTAGGCGGGTGATTTGACAGTATTTGCCTATAGACTCTATACAAATCTATCAAAAGTAGCAGGGGAAACATGCCTGAGTAGAAGGGGAAAATCCCCGCCTCCCTCCTCTTAATGAAACCCCTGACCATGGAATGTTCAGAGCACATCATAGTGTTACTATAGTAACATAGTGTTTGCTGTTAGTGGACAGGCACAGGCCCAGTTGTTCAAAACTTTTAACAACAAAATCCTTGATAACTTAATGAATCATCGTCAACATCTTTGTTCCATGTAGCAATATGTTTTGGACTTTGGTTCAAAACATTTATCAAAAATGACATGTTTTAACAAATCATTTAGGATAAATGTTTTGAACAAATGTGGAACAAAAGTTTAGGGGGATTCGTTAGTTAACAAGCATTGTTTGGTTAAATGTTTTGAACAACTGACCCACAGTGCACTGAATGGATTTAATTAGTTAAATAAAAGTTAAATACTACAGTGTTATATCCTTTAACAGACTTATGGTACAATACAGCCAAACTTATCTGGATCCATTTTTTTCATTCTATTTAATAAATAGAATGGAAAACATGGATCCAGTTTGGCTGTGTTGTACCATAAGTCTGTCAAAAGATATAACACTTTCATTTTTAACTGCAAATGTTTCAATAAAAGATGCTATTGTGTTAAGTTAATAGTTTTCCCCTTTTTGCCCTTACGCGCACTAATTTTCCCCTTTTGAAAGGCCCCGCCACCATTCCCCTAAAACAGAGAAAAAACACTGTCTTTAGGAGCAGTCTGATCTGGGTCCACACCGTTGGACCACTCTCTAGGATCAGTCTGATCTGGGTCCACACTGTTTGGATCACTCCTTTAGGAGCAGTCTGATCTGGGTCCACACTGTTTGGACCTCTTACGACATGATAGCCGTAACAAAGTAAAGCCTAGCTGAAAAATTTCCTGTGCCTTCGCTGGGAATCAAAACCGGGTCGCCCCTGTAAAAGACCAATGCTCTAACCACTGAGCCAAAGAGTGGACTCAGAAGCAGATGTCAGAGATAGATTATACAAGAGGCTGATCTGGGTCCACACTGTTTGCTACAGAGAGAATTTAAATGGACTAGCAGATGATGCAACAGACTAAATATTGTCACGATTAGCAGCCAAAGAGTTGACTTGGGACATAAAGCAACAAAACAAACAAGTTCATAACAATAAATCAAAATATGAAATACAGAATTGTATAATTTCCCTTTATACTTGTACGAGGGTAAAACGATTGAAATTTCTAACTTGTGACTTGTCCTGAATGAACTGGGACCAAGTCGGAAAAGTCCTGCATGGTATTTCCACACTCCTGCATATAGGGGTACCTGCATGTACATGTATGATTTTTAGGAGCACAGTGGCTCGAGCAGTAGGTTGAGTGTTAGACTTTGGATGGAAGGTTGCTATCTGAGACTTACCTGGGACATTATGTTATGTCCTTGAGTAAATCACTTTATCCTCTGCTTAAGGCCCTGTCACACTACGAGGTATAGCACCAGCGTATGCCGACGTACGAAAAATTCAGCAAGTACGTTGGTATACGCTGAGTACGTTAGAAATAAGTTTTAAACACGTTATCAATACGCTATAGTACAGTGGTATACGTTGACATACGGCCAAGAGGTCCAACATTTTGTGAGTCCATAAAAAATTACAGTGTATGTGAACGTACGGCTTCTACACGCTAGGCATATGCTAGATGTACGCAGCAGGTAAGTTATGCATACGTTAAGGTACGTTAGCACCAACGTATGCGGACGTATGAGAAATTAAGCAGGCACGTTGGTGTACGCTCAATACGTTAGAGATAAGTTTTAAACACGTTACCAACACGCTACTGTACGTTGGTATACGCTGTCATAAGGCGAATAGATCCCAAAATTTTGTGCTTGCATAAAATATCTTCAGCGTATGCCGACGTATTGCTTATACGTTAGACATAAGTTAGATGTACGCAATGGGTAAGTTATGCATACGTTAAGGTACGTTAGCACCAACGTATGAAAATTCACCAAGTACGTTGGTGTACGCTGAATAAGTTAGAGATACGTTTTCAATACGTTACGAACACGCTACAGTACGTTGGTATACGTTGTCATATGACAAAATGATCCCAAAATTTTGTACTGTTTTATACGTTTGACATAAGTTACACGTAAGTTATGCATACGTTAACGTACGTTATATGTACAATTCAGCATACGTTAGACGTTCGTTGTGCATAAGTTTCAAGAAAGCTAGTGATACGCTGGGCATACGCTTTTATACGCTGATACAAGTATAAGTTATCTTACGTCGGGAATAAGTTATGAATAAGTTACTCATAAGTTAGTCACACGTTCTATGCTCGTTTCGCGTACGCTTTGCATAAGTTCAATGAGATGCATCCTTTGATTTTTTTATTAGATTTCAGCGTATGCCAGCGTACTAGATATATATTTTATACGTCGGCTAAAACGTTATAGTGTGACAGGGCCTTTAGTACTGGTTTAACCCAGGAAGACAGAAAAGTGTCCTCACATGACTGAAAAATTGTTGATGGGGTTTAAAGCATCAACACAAACAAACAAAACTTGCATGCCTATATGTTTTTATTTTTTATTTTTTTTTTTCAGTTTTATAACGACAGGGACAAGTTTCATTGGTACACCTATGACAGACCTGGATCAAGGTACTTGTATAATGTATAACCATGGGTGCAGCCAGAGGCTTTATCATGTTGAAGCCTACCCCAAAATAATGGATAAATGGGAAATATCTGACCTAGTTACTAGACGTTTCAGATAGCAAGTAACAAAGGCACAGATCAGACTGCACGGATGTGCAGGCTGATCTGTGCCTTTGTTGTTCGCAAGCAACAAAGTAAGGGTTTCTTGCATCAAGGCACATGCGATGTTGAAGCCCAAGCTTCCTGGCCTCGGCCTGTCTACGCGCATGATAACCATTTTAGCCACGACATGAGATTTCCAACAATGTGGCATTTTCAATGGCATAGCCCGAACGCTGAAAAAGTTATGAACATCAAAGAGAGAATACTGTACCAAGCAGTGATTCTCTTCAATTGCGTCCATTTTCAAAATGTAAACTTTCTTAAAGGAAAGAATTTGCTCCCAGAGGAAGCAAATTCTTTCTTTAAAAGCAGTTCCTTATTGTATGGAAAATCATGTTTACCATTTAGGTGACCACCCTTGATTGTTACTATTTTTATTGCGTGTGCATAGCTCAACAGTCATAAAATATTCAAGCGACTAGCAAAGGCTCTGATCAGATTGCGTGTATGCACAGGCTGGTCTGAGCCATTGCTGGTTGCACATACCGCATTGTTGGAAATCTCATGGCGTGCTCATTTGAGCTGTATTGACTTTCTGAGTCACGCCCAGAATGTCACTCAAAAGTCAACTGACCAATGCAACAACTATTTAACCCTTAAAGCGCCAAGAAAAAAATGCATCTGAAAATGTCATCTGCTGAAGTCGTCTAATGCAAATAATTGCCTAGCAATACTGACGTGTTAAGTATAGAAGCAAACAGCGTGGACCCAGAACAGACTGCTCCTATAGGAGCAGTCTGATCTGGGTCCACACTGTTTGCCATAGAGGCTTCTGAAACATTTCAGCAGACGAGAAAAGCAGACGACTATTGTTGCGATTAGGGCATTAAGGTTTAACATGGTGACATAGTCCCGCAAACAAAATCACAAGAGTTCAGTCTCCCACATTAAATCGAGGTTTACCTTACAGTTAGTGGATTTAACTCTTTGCATGCTGGTAATTTTTCATGCATTTTGTCGACTGCTGTTTTTTTCAAAATCATCTTTTTTGAAAAGTTATTTCAGGAATACCATCAGAGTGTCCAACAGTTTGGATCCAGATCAGGCCTGACATATTGTCAGGCCTGATCTTGGTCCAAACTATTTGCAAAGTTTATCAGCAGACGACACTAGTAGACTACAGTTAAAGCCAATGCATGGTTTTCGGAAAGGTGTATTGGTGAACGTTTATAGGGTTATTCCTGAAATTTGAGCGGCGTATTTTGTCGTCTGCTGCTAATCTTCACAAACAGTTTGAACCCAGATCTGATCTGGCTTCAAACTGTTTGACACTTTTGATACATGTAGTTTTCCTGAAAGGGTTTTTTGAAAAAGTAATTTTGAAAAATATCAGCAGACGACACAAAAAAAATGAAAAATTACCCAGCATATAAAAGTAAGTAAGGGTGCAAAGATCAGGAATCTCTACAGTCAAGTACCTTACCTGACCCAGGATACCAATGGGACAGCCTTATTTTGAAGTTGAACTTTCACATATGAAGCTGTGTTATAAGATAAGTTTCCCTGCAGTTTGAGTTAGGTGAGGTATCAAATGAATAATATTGAGATATGATTCAGGTTACACAATGCCAACATTAAAGATGAACTTTCACAAATGGAGCTGTGTTATAAGATAAAGTATCAAATGGGTAACATTCAGATACAGGTATCTAATTGGTAGCATTGAAATATAGGAATCAAATGTGTAACAGTGAGATATAGGTATCTAATGGGTAACATTGAGATATAGGTATCTAATGGGTAACATTGAGATATAGGAATCAAATGGGTAACATTCAGATATAGGAATCAAATGGTTGACATTCAGATATAGGTATCAAATGGGTAACATTGAGATATATGTATCTAATGGGTAACATTGAGATATAGGTATCTAATGGGTAACATTGAGATATAGGTACATGTGTATCTAATGGGTAACATTGAGATATAGGTATCAAATGGTTGACATTGAGATATATGTATCTAATGGGTAACATTGAGATATAGGTATCTAATGGGTAACATTGAGATATAGGAATCAAATGGGTAACATTCAGATATAGGAATCAAATGGTTGACATTCAGATATAGGTATCAAATGGGTAACATTGAGATATATGTATCTAATGGGTAACATTGAGATATAGGTATCTAATGGGTAACATTGAGATATAGGTACATGTGTATCTAATGGGTAACATTGAGATATAGGTATCAAATGGTTGACATTGAGATATATGTATCTAATGGTTAACATTGAGATATAGGTATCAACAGGGTAACATTGAGATATAGGTATCTACTGGTAACATTGAGATATAGGTATCTAATGGTTGACATTGAGATATAGGTATCTAATGGGTAACATCAGGGTTTTACAGGACGCAATATCCTGCGTCTTATACGCATAAATCATTAGGTAGGACCCCTCAATTTACCTTACCTGCGTCCACTGGGACGCAGACATGTTTGTTGTGCCTTTCATTAAAATCCCAAATTCCAAAGTTATTTCGTAACAATTCGGTTTTTCCCATATCGACAGCCTATCTATAAACAAGTTGGCTGCTTTTAAAAAGCCGCCAATTAGGCCACTGGCTGGATATGGTTTACCTCCCCCCCCCCAGGGGGAATTTTGTAGACCATATTTTTCTTAAAGCCCAATGTCTTGCAAGGATTTTGCAACATGTTAGCCCTCTGACAATAGCAGCGTTAAGCTGTAACAGCCTGTTACATACATTACCCTACAAAATATTTGATAATTAAATTTCTTTTTAAGACTTCAGAAAAGTGCAAAAGATGAGGTAAGATTACCAAATTGGTTATATTTTCTAAGTAAGCTATTACTAGGCCACAGATTTTGACATTTGAAAACAAATATAGTCACCCCGGATGTAGTGTATGTTACATTTTTTAATTGAACCCCCTTTTAAATAATAAATGCATCTAATGTAGTTTGTCTTAAATTTTATTGAAACCAGTTTATGTTCATTAATTTGGTATCATATTAAAGAATTTTTAATAACCTTTTCAAAACTGCAAACATTACTTTTCTATCTTATATACTTTTTGAGTTATTAGATGTTGAACATGGTACCCCCATATCACACAAAAATGTAAAATGTAATTCTCTAGGCCTCGCGCTGGCTATAGACCCCACATCCCCCAGGGGGAATTTCGTACATTATGATTTCTAGATACTACATTATAAAGGCCACAAAATGAAATATGTTAGCCCTCTGAGAGTGGCAGCGTTAGCGGTTAACATCATGTTACGCACATTACCCACAAAATAACATTAAATTTTCCTGAAAATGCCTCCAACATGACATATTCAGACTTTTTTTGAAGTCTGGCACAGGTTTAAGAACTTCTTATAACACAGTTACATAATTTTAGCATTTATTTTATAAACTTCTTGAGTTTTTGCAGTTGTATATGTTACTTAGTGTTTCATATGTTATTTCCAAGTATCAGTATGGCAGTTATTGACTATACATGTATTACATTCATCAGTGAATGTAGTAAATATATAAGGCTGCTATTCAAATGAATTAAAGTTCCTTATTATGGTGTCTTACACTATTTTACAGCCCAGGTTACATACGTTACTCTCTGAATACCATTAAACGTTTAAGATATGGTCTCCAACACGACCTGCTTGTACGTATTGGCATGCTGGCACAGGTCCATGTACTTCTTTTTACTCTGGCTCATTTGCTGGGGAAGTAACTCAAAACATAAACTACCATAAACCCTCTTTTCTTTTATAGAGACATCAAATATAGTTAACATAATACTCATGGAAAGTTTGTAACATACAGTGCAATATGCGAGTAACAACTTAAAAGATCAAAGAAACCCCATCAGGAGTTATAGAGCAAATCTTTGTATATTATCCAAGTGTTTAAAGAATTTTTCTAAACAGCATATTAATCCTCTATCAGATTCATCTTGCAAGGATTTTGCAATATGCTAGCATTCTGGTAATGGCACCATTACCTTGTAACAGCCAATTATATACAGTGTTGTGCCTAGGTCAAGATTTCTGGGGGACACCAGTGTCCCCCTACCTGAATTTCTGAGGGACATTTGCAAATTCTGAGGGACACACCAATTCCATCTGATTTTTGCCTGTAAAATTGAAAACAGTTTTCCAGAAAATTTCTGTTCATTTTTATTTACATTTGAGCTCGATGTCGATAGTTTTGGCTCAAGAAGGGGTGCAGATTACAGTAAAGTAGTTTCTACATTGACGTAGTTTTGAATTCCCCAGCAAATATTCTATTTCTACATTAAAATAGCTTTTTCTGGCATTCAGCTGAATAAAATTTGGTTTTTCCGCCATTGTTGACTGGTTGAAAAATCAATATCCAATGCAACATGTATCATCAGAAAATACATGTGCACAGTCTAAATTACTTCCCTTTACTGGGTTACGCTAAATACGGCAACGGGGTTTAAAACGCGAATTTTCGAGGGCGCGCCCGTAGGCCCGCATTGGGTGCATTTTTAAGGGACATCGACGGTAAAATCGCGGGAATCCCGCAATCCCGCGCTCTAGGCACAACACTGTATATATATTACCCATCAACATCTTTGATAGTTTTAGTAAATGACATGACATCTGAAAAGTGCAAACCATAAGGTAAGATTTACAAATTGGCTATATCATCCACATGAGCTATTTTTGCATCACAGATATGGACCTTTGAAAACAAATATTCACCCCAAAGTGTTACGTATGTTACTTTATTTCATTATTCCTATAGAAATGATTTATGAAACTAATATAGTTTGATATTTTTTTTAAATGTGAATGTGCTTACTAACTCATTGTGTATTAAAGTATGTTTATGTACCTTTTGGAAACTGTGAATATTATTTTCTATCTTTTATATGGTTTGAGTTGTTGAGTTTTGAACATGGTAACCCCATATCACACAAAATGTAAAATATAATTATGTGGCTCTTTTGTTAGGGTACAATCAAGTTTTCTTTCACCCAGAGGTACTTGATTTCCTTCCCATTTATTTTACACACATTTCGTCCATATCTGAATAGGCTCACTTGTTTTCATGGGAAAGACTTGATAGTTCAATCTCTGTATGTACATCTTAAGGACAGAAAAGCAGGGTGGAGGTAATCTCATTTTCATGCCATTTGAAATAGTAAGTATATGTGTATGGCTTTGGTACTTTTTTCAGAAACATGTCGTACTGCAGCTTATTCACAATTACATAAATAGCACATGTTAGGGCTTCATATCACCGATGAGTGCCTAGAGCAGTTCTTTATTTGTTTTCCTACCCTGCTTAGAATGTTGATGAACTAGTGGGGGAGGGGTTCTCTATCAGTTTGGTAGGAACAACCTTTCTGTGGTACTAACACATCGGCACATTGGTAGTGTCACAATCTGTTAAACAGTGTATTACTGTAGATCTCTTCCCCCATATCCTTGCCAATGTTGTTGACATTCAGAAGGTGCACCTTTTGTTGCATACACCAGTGTTGAACAAAACACCCAGGTAATGATAGTTCTCTATCAGTATATGTGTACATGGAGATGTTAGCCCTCTGAGAGTGGCAGCGTTAACGTGTAACATTTGTTTCCTTCCCATTTATACTGGTAGAGAACCCCTCCCCCCACTAGAAATTTAAGACTTTATAGACTGCTGCCATTTATACTGATAGAGAACCCCTCCCCCCACTTGAATGTTTCTAAGACGTTTCTGAGACTTTATAGACTGCTGCTATTTATAAGTGACAAAACCAACATGCCCTGCCTTTAGTGCCTGGTTGAATATTGGTGCCATCAGATCCTTGAAGGTGACAGGAAAAGCTATTATGCTCTGTAGTTATAGCATTAACATCAAAGTTATGTGCAGCACTACATGGCCAATCTAATGTTGGTTCAATGTGTGATTGCAAGCCATGCAGAAGTTTGGACTTGGCAGTTTTGTTGGAAATTCTATCAGGAGTTGACAGTGACCATGGTACAGGTCCCAGAAGGAACCGAAGTGCCAACTCAAGGTCAACAATATGTCCAATAGAAAGACGTCATGCTGACCAAAGACGCTCCTTTAAGCCCTTAGCTGCTGGCTTTTTATGTTTTGTAAATTGGACAATACCTCCTTTTTGACCTCGCAAACCTCAAAACTTTATTAGCTTGTAGCATTTTATGGGGTTGTGAAAGACAGATTTTTTTTTAACTAAAAGTGGTTCAATGCAGTCTGCAACAGCCTTCCTGCCAATGTCATCAGCCTCAATAAGATATAAGCTATGCCAGGCTTAGCAGGAACACCGAAAGACAAAAAAGCACAGTTCATTGTCTTCAAAACTAGAACTAAAAGGATTGGTGAAGCCTGAAACTGCCTCTAGTATTCGTATTTCATTTCAATGCATTGAAGAGTTGTTTCAATATATTGAGCTCTGATGTGATGAGTAATACACCATTCCATCTGTAGTACGAAGCGTAGTTCTAGTTGCTGAAGCCTATAATACCTCTTTATTGTTTGCCTCATAGCTATCTCAAAAGCATTTCTCAAGCAAAGAACCAATGGTCGTGTCACAATAAACCCATTTTGTTCGAGAAGTTCTTTGCATCTGCGATGTGTATCAGATAAATTTATATGTGTAATCAGTTACACAGGTACATATTGTGCGTATCTGTTGTGATCGTTTGCAATTAACATTGGGAACAATGCATACAGATAAAGCTGACATGCAATTCAAAGTTGTTTTCTTTGTAGCCCTAATCAGTGTGAACACCATCTGAATTATATCCATATACCCTGCCCAGAACTGAGCTGTCCATCTCTTAGATTCTCTGACAGACTTTATACATGTATAGTCAACAGCTGCTATACAGATACTCAGAATAGCTTATGTATCATTTGGTAACACACATAACAGTTAAAGCTCGGGGCATTTATTAAATGAATTCTTAAAATAGGTAAACCTTGTTAGAAGAAGTACGTAAACCTGTGCCAGCATGCAAATAAGTATAAACAGGGCTTGTGAGAGACATTAACTAGAATGTTTAATGCTATTTTGAAGGTAACATACATAACATGGGCCTGAAAAATAGTGAAAGCGACCATAATAAAGAACTTAAATCATTTAAGTAGCAGTCTTATAGATTAAATATATTCTGTGACAGATGTAATACAAGTATATTCAATAAATACCATACCGATACTCGGAAATAACGCAGGAAACATTAAGTAACGTATATAACGGTAATAGCTCAAGATATTTATAAAATTAATACGAAAAATATGTAACTGTGTTATAAGAAGATCATAAACCTGTGTCAGCATGCAAATATGTACGAACATGTCATGGTTGAGACATTATCAGGGACATTTAATGCTATTTTGGGGGGTAACGTATATAACGTGATGTTACACGTTAACGCTGCCAGTCTCAGAGGGCTAACATCTTTTATTTTGTGTCTTATATAATGTAGTTTTAGAAAATCATAGTGTACAAAATTCCCCCTGGGGGGGGAGGGGGGTCTATAGCCAGCTCAAGGCCTAAATAGTTTAGGTTTGGCAAATAGGTTGTTTTATGACAGCATTCCTTTAGTTTTATTATTATTATTATAATAGGTCTTGTTTAACAAATCTTAGAGTCAGCAGATTCTCAGACCCAATTATACTGGGTCCGAGGCAGAATAGGTGTTTGAAAAGATTATTTGTACAGATTGTATTATTGAGCATGAGCTCTTGCGAATGAACCTTCGCTACTACATGTAGAAAATGTCTGACCAAAATCTAGACCTTTAAGCCGCTGGGTAGGTTTTATAGGGTTTTACCAAACAATAAAGTACCAAAATTTTGTGTGCTCCCTAAAAATATTGATGTTTTTGTTTTCAATAAACCACACATCAATTTTCCATGTTTTGATTTTACCCATTGAATTTTCTCGGACGGTACAGAGATCCAGATAAGCTTTCAGTTCAATTGGGTATTTACCCCACACGATTTTTATGAATTGTTTTTTTCCAAAAACAATTGCTTAAAATATTTTTTTACCCACATAGATTTTTGAAACTGCTTATTTATAAGTTATAATTAAAGTACCTAATAATCTTAGTTAATAATTTAAATATTAATCTTAGGTTTCGTAATGGAAGAAACATACAGATTGAGTGACTTTAAGTACTTTGTGCAAATACTTTAGCCAGTAACTGACAAATGACTTGCTTAATGTATCAAACTTCAAAGGAGACTTAGTAACATCACAACAAAAGAAAGGCTTGAACTGGCTACCACACTAAGTGTGCTAACATGGGATATATTCATATTTAGATCAGTTTGTTTTTTCTTTTGCTTTTCCAAAATTAAATTGCTTTTCGCTACCCCTTCATTTATAAAACCATTGTTTTTTTCCAAAATTTAATTTCTTTTTTGTTACCCCTTCATTTGAAAACAATTGCTTTTTTTCACAAATTTAATTGCTTAAATACCCCCAAAAAGCGGCTTATCTGTTCCTCTGCGGTACATTTTGAGGTACAACATTAACATGCATTTAAAAGTAAAAAATAATCCAAATTTACATTTATTACCTAATGTATAAACATTGATGCGACATGGCTTTCAATTTTACCTATAGCGTTTCTTTTGTCAGTCAGTATATATTGATGACACTGATGATGAACATCCTAACCTAGGTTAGCTAAAAGAGGATTATCTTTTGTTTTAAAATAACCTCAGAAAAATATATTAGGATCCTCAATATGCCTGTTACCAAAATTATACAAACTGTTCCATTCCAATGAACAAATTAGTCATTTTAATTGTATCTGTTAGCACACTCAAAAGGTTGCAATCATTGAATGGAAAATTGGGATTTTTCTGTCTTGACTGGGGCCAGTCTAATACCTCCAACTAAAAATAAAAGATACTCTTATTTTTTCTGGTGTATCAATTTGTTTTCAGGACTGATGCCAGTCTAGAGTAAGTCTTAAAGTACCATCCAATACCATAAGTATGTCGAACAGTTTGGATTTGGATGACAACATTTTGCTAGTCTGATTAGGGTCTGAAAGGTTAACAGTAGGACTAGCATGCAAAGGGTCCATACATTTCATCTGGTACATGACCTTAGAGATGTCAGACTTTATGCACTTATGCATTCGCAAATCATCTCTGGGTAAGGCACCACATAAAGAATCTACTTGACTATTTGCCTCTTCAAAATCCATGCATCGTGTAACTTGTATAATTTCATGTAATCTGTGCTTTAATAAGCTCCCTTTTTACTTTGATTTCTGACTGACCAACTGTCTTATTATTCTCTTCAGCAGAATAGTGGCTAAATGTCATACCAGGTCGGCCTAGGTCAATCTTTGAAGAACATGATGCAATCAGAATTTCAAGATAGACTGGGAAACCAGAAAAGGACAAATCTATATTTACAAATGACATCAGTTTAATCTTAGACAGAGGTCCCATGATTGGTTACATTTGGTCACATGCTCCTCCATGGTACAGCTCTAATTCTCACCTTATATATTGTGTTTAGGTGCTCATGCACCTAAACAATAAATAGGACAGGTGCTATCGTTTAACCAATAATATCGGAAGGTGTGTCAAAACAGTCCAATCAAATTCGCGTTGCTATGGTGCTTTGAAATCTCATCATTTCTCGCACCCACTCTGATTTATCGATCAACATAGACGCTTGTCAACCTATTGGGTTTTCTTACGGTCAAGTGTGTAAATGACTAGAAAAAAACGGCTGCTACAATGTCGAAACAGAGTGATCTGAAAAACTTTTTTGGCAAAAGAAATGCAGAAACGGACCAAGAACCATCCTCTAGCGGCTGTTCAGAGTCAGATCAGTCCAAATCTTCTAAAAAAACAGCCCCCCAAAAAAGATCGAAAATTCCTATCTAGCTAGCTAGGTCGCTACAAATGGTTGAGATGCGAAAATGACCTGATGTTTTGCGACACCTGTTTGACAGCTAAGGCCTGTTCGAATCCCTTCACGGAAGGATTTACTACCTCCCAAAATTTCTACGCTTATATAAAAAGATGGGACCCCCATTTTCAATGATGGGACCCCAATCATAATAAAAGTTGAGTCCCAGGGACCCCCAAACATTCAACTTGGTGTAAAACCCTGGTAACATTGAGATATAGGTATCTATTGGGTAACATTGAAATATAGGTATCTAATGGGTAACTTTGAGATATAGGTATCTAATGGGTAACTTTGAGATATAGGTATCTAATGGGTAACATTGAGATATAGGTATCTAATGGGTAACATTGAGATATAGGTATCTATTGGGTAACATTGAGATATAGGTATCTAATGGGTAACTTTGAGATATAGGTATCTAATGGGTAACATTGAGATATAGGTATCTAATGGGTAACATTGAGATATAGGTATCTAATGGGTAGCTTTGAGATATAGGTATCTAATGGGTAACTTTGAGATATAGGTATCTAATGGGTAACATTGAGATATAGGTATCTAATGGGTAACATTGAGATATAGGTATCTATTGGGTAACATTGAGATATAGGTATCTAATGGGTAACTTTGAGATATAGGTATCTAATGGGTAACATTGAGATATAGGTATCTAATGGGTATTATTGAGATATAGGTATCTAATGGTTGACATTTAGATATAGATATCAATGGGGTTAAATTGAGATATAGGTATCTATTGGGTAACATTGAGATATAGGTATCAAATGGGTAACATTGAGTTGTAGGTATCTAATGGGACTGGGGCATAAAGAATCAAAGTGATCAAACAACTGATGGATAAGAAAAAACTTTACAATTCCATGCTCAAAAAGGTGGTGCTTATCTGGCAATTTGGGGACTCCCATAGGCTATTTTTAGATCATGACATCATTTCTATTTTTAGACATCAAAATAATTCAAGAAAAATTTAGGTTACGTTTTGAATACTTTTGAAAATATTATGGAAAATCAAGCATTTGCTCTTTTGGAGCAAATGCTCCATTTTCCATAATATTTTCAAATCCATGATATTTCAAAGGCGTCAAAAGGCGTTAATATGGAGTAAAGGGTAAAAATTGTTTTCTTATACATGCTTTTTATCTCTCTTTCAGAATCCTCTTTACAAGGCAATCTTTCTCAACCTGATGTAAGTATAGCTTTAAGTCCTTGAAAAGTCCTTGGATATTGAGGACTTTCTTAAAAAGTCCTTGAAAATTTAATCTGATTGGAAAAATTCTAGAAAATCACTCGGAGATCTTGAAAGATCCTTGAATATTGAGGAGTATCTTCAAAAGTCTTCCAAAAAATTAAATCTGCTTTGAAAAGTAAGTACTGGAAACTCACTCTGAGGTCTTGAAAAGTGCTAGAATATTGAGGGCTTTCTTGAAAATTAAAACTACCTTGAAAAGTAAGGGAAAATCACTCTGTCATCTTGAAAAGTCCTAGCATCTCCATTTACAGTTTCGAACTTCCACCCAAAAAATCAAGTTTATTTCTCCCTTATTTCAAAAGATCAGAAAAATGAAATGTGTTTAAGGAACACATTTTCAACCTTTCAATATTTGTTTGAAACCCATTTGTTACTGTTATGGTAAGTTCTGGACCCAATAATCACCATTAGAAAATTATGTACTTTTCTGTAAAAAACAATATTTTGCTTTTTCTGACCAAAGGGCATCCATGGGGCTGTCTAGTGAGTGATTTGCATAAAAACCTGTTGCCAACTGCATTTTTAATGACCACTGAAAAAATTGTTGTATTTGAAGAAAAAACATAGAAAGTTATCAAGTGCCAAAGGGGTAGGCTCAGTGCACTGAGTCCTATGGAAATATTGAGAGTGATGCTTATCAAAATTTGAGTAGTATACAATTTGGCCTGTATGAAAGTAAGAAAGACGGCAAAGATCAGGAAACGATACAATCAAGTACCACTCCTGACGTGAAATTCCAAATTTTCAATAAGAAATTTTAGCATTAAAGTTTGCAAATGGTTTGGACTCAGATCAGGACCGTCAGATTGTGGGGCCTGATCTGGATTTAGCTGTTTTTTTACTCTGATAGTGCTCTTACAAGATTATTTGTTTTAATGCAAAGTTGATTTTGAAAAAATCCAGCAGAAGATTACAAAAGTATGGAAAGAAAAATTACCAACCATGTCAGGTCTGATCTTGTTTGTTTGTTTGATTCTTTACGTCCCATCAACAATCTTTCAGTTATAAAGGGATGGGTGTTCCTGGGAAGAACCAGTACTAAGCTAGGATTAATGTTCTTGCTCAAGGACACAACGTAGTGACGCCAGTGAGGCTCGAGCCGCGGCCCCTCAGTCTCGAGTCAAGCACTCTACCACTGAGCTACTGCGCTCCCCTCAGGTCTGATCTGGGTCCAAACTGTTTACAAAGGTTATCAACAGATGACAAAAGTTGCAACTAGCAAGAAAAGAGTTAATTTTAGGAAATCAAGAAGGGCAGATTGCCAAAGAGGAGGTATTCTTAACTGAGTTTATTACTTTTATATTAAGAAATCAAGGAAAATTGGTTGGCCAAAGAGGAGGCAATCTAAACTGAGTTTATGTGTTAATGAATGAGGCAATGGGGAGTAATTTAAATTGAGTTTATTACTTTTCAGAAATCAAGAAAAGGTGGTTGGCCAAAGGGGAAGAAACGTAAGAAACCAAGAGACTGGAATGCTCCAAAGCAGCCACTGTCTGGCTATATAAGGTTTCTGAATGACAGGCGGGAAAAGATACGCCTTGAAAATCCAAACTTAACATTTGTGGAAATTACGCGACTTCTTGGGGCTGAATGGACAAAATTACCACAGCATGAAAAACAGGTTTGTACAAATCTTTATTTTTCACTCTTACCTTATTCACAGCCTGTATTATCAAATTTAATTCCTTAATGAGCGTTCTATGGAAATATCCGACAGCTATCATGTGTAAATACGATTAATTTCAATTTGTCGCAGAAATAAGCAGGGCTTGATACTTTAGTTTTAATCAACCCTTGTTTAGAAAGGAAGTTAGAGTGCAAAGATCAGGAATCAATACAATCAAGTACCACACCTGATCCAGGATACCAATGGGAAAGTGACAAACTCACAGTAAGACACCACAAACGAGAGACAAGAGGTCAGCCCTTCCCCAGCAGGTGACCACAAAGCACATATAAAACAGACGCGCACAAAGGCATAGCAAACACAAGACAAAAAAAAAGATCCACAAAAGAAGTACTGCCTTGGAACGGTCAGTAAATTTTTTGGTTTGCATGAAAGACCCCTAACTTATCAATGCATCATCTCCTAAAACATATAAATCAAGATATAACAAGGAGATAAAGCAAAGATAAGGACTCAATAGTAAATAAAACTGAATACCAGAGCAAAAGAAACCCCGGTGGGCCCGACAAACAGCCAAAGCATCAGGCTCCTACTATCTCATCAATAGCTAAGTCTTTAAGTCCGAACCGTCATAGAGTCTGAAGTATGACCCACTGGTGTGCAATTAAAGAGGAAGTTAGAGTCTTTGTGTTTCCAACAATATGGCATTTTGACATGAATAGTCTCAAACGAGCCTGTGCAGCCTCCTTTAAAGCTTAGAAACACCAAATGCTGTTTCAATCATTAGCTTAATATTCATAGAATATTCAAGCGACTAGCAAAAGCTCTGATCAGAATGTGTGTATGCACATACAATATTGTTGGAAATCTCATGTTGCAGGTCTGTTGATGCCGGACCCAGTGACAGTCTGATGAGAGGGTAGCGTGCCAACTCGTAACCCAGCCATCCGCGCATGGGTCCATGAGTAGCTTACCAAAGCCTACCCCAGCTACCTACCCATGGGTCTGGCATCAACAGATGTAACCACCCAAACATGTGTTCAGGGGTGTGGAAATAGTAAAATTTTCTACTTGTCCAGGGACAAGTAAAAAGGTAAAATGTTTCTTGTCCATAGAACATTTTACTTGTCCAAAAGAACAAATTAGCTTATACCTTACAGTGCTTAAACAATTTATTCTTTCAAAAACAGCATGAAACCAGATATATATCAACTCTTGTAAACAGTATGGATCCTGATCAGCTGGCTTCTCTTGTAAACAGTGTAGATCCAGATCAGCTGGCTTCTGAAGAAGCCAGCTGATCAGGATCCACACTGCTTTCAATGCAAGATGTGAGCTCATTATAATTAATCAAAATATGAAATACAGAATTGTATTAACTTAATACATTTCTACTTGTCCAAGGACAAGTAAATTGAAATTTTCAACTTGTCCTGAAAGAAATGGGACCAGGTCGGACAAGTCTGCCAAGGTATTTCCACAGCCCTGCATGTGTTGAAAGAAATTGATGGATTTCAAAGTTGTGGCAAAATTGTATTCAAACCTTGCATAAATCTGCTGCGAATTCTAACGCTGGAATAAAGTCAAATCATATCTACACACAATTGCATTGTCAGATTTTTCCATAGGTCACTAAATAAGGAATACAAATTGATAAAACTCACTGAGACCAACCTTTTATGTTGTTTTTTTCTGTCAAGCATGCTAGCTGGATGTGTTGTGGCAACATTATTCTGTTGACTCTGTTTGGAGCTAGTGCCACTATTCATTACTCGTGAGATGTCATCGTAAGAAACCGGCTGATCAGGATCTGCAGTGTTTTCAAAAAAGGATAAATCCTGATTCGGCAGGACTAGGGTAAATAAAACACACTTATCCAGAGGCCTGCCTAAGTATAGGGACTTTTTTTGTTTCAGAAATTTCTTGATGATGCGGACAAGGACAAGGAGACAGTTCTTTTGAGTACCCACAAATACATTTAGTTTGAGAAATAAGAGACCTAATTTTTTATTATGCTCTCTTTAATTTATCTTATCCAGAGGGATATCAAAGTATAGCAAAACCTGTCTCCAAAATACCAAAAAATAGGTTTTCAAGACCTATTATCACTTAATGCATTCTGCAATACTTTTTACCTTCATTAAGCTACCTGTTGTCATTAAGACCTTTGTTTTGTCTATTTTTGAGTGGCTGTTTTACAAACTATTTAGGAAACGCAGTGGCTCAGTGGTAGAGTGTTTGATTCGAGACCCTGGGGCCTCAGGTTCCAGCCTCACAGGTGTCACTGCATTGTGTTCTTGAGCAAGACACATTAATCCTAGCTCATAGTAATGGTTCAACCTAGGAAAGACCTGTCCCTATATAACTGAAAGATTGTTGATGGGACAGGGATAATCCTAACCCAAAATGATGATGGGCCCTTAAAATGGGCCAATGGCCCATATGTCATTCAATTACATGCAAATTTCCAAATTTAAAGGGCCATTGGAAATTTTTTTGGGCCCTCTTGCAAAATTTGATGGGCCCAAGAATCCTTAATATCCACATCAGAGCATAATTGACGTGAGATTTGAATAGCTTGTATATGGGGCCCAGCCAGAAATAAAGTCCATTTTAGCAAAACATTAATAGTTTTCTCACAAAATGGATCGGGCCCATCCTAGGATTATCCCTGATGGGACGTAAAGAATCAAATCAAACAAATCAAACACAGTATTTACTATATAGGGAATTTTGTTTCAGAGATTTCTTGATGACGCCGACAAAGACAAGGAGAGATACTTACGAGAGATGGAAGCTTACCAGAAAACAGATACCTATAAGATGTTCAAACAGCAACAGGAAAAGAGGATGAAAGGTAATGCAAAAATATTTCAATATTTCACCTGTCCTGCAGGAAGAGTGGCTTACAATTTCCACTCGTCCTGCAAACACATGCACTTGTCCTTTAAAAGGGTATGCAATAAAGAACATAAGGGAGTAATATGACTTCCTTGAGTATTTCTTCCCAAAGCACTCGTCCTACAGGGCGAGTGCATTTGGAAGAATTACTCGTCATTTCTAGAATTCACTCGTTTCTAGAATTCACTCGTAATTACTAGTGGACGAGTGGAATTTTTGTCCCCTGTAATGGAGATTGGACACGATAAACGCAAAAACTTGAGTGAAAAGTTGTAATTATTTGCTTATCAATCAGTTAAATATTTGTTTTGGTTGCTTAAAAGAACCGTCTCGTTGAGACGGCTCTTTTGAGTACCCACAACATATATTTTGTTTGAAAAATAAGAACATTATTTTTAATGACAACCTTATCTAAAAGTGTGTTATAGGTTGAATTTTCGTGTCATTGAGATGGTTGTTTTGAGTACCCACAACATATGTCTTGACTGAGAAATATGATATTTTTTGATCATTCATTCTTATCTAGGGGGCTTAGATCTTTTAATGCATATATGACAAAAACAGCTTGTTCAATTAATCCTTTTTCAACTAGTGTCGTCGGGAGCGCAGTTGCTCAGGAGTAGAGTGCTTGACTCCAGACAGAGGGGCCGCATGTTTAATCCTCACCTGCGTCACTGTGTTGTGTCCTTGAGAAAGAGACATTAATCCTAGCTTAAAACTGGTTCAACCCAGGAAGACACTTCCCTACATAACTGACAGATTGTTGATGGGCCATAAAGAATCAAATCAAACAAAACTACTAGTGTCGTCTGCTGATAACTTTTACAAACATTTTGAACCAAACTATTTGACACTCTGATATTATTCTTGATATGATTTTTTTTTTAAATAAGCCATTTAAAAGACATAAAAGAGGAAAAAATTCCCCAGGGGGCAGAGTTAAACAGACTAACTGAAATCTTTAAATGTTTAGCAGTTGTAGTTTGGGGAATGCCAATGGCACGGAGGAAGACCAGACTGCAAGGATACGCAGGCTTGTTTGCACCTTTATTGTTCACATGCAACAAAAGCGGGTTCTCTCATCACATAACACATACCATTTATACTACATGAATTTTGTTCATATTGTGTTAGAAAAATGATTGTCATTATAGTTATACAGAGCTCCTGATAAAAATTGGTGTACAGTAAATGTTCTAAAATTTTGAACACAACATGTAGCTGCCTGCCAAAAGGCCAAGGCAACCAGAGCAGACCCAGATCAGACTGCTTCTGAAGAAGCAGTCTGATCTGGGTCTTCTCTGTTTGCTATTCTCACAAGCATTTTATCAGTCCCAGCCTCAGCCATATTTTAGCTGAGAACAATATTTTTGAACATTTACCATAGAAAAGTTTTTAATATTTTGTGATTATTTTCTTTGACTGTTTTGCAGCTGAAATGGAGAATGAAAATTTGAATGGAAGACAGATCGAGGTATGTATCACTGTACTCAAGATAGGAGGTACTAAAATTTCCAACGCTTTTCTCTTGTTGATTTTCAGGGCTGGAATTCATAAAATGCTTTGTCAGAATAGGAAACAGTGAAGATCCTGATCAGACTGCTTCCTCAAGATAGGGATTTGGAAGGACATATGGGCCGCAATGTGAGAATATAACAATCCACCATGAGTGTCCATGTAGGATAGAGATATCTCACCCAAGGGGTCGGAATTTTAACCAGGGACTAGGCTTGCCGAGAACCTGGTTAAATTCCGACCCCGAGGGTAAGATTTCTCTATCCTACATGAACAGACTCTTGATGAATTGTTTTTCTCCCACTTTCCAAGGTTTTTTGTTGGAACATAAAATGTCCAAAAAACGTGAAAAATTGAACTTTTTCTTGTTGGATTTACATTATTACTGAGTTCATGAGTGTTTTTATTTAAGAAATATATCAGCTTCAGCAGTGAATTGTTGAGTAATAATTCACTGTTTGGAGGTCAGTTGTAAAGAAGATCAAATCACAAGCGAGCAGCGCGAGTGATTTATCGTCGTACAACTGAAAGACAAACAGTGAATTATTACTCAACAATTCACGCACTGGAGCTGATCTATTTCGATTCTAACACACAGTAAACGACGAAAACACATTCGAAGTCTTCAGCTTCTTCCAACTTTCTGCCATTGCACTGAAGAACTCCCGCCAATTCTTAGACTACGTCGCATACCTTTACATGTAATTGTAACGTCTTTCAAGCGTAAAAACGACGTTACACCGTCTAAAGCCATGAGTGACGTCATTTTCTAGTGATGTCAGCTATCACACACTTTAGCCGTGGATTATTGTGCGATATATCACAGTTTGTTACCGTTGGCTCTATAGGCGAGGTGTGTTAGAATTGGTATTTAAATGGTTGTAAACATTGTTTGCACCTCGTTATTGACTGGAAAACACGATTGGAGCATTAATTAAGTTGCGTAATGCAAAATAAAATCCTGCTTGGCTCCCTGTGCCATTAGTGTCACACTGCCATTATCGTCACGTGGTGCACGTTTGGTGACGTCATCAACGTTATATGACGTCAGTAAGTAACGCTTACCCTTGCTTGGTGCCTTTGAGTTACTTAGGCGCAATATATTTGTCCTTTGAATATCTTTTTTGGAAAAAAAAAGAATAATTTACTCTGCCCATGTAAGAAAGTAGTCACATGGTCATGTAAGATAGAAATTTCTTACATGAGCTGACAGCCTATCTTACATGGGCAAAGGTGGGGGAAAAACCTGTCTTTGGGGTTTAGGACAAAGCGAGATTGAAACTAGCCTGCTCAGCTCCAGAGACTAGCAAGAAAATTGAAATTTTTCGCTCATAGCAATTTACCAATAACTGAATAACAAAGGTGCTGATCAGAGTGAGTGTATGCGCAGGCAAGCCTGTGCCTTTGTTGTTCGCAATCCCCAGAAGACAGGTTTTCTCTAGTCAAGGCTCATATATAACCATCGCTATCGTAACAAAAACGGCCCAAAAGTAGGCTGAAAATACGAACAAAAAACATTGACATACCGGTAGAGCACAAGCAAATACCAAATAGAATTTTGACATATGATAAACATTACCATTACACACAACGTGTCAAAAGGTTTATTTGATATCTAGCTGTGCTGATATCTAGTTCTTAAAAAAAAGTCTTCGAAAGCCTTAAATTGGTCCAAAATTCCAAAGGACCTCTGACACTTTGATAGGGTATCTGTCTATTTTTCAGATGCTTCCCAAAACTTCCCTATGTATAAGATATCACTGGTATCCTTTTGAATAGGACACTTGATGTATTAGGAACGAATTTAGGTTATGATTAGACAGGCAGATTCCTACGACAAAACAGGAGATGCTACCAAAGGGGATAGAGGTTGCAAAATTTGACATCACCAAAACATTTAGAAATCAATTATTTTCACGTGTTAGAGTATTATATCATCAATACTCGATTACAAATTACAGTGAAAGTATTTTAAAGTCCAAAATCATGAGCATTTTAATGATTATTTGTGTTGTCTTTTCTATCTGATATGTTAAGAAATATTTTGAAGTGCAACTGTAGTCGATATTCAACCTGGATGACAATGTATTTACCTGGTGCAATATTATGCAGCAATGGATTATAACCATTCATCCATGCGTAAAGTACACCTAGTCAATGGCCATGTAGTTTATAAATTTAGTAAAATGACAAGTTTCATAGTCTAAAGAAAAAGATGCTAAAACGTTGTAATATTTCATGACTAATAGGTTATGAAAAGGAAGTTTACCATGATCTCAGACAATCTCTAATTGATAAAGCGACTGAAACAAAATCAAATTTTTTGCTGTTGAATGATTGAATGATGTTGAAAAACTTAGGCATGTTGTTGAAAACCACTTTTTTATGTTGCAAAATTTATTGCGGATGCTATGCAACGAAGAAAGTCTGTACTCTATAATTGAAACCATACATTTACTGCCAGTATTATATATTTATATGCATATTTTCAAAGTATTTGAAAGTGAAGGTAAAATGCTCATGCAAAATCACGTATGATACGGATATTCTATAGTGAAACTCTATTTTCTCTTTTTTTTGTACAAATATAAAATGCTTAAAGTGACTTGTAGGCCCAATGCGGCCGGGTGTTGTTAGACACACTATTTGATGTTTATATTGTATATTTATAACACATGTCACTATAATAAAATTTACTTACTTACTACTTACTTGTACTAATTATTTCATTTTACTGTAAAAAAAGATTTTCAAGAAAGCACACCAAAAATCCAAATGCCAATGTTCGGGCTTGTCAAATATGAGAACACACTTACGTGGAGGGGATGATGTTTTAACCATATTATTCTGTTTCCTATATGTATAATACAAAAAGTGACCACTTTAGCCCCAAAGTAAAACCGTACACTTATGGAAATAGGAAATCAAATGCAAAGTCATAAAATAGAGACCAACAGCGAGGTTATATATATTAAGATGGAAGCAACTTTAATTTTTATCAAAATTATAGGCAGCGATACACTGTGATTCCCATCATTACCATCGTCAGAGGTCCTTCTTTATTGTAGCCTACATGTATTTGCCAGCCATTTTCTATTAAAGTACTATGCAATGGTAAACAGTAAATGAATACCAAGCTTTAACATTTGGCTTATTGTTCTAATAATTAACGAATTAGACCAAATAAAAATATAAGCATGTTTCGAATATCAGGTTTGAAAATTTTAGTTAGGGTAGGCACACATGTATATTACAATTTTTTTAGAATTTGTTATCTGGAAAAGAAAATGATAATTTTTTCCAGAGAACCTGAAAAAAAAATCTAGGTGTTACTAGTAAATTTAGGTAGGGTCATGTTACCCTAAATACAGGTATTTTTTTTTTGGCCTTAGAAGAGTTGGTTGTTGTTCTTGTTATTTGCTTTTAGTTCTTAGACTGATGGAATGTTCCATAAAGTTTAATACTGTTAAGTCAGGATGGTTCATTGTATAAATTGAAGAGTCACACATCTATATTATTAATTTCCCAAAAAATATTGTATTTCCTTCTCTAAAGATTGATTTTGTCAAAGCAATCAGTGCAGAACCCAGTGCAGACCCTGATGAAATGCCACCTTATGTGGCATTTCATCTGGATCTACACTGTTTCCCATATTGCTTGTTTAGGGGCTTAGGGTCCTCAGAGGGTAGAATACAGCTATCATTTTTATACTTTGGAGGGAGTGCAGGGTTCGCACAGGCTTGAAAAGTACTTGCATATAGAGGGCTTTACTTGAAAATCAAATCTGCCTTGAAAAGTACTGGAAAATCACATAAAGGCCTTGAAAAGTCCTTGAATTCTACTATTTTATGTAAGACTTAACACTGTTGATAGAGAACTAAATCAGTATAAAATTGCTTGGCCTTTATTTGGTGCAGCATGTGCTGCACCAAATAAAGGCACAACAATTTTATACTAATTTTCAAGTACTAATTTCTCAATTATCTCAGTCTAGCATTTCTGAAGTAGAATTCTAACACTTAAATCAGTAGTTTTCATGATTCTTTAGTCCTTGAAAACTGTATGAGAGTCCTTTAGAAGTCCTTGAAAAGTCCTTGAATTTACTCAAACTTGCCTGTATGAACCCTGGGGTGGGAATAGCCATCTTATGTTCTTTGCTGTTTGATCCTTCTTACCTAGGTCTTGGAATATTTGCAGGGTCTCACAGAAGAAGATACAAACACCAGTGGAACTCTCAATATTCCAATATTTACTGAGGAGTTTCTAGACCACAATAAGTGTAAGTAATTGTTTGTCATGGATATCCCACATGCTGTTATGTAGTTGTGTGAATGGACGAGTGAGGCCTATTATGAAAAATCATTTGTTTGCTTGAGCTGTGCTCATAGGTTTAGATAAACACAATTTTTGAGAGTAAACTAGTAAATGTTTTCTTACCCATCAGTTTAAACATATGTTATGGGTGCTCAAAAGAACCGTCTTGTCTCATTGAATATACAGGGTTTGAGACTCACTACAGGTAATGCACTGTGTCCTTTAGCAAGACACTGTAAACCTCTGCTTAGATATGAACACCAGCGGAACTCAAATATTTGGTGAATGTTTGAGGCTTAAATAGAAAAATCATTTGTTTCCATTTTCTACTTACCCAGCTAGAAGAGCAAGGTGGCTCAGTTGTACACAGGGTCCGCACAGGCTTGAAAAGTACTTGAATATACAGGACTGTCTTGAAAAGTCCTTGAAAATAAAATTTGCCTTGAAAAGTACTTGAAAAACACTCAAAGGCCTTGAACAGTCCTTGAATTTTAACATTTGCACGAGGATTCAACAGTTTTTTGGAGGCCTAAATCAGTATAAAATTATGGTGCCTTTATTTTGTGCAGCATATGCTGCACCAAAGAAGGGTACCA
Organism: Loripinus fragilis; assembly: GCA_964019695.1. Lineage (NCBI taxonomy): Eukaryota > Metazoa > Mollusca > Bivalvia > Lucinida > Lucinidae > Loripinus > Loripinus fragilis. The sequence continues at coordinate 68,220,957 of OZ026530.1, forward strand.
TAATTATACCCCCCGCAAACTTTGTTTGTGGTGGGTATACTGTTTTCATGTTGTCCGTGCGTGTGTGCGTGCGTGTGTGTCCGTCCGTCCGTAACTTTTGTTTTTTTAATATCTTGAAGAGTCATTGCTGGATTTTCATCAAACCTTGCAAACATGTCCATATATGCAAGACAAATACTTTAGACAAAAAAGTAAGGGCTAGGGGCCAATTCTATTAGAGTTATTTCCCTTTGTAGTTCTAAATGGCTTTTAATATAGGGTTTTATGCTTATGCTATTATAGGCCATACACGGGCCGATCAACTCCTACCACAGCTTTTAATGGAACACTTTGATACTTTGCCTATACAATGTAGACACATTGAACATATGCATGAAGGAGTTTGCTTTAGAAAAAAATATTTTTTGACAAAATGACAGCTGTGAGAACTTATGACAATTTTTCCGTCCGTCCTCTCGTAACGTTTTTTTTTTTTTTAATATCTTGAAGAGTCATTGCTGGATTTATATCAAACCTTGCAAACATGTTCATATATGCAAGACAAATACTTTAGACAAAAAAGTAAGGGCTAGGGGCCAATTCTATTAGAGTGATTTCCCTTTGTAGTTCTAAATGGCTTTTAATATAGGGTTTTAAGCTTATGCTATTATAGGCCATACACGGGCCGATCAACTCCTACCACAGCTTTTAATGGAACACTTTGATACTTTGCCTATACAATGTAGACACATTGAACATATGCATGAAGGAGTTTACTTCAGAAAAAAAATATTTTTTGACAAAATGACAGCTGTGAGAACTTAAGACAATTTTTCCCTAATAAGGCTTTTGTATATGCATAGACGGTGCCTTCATGGGTCGATCAACTCCTACCACAGCTTTTGATGGAGCAATTTGATACTTTGCCTATACAATGTAGACACATTGAGCATATGCATGAAGGTGTTTGGCTCAGAAAAAATAATTTTTGACAATATGACAGCTGTGAGAAGGTAGACAATTTTTCCCTAATAAGGCTTTTGTGTATGCATAGATGGTGCCGTCATGGGCCAATCAAATCCTACCACAGCTTTTAATGTAGCAATTTGATACTTTTCCTTTACAATATAGACACATTGAACATATGCATGAAGGAGTCTGGTTGAAGAAAAAAAAATTGACAAAATGACAGCTATTAGAACTTAGACAATTATTACCTTATATGACTTTTGTATATGCATGGATAGTGCCTTTATGGGCCGCTCAACTCCTACATAGCTTTTGATGGAGCAATTTGATACTTTGCGGATACAATGTAGACACATTGAACATATGCATGAAGGAGTTTATAATTTTTGTTTGCACAGATTCTGCTGAAATCTTCTTTTCAAAACTTAGGTCTGCTGGTTTGAACTATAACTTGCCAAGTTTTTTCACTGAATCTTACTGTGCGGGGGGTATCTAATAAGCATTGCTTATTGACTTTTTCATTTTACACTGATTTTCTAAAACTAATATCTTTAGTAATGGACTCTAGCATTTCAGAATTAGAATTTTAACGTGTAAATCAGTATTTTTCATAAGTTTTCAGTCCTTGAAAACCATAGGAAAGTCCTTAAAAAAACCTTGATTTTTACACGAACTTGCCTGTATGAACCCTGGTACAGTTCACTGCAGGCACAGTGTTATGTCTTTGAGTAAGACACTTTATCTTAGCTTAGTACTGGTTCAACCCATGAACACAGGGAACCATCCAAACATGACTGAAAATTGTTGACTGGGACATAAAGCATTAACAGCAAATACGTACTCAGTTATTTTACCCCTCCCCCCCAAAATTGCCTCTGAGCACAATATACCTCGAATTTGATTCAAATTAGCAGTGACTTGAACAACTGGTATTCAGATTATGAAGTTTTCACATAACTTTCTTCTATCAAGATTTGAATAACCAAGAGTTACTATTATTGTTTAAACCCTTAAAGCACCATCTGATAATTTTGTCTGCTTAAGTCGTCCACTGCATATATTTGCCAGCATTAAATGGTAAAACTGTAGAGGCAAACAGTATAGGAGCAGTCTGATCTGGGTCCACACTGTTTGTCAAAATGGCTTCTAAAACATTTCAGTAGACAACAAAAGCAGACAACCTATTTCTGAATCCCTTTTGTATAGTGCTTTATCATATGACATTGTGTCTGGGAGTGAAATAACACCATGCATTAAAATTGATAAACCACTAGTGTTTTAGAGATTTTCTGGTAATGTTTGGAGGTCCATAACGAGGTTGCATACATAAAAACAAAATTATAACTTTTTTTATGCCAGAAATGAGATTTCAAAGTAATCTTAATGTCATATGATAAAAAGAATCTAACATTCGTGCTTTTGTATTATTTAACTCCCAATAACTTCCTTGTTTATGGTCAGAAAAATAAAGTGTGGGTACTCATTTTCTTAGTTAGAATGAGCGGAACATTTTGAGACCAAAATTGAGCAGATTTGGTGAAATTGTCTGTTTTGCATCAAAACCGCACCGTCTACAGCAACTCCGTGCAAGAAACACTGCGAAGTATTTCATCAAATGGGTTGGGTAATAAAACAGTTATTTCATGCCTGTTTGTAGTATAGTCAAACTATTATCCCTCGGTACTGTGGACGACCTGATGCACTAATGCACTCGGCCTTCGGCCTCATGCAATAGTGCATCAGGTCGTCCACGGCACCTCGTGGTAATAGTTTTGACTATACTACAAACAGGCATGAAATAACTGTATACTATACTACAATCAGACTTGAAATAACTGTATACTATTAAATGCTAATTTTATTGTGTTGATTAGTAGTTGTTTATATATTGTACAAATAAGATAATGTTTAAACTATGTGTTAATGGGTTATCTTCCCTTTAGCTCGCGAGGCAGAACTACGACAACTTAGAAAGCAGACAACAGAGCTGGAAGAGCAGAATGCCATCTTGAGCAAACATATAGAGAATATGAAACAGGCCATTGAGAAGCTCCAGGTTGATGCTGTACAACAGCGCAATAATAACATGGCCCTTCAAGGTCACCTGGACGCTTTAAGAGCAACACTGACGTCAAATTTCTCATCAATACCATTACCAGGTTTGTTGTTATTTAGTTTTCCATATACACCATTGTTTAAATTTGATAAACCCACCAAAGATTTTCATATTTAAAGTTTAGAAATAATGCTATGATGGGCATAACAAAGTTGCAAAATAATGACAAAATTGTAGCATTCTCACGCATAAAAAAGGTGATTTAGAGCAGTTTTAGTGTGAAGTAGTAAATAGAATCTAATATATGTGCCATTATACCCCTGTTATAAATATCTTTAGACTTTTTGGGTGTGGGGCGAGTGGAGATTGATGTTGGGAAAGTAAGAGCATAACCTGAGGGTATACATGACTCTCAGGGCTCTTTTTCAAGTGTATTATAAAATTTATTAAACTCTTCACGAAAAAGCCTTTAAATCCTCAACAAAGCTCTTTCCCCAAGAGGAGTGCAGTGGCTCTGTGGTAAAGTGCTGGTAAAGTGCTTGACTCGAGATTCTGTGTTCTAGCTAGACACTGCATTGTGTCCTTGAGCAAGACAATTTATCTCTGCTTAATACTGGTTCAAGCCAGTAAGACCCATCTTGACCTGACTGAAAAAATGTTGACTGGGGGGGGGGTTAAAGAATCAAATCAAACAAAATCTCTTTCCTCAGCTTTTTAAATAAATGCAAAAAATACATTGCAACTCATGTAAGATCCTTAAAGAAAATTTACTTTACTTTTGAGAAGGGGCCCTAGGGCCTTTCAGATTGGGAAAATTAGCGTGGTAAACCCCTAAATTGGAAAATGTGTTGTAGCTTACAATTACGCATTTTTCTCTCAATTAAAAAAAACAAATTAGCTATTACACATGCTATATTGCCCTTAAATTGATGGAGAAATAAGATGCAATGGTAGTTGTAGCTTTTGTAGTGTGTATGGTGACTGAATAAAAATTCTTTAAAAAAATTCTTTTTAAGATTGGGAATTTTTTTTCAAAATTGGGAAAAAAGTCACCAAATGCCCCTGAGAACACAAAAAAAAAATCCCTGCACGATGTTGGGTTTCCAATAGATATGGAAGGATTAACTGTCCCAAATGTTGACCTTATGCAATCGGACATTACTTAAGAAATAGATCAGCTCTAGCAGTGAATTGTTGAATAATGATCACTGTTTGGAGGTCAGTTGTAAAGATCAAATTACGAGCGTGCAGGGCGAGTGAACAACTGACCAACAAACAGTGCATCATAACTCAACAATTCATTTATTTCGATTCTAACACACAATAAAGGACAAAAACACATTTGAAGTCTTCAGTTTCTTCCAACTTTCCGCCATTGCACTGAAGAAATCCCACCAATAGTTGGATCGTGACACATACTTAACATGTATTTGTAACTTTTTTCAAGCATAAGAATGTTACACCTTCTAATGCCACAACTGACGTCATTTTACAGTAACAATTGACATCAGCCAGCTAGTGCACACTTTCCACAGGCTTTCAAAACTGTGACATTATTGTTTGATATTACACATTTTTTAGCATTGGCTTTATAGGCGAGTTGTGTTAGAATTTACATTTGCAAGTGCATTAGAATAAAGAGAAATAGCCTACCACGATTTTGGAGTGTGATACATGTATTGGCCATTTGTATGAGTTCTATTTGAATATTAGCTAATTGGGCATTGTCTTGAGAAAACAAATTTAGGGCTTCTCGTAACAAGAACCATGTAATATTGGCCTCTGGTTGTATGATATTGGCCTCTTGTTGTATGATATTGGCCGCTGGTTGTATGATATTGACCTTTGCTTATATAACTCTTTATTCCATAATAACACCTTTTGATGCCTTTTAACATCATGTATTTGAAAATATTATGGAAAATGGAGCATTTGCTCTTGGAGCAAATGCTCCATTTTCCATTATATTTTCAAAAGCTTTCAAAACTTAGATTTTTCTTGAATTTTTCAATATTGTCTTAAAATAGAAAATGATGTCATGATCTAAAAATAGCCTATGGAATATCTCTTGTTCACAGGTAGTCAAGAAACACCCAATATAGAAACTATAGACAACTATATGGCAAGGTTACACACTATCATCCTAGATTCACCACAGGACAATGAGAAACTCATAGCAACTGTGAGAGATATTGTAGGAAGATTAAATATTGATGGGTAAGTCTTCATACCATTGGGGCCGCAATGTGAGAAATATAATATTGGCCTCTGGTTGTATGATATTGGCCTGTGCAACTGTGAGAGATATTGTTTGACGATTGAATATGATGGGTAAATCTTAATACAATTTGGGCCACAAGACCCACAACGCGAGAAAACTTGTCTTCGTGAGATTCAAACCAGGCTATTCAGCTGCAGAGACTAACTAAAATTTGTAAATTTCACTTCTAGCAAGACTAGATATGATGCTTTCCAATAAGCGAATAACAAAGGCCAGGGGACAAAAATTTCTCTCGTCTGCTTGTAATTACGAGTGAAATCTAGAAAGGATGAGTAATTCTTTCCTATTCTTTCCAAAGCACTCGTCCTACAGGACGAGTACTTTGGAAAGAATAGCTCGAAGTCGTATCACATATTACTGCCTTATGTTCTTTAATTAACAGAAAATTATTTTTCTTATTTCTCAACCAAAACATATGTTGTGGGTACTCAAAAGAACCGTCTCTATGAGACGGTTCTTTTGAGCGTCCAAAACACGTTTAAACTGATGGGTAAGAAAATAATTGCAATTTTACGCCAAAATATTTGCTTAACTGGCCCTTTGGTAAAAATACTAATTTTTGTGTCACCTGCAAAGCATGGCAGACACACAGGGATCATGTCTCCTGTGTCGTCGTAAGATTCATTGTTGGCCGATAGTATACTCTTGGGATTAATGTCTTTTGAAGGGATGCAGCAAATTTCATTCAAAGTTTACAGAAGGTTAAAGCATTGTAAAATATAGGTCAAGTTCAAATTTGGAGATCATCTGCAAAAGTTAGGCAACACATCCAATTCTTGAAATTCTAGTTATTCTGCCTGCCAGCAGCAAATTTTTGTCATCTTCTGATAGTCTTTGCAAACAGGTTTGGTTCCAGATCAGGGCCGACAAAGGGTTAGGCCCTGATATTGAGCCAAACCATCTTACACTCTGATAGTGTTCTGAAAGTTTTTTTTTTTAAAAGTTTATTTTGAAAAAAACATCAGCAGACAACAAAAAAAAATATTAAATTACCCAGCATACAAAGACTTTATTTTAGAAAGTTTGTATATTTATCTTTCAGTGGCAGCTGACCTAGTTGCTATGGTTACAAGATCTGAAGACCAAAGATATGATTACAACAGCAAAGCACCACAAAACTCTACATGTTTTTGCCAGAAGACTTTACATGTTTTGATCAGAAAACTTTACATGTTTGGTCAGAAAACTTTACATTTTTTGAATGGAAACATGTTTGGTCAGAAAACTTTACATGTTTTTGGTCAAGAGACTTACACATTTTGATCAGAAAACTTTACATGTTATGGTCACAGACCTTAAAATGCTTTGGTCACAAAACTTTACATGTTTTTGTCAGAAAATAGAAATACAGTTAAGAGTGTGTAATAACAATTAATTTTCTTATTTCTCGACCAAACCATATGTTGTGGGTACTAAAAAGAACCGTCTCATTGAGACGGTTCTTTTGAGCACCCAAAACAAATGTTAAAATTGATGAATAAGAAAAGAATAATATTTTTATGCACAATGAACTTTGCTAATCTCATGCCCATGGAAATAAGTTCATTTAGGTGGGGACTACTGTATAAAAAATTTCAGAGTGTCTACTCACTTTAACATTAGCAAAACAATAAATTTTTATTTGCGACAATAAAACCAGTAACAGTGGCTTGAGACTCCTTATGTATGGAGAATGAAAGATTGTTCATAATATTTCTGTTCACATGACCAAGATGACCATAACATGGTAGAACTCATCAATATTCTTCTTCTCTAGAACCAAGATCCATTGGCCTTGCTTTGGTATGTTTGTATTGATGCTTACAATTTTTCAGTCATGTAGGGACGATTCCTGTCTTCCTGGGTTGAACCATTACAAAGCAGCAGATAAAGTGTCTTGTTCAAGGACACAGCACCGTGTCTTTAGTGAATCTCAAATAAGCAACACTTCGATCCCCAGTCTAATGCTCTACAAATTGAGTCACTCCGCTCTGCGAGCCTAGGTGTGTTGCATATGGGATATTAGCCCTATCAAGTTTGTTCAATCCATGAATCTATTTTGACCTTGACCTACTTTACAGCAAAGTTAAATGTGTTTTTATGTGGAAAACATGGATTTCCGCATCCAAAAAGTCATGTTTTTTTGCAACAAGGATGAATGTATTTAGTGCTAACAATTATCCATTTTTTGTGCTCCTACCTAAATGCAAAAGAACAATTTTATATCACATGATGTTGTGTATGTGTGATATAACCCCATGTATTAAATAGAGAATCTAACATGAGATAAAATGCGAGCTTTGCCAAGTATTTTTTCTCTTTTTTGCAACAAGTTTAATACATTTAATAATACAAGAGCACGAAAGTTTGATTCTATTTTATCATATGACATGTAGATTACATTGGAATCTCATTTCTTGTATAAAAATTACGGTTTTGTTGTTATGTACGCAGCATTGATATGGGCGTCATAATGTTACCCGTAAATCTGTAAAACCACTTGTGGTTTATCGATTTAAATGCATGGTGCTATTTCACTCCAAGGGGCAGCATAATATGATAAATGTTTAGCTGCGTTGTGGTCCTTGAGCAAGACATGTAGATCCTAGCTTAGTACTGGTTCAACCCAGGAAGACCCGTCCCTGTTGAAAGACTGTTGATGGGACGTAAAGAATCAAATCAAACAAAAATAAATGTTTAGTAATGCTATGTAATGATCCCCCTAACAAGGCGTATATGTTTTTTGCCAAATCTAAGCTTTTTTTTTTCCAAAATTCAATTTCAAAGTAGTTTAAGTGTCATATGATACAGTAAGACCTGTGTAAAACGGCCACTAAAAATAGACAAAACGAAGATTTTAATGACAAATAGTAGCATAATGAAGGTCAATAGTAATGCAGAATGCTCTCCTGGAGGCATTCTGCATTACTTTTGACCTGCATTATTCAATCAGAGTGGCTTTTTCACACATTTTTACTGTATATAGAATTTAACATTCATGCTTCTGTATTATTGAATTTATTGAAGTTGTTGCAAAAAATTGATAATGGCGTGCCAAAATTTTGCATTTTATCGCTTTCCTGATTTCCTTTGATAATTTTAATAAAATCTGTCAGAGCACTCAATGACATGTAGGATCCTGTGTTTACATTGCTTTGATAACAGCAATCATATTTGGTTATATTTGAGCCAGTGCATTAGATTTCCAACAATGTGGTATGTGCGACCAGCGGAGCCTCAGATCAGCCTGCACCTACGGGCAGTCTGATCAGAGCCTTTGCAGGTGGCTTGAATATTCTATGAGTGTTAAGCTACTGTGTGAACATCATTTGGAGTTTCTAAGCTTCAATGGAGGCTGCACAGGCTCGTCCAAGTCTACACATGTCAAACTGCCACATTGTTGGAAATCCCATGCACTGGCTCGTTTGAATAAATGTATTAAATACTATTAAATGAAATTATGACAAATCCTGTAGTTTATCTTTGTTGTATAGCTAATCCCTTTCTGCCATACACCCCATTGTACGTACAGTAAAACCTGTCTTAAGCGGCCACTCAAAAAGAAGACTGAAAATTGGTTTTCAAGACTGATTATCACTTAATGCAGGTCTCGCTTAATGCAGGTCCAAAGTATTGCAGAATGCTCCCCTTGGAGCATTCTGCAATACTTTTGACCTTCATTAAGCAACCATTTGTCATTAAGATCTTTGTTTGTCTATTTTTGAATTGCCGCTTAAGACAGGTTTAACTGTACAGTCCATTGTGTTAAAAAGGGGTATTATTCTCATTTTGAAAAAATATGGAAAACTGTCACTGCATCCAAATACCCAGCCAACTGATGGGTAAGAAGCATTGTTTTCTTCTTCTAAATTTCATTTTAATTGAATGTAAAAGTAGTAGACTTACACTTTTTCCTATGATAATTTAACTGATAAACTAGTATAATTGAACTATTATATCAACTAACCTTATAAATGAAATTACCCATATAAATGTTGAGTGTAGTGTTTTGTAAAAATTCATTGAGATAAAGGAGCTCTAGCGACAAGGCGTATATTTTCCCTAGTTGACATGATTACAAACACCAAATTTTCAAATTGCTTTAATGTTTTTAAAATTGGTTTGGTTTGGCAGCAAAATATGCATTAGTAAGCATCAAAATAGGATGATCGGTACTCGAATCTATTCCTAAATGCTTACATAAATCGCCATGCACATACTGAATACTTAAAAATGATCTAATTCTATAGTCCTTTAGGCATATGGCATGTTTTTCCTTATAGCATTAACACCAATTTCTACCACTTCCGGTCTATGAAGTACCGGCAATACGCATAAATACCAGCAAATTGACGTAAACATTTACCAGTGTGGTCAAACCACTGAAATATATGACTACAGAAACAATTTTAACTTGGAATCTTTTGTCAAAAGCTTGGCATAAATCAGATACATAGAGGATCTTACATGAGTGCTCATGTTTTATTGAATTTATTAAACAAGTTGAGGAAAAGAGATAAAATGCGAGGCTTGCCGAGCGTTTTATCTCTTTTTCGCAACGAGTTAAATAAATTCAATAAAACAAGGGCACGAATGTTAGATTCTATTTATCATATGACAAATACTTTGAAATCTAATTTCTGGCGTAAAAACGTTATAATTTTGTCATTATGATCGCAACGCTGTTATGGACGTCATAACGTTTCCCGTAAATCTATAAACCACTAGTGGTTTATCGATTTTATTGCATTGCGTTATTTCACTCCCAGACGCGACGTCATATGATAAATGTAATTACATTCTGGGTGTTGTTCAGAACTGTCTTATACATGTATATATAAACATGCTCTTAGAATGTGAACAGAAAACTAGAGTTATTTGGTTTTACGTTCACACTGAAACGTTTGCAGTAGCCTATTGCTGGCTGGAATTTAATACGAAAAAGGCAACTTTGGTAAAAATTGATGACCCTAATGGAACTATGCAGAAAGCAGATTATCATGAAGGTCTGCACTATTTACTTAGGCACAAACCAAATAACAAGGTACATAGGAAGATTGGAATATCAGGACGGATTATGTGAACACTCTTGGCAAGAGAGAGCATCTTACAAAATGGAGTCTTCCTGCACATGTGTATTAAGAAAGACCCTGCTTAAAGTAATATCATGTGCATTTGATTAGCAGTTTGTTGTTCACTTTCTGAAAAGAACACTTTACATCTAGATGCATGCACTACAAGATTACACAATTCTATGTCTGCTGGAGCCAAGCAGGCTGATTTGAACTTAACATGACTACCAACCCTGAAGCTAAGTTTAATTTATTATCAGGGCCCATAATCTGGCCTATTGGATTATGGAAAGCTTAAAAATCTCCTCTGAAACCACTCATCAGAATTCAAAATAATTTGGCAGAAATGTTTGCCGCATGTGCAATGTGCTGTGACTTATGCGTTATTTTCTAATCTTATTGCAGCATATGAATATGTAGTGGGTCGAATGTTTTGCTAATTATCTTGTTGCAGCATATGAATATATAGTACAGAGTTCCCACAAGCTCTGGAAATCATGGAAAATCACCAAAAAAAGTTCCATGCATTTGAAAAAACCTGAATAATCCTGGAAAAATCATGGAATTTTGTGAAATAACTATAACTTGAAACCACCAGTAGCCAGAAAACTAGCTGTCAGACACACAAAACTTGTGTGTCTGACAGCTAGTTTTCTGGCCATTGGTTGTTTCAAGTTTTAATTATTTCTAAATGCATGCATGGTCTAGAAGCATGCTTATTTAAATACGTTAGTGTTGATGCATTCCACATTTATCTCAGCGTGGTGAAGGTGCCGCTAAAAGGGGGTGTGTTGGAGGACATGCATTAAAAAGTCATGGAAATTACATTGTTGATCATGGAAAATCATGGAAAAATCATGGAATTGTGTTTTTGAATTTCTGTGGGAATCCTGATAGTAGCTCGAATGTTTTTCTAATTATCTTGTTGCAGCATGTGCTCGCCTTCTTAAACTACTCCTCAGCCAGCTTGTACCATGGATTTCTTTTCGAATACTTTCCCAAACATTTCCCATGATGCTTTTAGCTTGAATCTGAGAAAAAAATAACAATTTCTGAGTTATTAAATGGTAGATAATTTAAGAATCTTTAATGAGAGTGATTGTGGGATAAACATAAATCCACACAGAGGATAGCCTTTTGGCATAATGAGTCTCTCTGAGTGATGACAAACTGTGATCACAATGGACAGATTTGTAAATGCAATCCACATGTAAATAATAGATTCGTTTTCTTGCTCACCATAAATAAGAGGCTTGTCAAGTGATGACAAATGGCGTTCGAAAGGGAAGGAATTTCTATCCAATGAGCTGATATTTGACCTAACATAACGATGTCACTTTAAAAAAGGACAGAGTTTTTTTTATTTATCAAAGTGTGGCGTTCATTTTTTTTATCTTTCCCACGTGTTGGGACACGTTCGCGTACGTGGTACAGGCTATGCGAGATAGAATCTTCTAATATGTGTGAGCACTGAGGAAACCCCGACCTGGTGTACAAGAGTATGTGATCTTCAAAAGATATTGACCAACATGTTTCATCTATTGGAATAAATCAAAATAGGCTATCTGTATAATAAGCTTTGCAAAGTGGGACTGTTGTTTGTGCTTTGGTTTCAAGTTACTATAGGCTTTTATTCATCTAATGTCAATAATTTTTGGCCCAGTTTCTATTTCAATTCTTCATTGTTTGCTGGATACATACAGTCAAACCAAATAGTTGACCACCAGACAGGTTGAATACACCATATGCATTTAGGCCTCAACGTGAGAGAAAAAACCTGCCTTCCGGGGTTTGCAAACAACAAAGGGACTAGACTTCGAGCTAAAAAAGGTCCTGCTCCCCCCCCCCTAGGGAATTTTGCAGACATATCATATCTTAAAGAAAATTTCAAGCCGCATCTTTTAAGAGATGTTTGCACTCTGTGCTCCGGGGCGTTAGTCTCTGACAGCCTGTTACATATGTTACTGTAACAAACTAAGGAAAAAATCAAAATGAAAGTTTGAGCTACAGAAAGAAGACATTAAACCATCTAATTATTCAAATTTCTTATGTAGTTTGCAAGCTGGATGCCTAAGCTACATAAAAGCAGCATTTTAAACAAAAATACAGCCTTCAATGGTGTTATATGCGTTACATAGATTAAATTTCCCTTTGAAAGTTGAAATTGTGACTAACATCATTCATTTTACAGACGATTTGTGCATTTTTACAAGTGTTTTTAATCTTAGTTTACTAAAATACTCATTTGACTAATAGAAAAAACAAAGTTTGCTTTTCTATCTCAAATACATTGTTTTATATGAGCTATTAAACAACCCTACCCCCAATTTTAAGTATCCAATTTTGGTATCTATTATTGAAGAAAAATATATGAAAATATTTTACGCTCATGGATATCTTACATTTTTGGCACTGTCTTGCTAATGCAATAAAGAATCATACATTTGCAAGTTTGACATCAGGATCAGAGCACTTATTAAAGTATGTAACGTATGTTACAGTGCATAATGAATGAGCTAGGAAATTTTCTTGGAAGTAAGAGATGATATTTTAGAAAAATACCATTTTTCACATGTTTTCCTATTAATCTCTAGCCTCTGGTGCCTTAGTCTTAGTAAGTACAGTCATTGCTGATAACAAGCCCATGGAATTGTGTTACCTATGTTATATATAGCCTTTTTAATCATATATTTCCTAATGCCTATAATATTAAAATATATAGACATATAGATAGAAAATAATAGTTCTCATTTAAATGACACAATTTAATAAATATTCCTATTAAATAAAATTATTCAAAAACAATCTTTAATCAAGTCACCCTCACAATGTCTATCATTGTGTCTGCTTCTATGGCAAAATAATCACCCATTTCATCACAACCAGTAGACTCATGACATTGTATTAGAACTGCAAACTGAATACAATCCTATTCCTCTTCATCCCTTTGGGAATTGTGCAGACATACCTACCTTAAAGAACAATTCAAGCTGCATCAAATAAGAGATGTTTGCACTCTGTTAACTAGGGGGTTAGCATGTAATGGTATGATACGTATGTTACCATATCAATTTAAGAATAAATGAATTGAAAGTCTGAGAAACAGAAAGAAGACATAAAACTATCTATTTATTTGAATTATTCATGTAGTTTGCATGCTGAATACCTTTGATACATAAGAAAAGATTTTTTAACAAATATACAGCTTCCTATGGTGTTATATGTGTTACATTAATAAAGATTACTTTTTAAAATTGGTAATTGTGACAAACATCACTTATAAGCATTTCGTGTGATCCACCCCTTTTGCCATCAAAAGACTTAATTTTCTTTGTATGTGTAGCCAGTGCCAGCATCAAACAACTTGAATCAGCCAAACTTGAATCCTTAGCAATCTTCAAAAGCAGAAACAGCATGTCAGTGTCATGGGATCAAACACCTGATTAAATATGGGTTTAATGCCATTTCACATATATGCATACAATGGAGTATGACTCTGGTATATATCTCTTCCTGTGAAGTGGCAAGAGCAATCTAACTGCAGTTGCCTCTGCATCCGTGCTAGTCAAATGATAACTTTGCTCTGATTTTGCAAAATCTATGTCTACCATGTACCTCTAAGAATACTTTAAGATTTCTGACATTGGTCAAACAGAAATTTGATGGGCTGCTTCTTTGCATCATTTGCCATGGAACCTATCCAGTCTTTTGGTACTTAAGTCCTCAGGTCTTAGATCAATAGTATTTTGCTGCGCCCAAAGAACTTTATAAGTTTTCTTTAGTTACAATGTTGACTCTTGATGGTTTTGGCAGACTGTCTGAAACAATTTCTGTTACACCTTGAAAGTTATCTGGTATAAGAGAAAGGATATGAAGTTGGACATTGCCATCAATTATGTTTGCAGTTGGTTGTTTTTTCATGTCAGTACATTGAAGCATGTCTTAAAATAATGTAAAACCTATGATTTCTCAGTTTTTGCACTGATATCATTAGCTGTTGCATTCAAAAGAAGGAAAGTGGACTATAGGTAGATTTGGATAACCAGTAGTTCTATATTATGCTCTATGGAAGATTTATAAAGAGTAAACAAGTTGATAAGGTGCCTCATTTCATGATCCATTGAAAACACTGAAATTGAAAACACTTGCCTCTGACTGTGTAATCAAAAAGAATGTCACGACAATGCCCTTGCTCATTTATTATGACGAGTTATATATGTTACATCCTTTAATAAGCGCTCTTATCTTAGAAACTTAGTGAATCATTGAATTGAAAGGGTCTAATTTGCGCTCTGTTCATCCTGCATTTCATTGCTTAACCTGCTGTGATACATCTAGTTCGTTTATCTGAAGGGAAAGAGTTACCTTGGTTTCAGCACTTCATAAGTACTAAGACTTCAAATAAGTTTTTGAATGCTTGCGCGAAAGATTATAAGTGCAGAGACATTATTAGATGAAAATATGTGGGTTGCTTGTATGGAAAGGCTACATTTATAAAAGTTAACCAGCTAAGATATGATTCTTTATCACAGAAATATCAAGGTACATCAGTCCAGGTACTCATTGCTCTTAATGGCATAGTTTTCCTCCTTGTAAAGCTTTAGTCTTTCTCCTACTTGCAGAGTATCACTTGAAACACATACTCAAAGAGCCAACTATTAGGAATTCATATCAGTTTCCGAATGTTCCAAGCCATAAATGGCAAAATTGGAAAGTTGATAATGGCTCATCAATTTTGAGTGGACTGGTGGTAAAATTGAATAACAGTAAATGATTGAAATATTGTATGATGATTCTACTAGTTGCAAGGAGGCATGTGATAATAATGATTACCACAGAAGCAGACAACGACAAACGTTTAACATGAGTGTTAAATCGATGAGAAATAGTTTGGACCATTTCATTTATTGTATTTTCTTGTAAAAATATAAAACTATCTTTTCTATTTGTGACTCTATATTTAGCATTATATGCACAGTATTAGGAAATGTGTCCAAAAGGTCATTGATAACATCCGTAACAACAGTCCATGGGTTTGATAATCAGAAATGAATATAATTTCTAGTGTTTTGGCACCAAAGACTTATAAGTACACATTAAGTGTCCTGATCTTAAACTTAATGACATCTTGCAGATATATGAGCTAGACAGACTAAGAAAATGAAAAATATCCACACGCTGTAATCGCTTTCATGTGTTTTACTTAAACAAACGGTAATAACAAAATTCGCTTCTCTGTAAAACTGGGAGTAGGGCTGTGTATTAGCTCCTATAAGACATTATATTTTAGATAGAAAAGCAAACTTGGTTTTTCCTATTCATAAATTGACTATATGTTTGTAAAATCTAATAAAACAGTTTGAAGCCAAGTGATAGTAGTTGTTTAACCAAATGACGATAGCCACACTTATAGATTCTAAATTATAATTAGGTTCATGTAACGCACATAACACCACAGTTAGCCGTATTAATGTTAAGCAGCTTCCATATGTAGTAAAGACATCCAGTATAAAGACTATAAGAATGTCTATTTATCAGATGATTTTAATGTCTTCTTTTGGTAGCTCAAACATTCAAATTTCTTATTCTCAAATTGATATAGTAACATATGTAACAAGCTGTTACAGGCTAACGCCCCGACTTACAGAGTGCAAACATTTCTTATTAAATGCACCTTGAATGGTTACATAAGATGTAATTTGTCTGCAGAATTCCAAAGAGGATTAGGATGGAGCAGGCCCTTTAACTCAGCTTGATGTCAAAATACTGTTTGATGATTTTACTTATCACGCTAACATATGTAACGCTCTCTGATCTTTAAAACTTGATGACAACTAGCAGATCTATAAGTCTTTATCATACGAGCCAGTTTAAAATCCCAAAACAATGTAAGATATCCAACAGCTGCGAGTTTTTTCGCAATTTTAGCTCAAACTTTCAAACTACATTTCCTTTATTTGATATAGTAACGCATGTAACACGCTGTTACAGACTAAAGCCCCAACATAGAGAGTGCGAGCATCCCTTATTCGATGCAGCTTGAGTTGTACTATAAGAAGGAATATGTCTGCAAAATTCCCTAGAGGAGATTAAAACATTTTTAGGCATATCTTGCGTAAAGACAATGAGCTTGCCCATTTATTACATCAGGTAACATATATTACAGCCTCTGATATTAAAAATTTTGCAACAAACTTGCAAATTTATGAGTCTTTTCATATAAGCAAATAAATCCCAAACAATGAAACACATTCATCAACTGCAAATATTTTTTAACTATTTTTACTTTAGTTTTAATACCAACCATTTCATCTTAAAACTGGGTAGGGGTAGGGTTGTTTAATTGCTTATTCCAGAAAAAATATTTAAGCTAGGGAAACAAACTTTAATTTTTCTGTTAGCCAATTGCATAAGCTAGTCAGACATGGTTAAAAACATTTTGCAAAACACACAGAGAGATTGTGAATGTAAACGATGTTAGCCACACTTGCAAATTTTAATGGGTTATCTGATTTATGTAACGCATATGACACCTTAGGAAGCCCCAATTTTGTTCAAATGGCTGTCATACGTAGTTAAGATATCCAGTATGCAGACTATATGAATGATTTTTAAAAATAAATTTTTTAATGTCTTTAATTTGTAGCCCAAACTTTTAATTTACTTTTTCTTAGTTTGATTAAGTCACGTATGTTACAGGCTCTTACAGACTAACGCCCCGAAGCACAGAGTGCAAACATCTCTTAAAAGACTCTGCTTTCAATTCTCTACAAGATAGGATATGTCTGCAAAATTCCCTAGGGGGGGGGGAGCAAACCCATTCTCAGCCATCCGTCTAGACAGACCAGCCTGCGCAGTCAGCGCCTTTGTTATTTGCTTTTGGAAAAGTATCATATGTAAACATGCTATAGGTGGAATGTCAATTTCCTAGTAAGTCTCTGTAGCTGAGGAGACTAGTTTGAAACTGACTTTGTCAGAAACCCAGAATACAGGTTTTCTTGTGCCAATGCCTATTTATCAAATGAAGCTTTGTGCATGTTATTAGTTGCAACATCTTGTGTGGTAGGTCAATTAACTCTTAAAGCGCCAAGAAAAAAAATGTATTTGAAAATGTCGTCTGTTGAAGTCGTCTGCTGCAAATGATTGCTTTACATTACCCACCAATTAAGCATAGAAGCGAACAGCGTGGACCCAGAACAGACTGCTCCTATAGGAGCAGTCTGATCTGGGTCCACACTGTTTGCCATAGAGGCTTCTTTAACATTTCAGCAGACGAGCAAAGCAGACGACTTTTGTTGCGATTGGCGCATTAAGGGTTAATGTAAATTCTTACCTTGTATTCTTGTTCTTTTTTATGAATTTCCCGCATCTTCCGTCTACGCTAGAAAAGATAAACGAAATTTGGCTATGTTACTGTTACTAGTGTATTTATTTCATTTAACCTCGACCTGCTTGTTCTTTTTTATGAATTTCCTGCATCTTCCGTCTACGCTAGAAAAGATAAACGAAATTCGGCTCACTATGTTACAGTTACTAGTGTATTTATTGTATTTGACCTCAACAATTTATAATATAACTAGAGATCAGCAGTCAATGAATTTACTTATTAATATTCTCTTGGAAAACAGAATGGGAGCGTAAAATGCGGGTTAGAAGAACAAGTTTATGTGTGTTTTCTCTTCTTCATTATAGAATGGACAGCAGCCTAAGCCACTGGGAGCTTCAATGCATATTTCTGGTACCATTTCTTTATAATATTTGATAATCTTTTTGAATTGATCACCGAAGTTATGTTTTCCAACATTTTTTTTGAATTTATAAACTAAACTGGTCAAAATAACTTAAGGCCCATGTCACCTTTTTCCATAGCCATAATGTTAAATTCCCAAAGTTTAGTTTTTTATTTCAAAAATATCGAATTTAGTTGAAAATTTTACTCCACCCATGTTAGACGACAATATCTTAGGTGTAATTGCACAAAGTTCCAATGGAAAATACCTATTTTCTTTGGGTATGTGCGAAATTTCCCAAGAGTATCCAAAAGTTTGCCAATTTTACTATAGGAATGATAGGGAACGAAACGGGACATTTGCTGGAAGGTGTGATGCTCTATGGAAAACTTATCAGTAAAAGTGAAACCTAGCACATGTTGGGAAGAAATATTGCTGCTACTTCACTGAAAATTTTATGGAAAAGCTTTCTTCAGTAAAATGTTATGATAAATCAAACATAGGTGTATTTACATTAAGTCAATGAGCATCTTTCCCGTGGGGCTCAATTTATTTTGACCAGTTTACATCACCATAAAATTATAGAAGAGTTTTTAAACAGATATTGCATTTAATCAATGTTGTGTCCAAAAAATCATGTCTGGAATTCGCTCATATTGATAAAAAACTGTGGAAATCCAGAATTGGTGTGTAAAATATTACCTGGTATAACATGGTGAAGATAAAAGACAGTTGAAAGATAAAGTACAGGGCGGCAAAACCAAGGAAGACACCGAAGTCCATACTCTTCTGAAGCTGTATATCATAGCTGAATCTTGACAAGATGGCATGCCAAAACGTTATAAGTCCACTTAATACCATACTTAATAACACATAGCGGTCCTGAAAATAGATACACAACTGAAAGAATATTTTTGTTTTCAAAATGTGATGGTATTCCAAAATTTAGCATGGACATGAAATGAGCTGAATGAATTTACCATTGATGTACATGTATTTTGAAATCAAGTTTACCATGCTAGGGTTTTATTTTCGTGAAACTTCGCCTTTTTAGCAAAATTAAACCCCTTGTGAAATGGTGAAATCACTCTACAGTTAACTGATGTATCGCGGATTTTAAACATCGCAAAAATGTATTTGCTATGCGGTGTCCTGGGTCAGGTGTGGTACTTGATTGCATTGATTCCTGACCTTTGCCTACTTCCTTTCTTTGAACGCTATTTCCAAAATTAAACCTTTCGCGAACATTTCTGAATTTATAGTATTGTTTCTCTAAGATTTTGTATAGCAAGGGGCCCTTATCATGTCTTCTGGAGACGGGTAGGGTTCCCAGGATCCTTTCGACACGTCTCTACCCATTTAGGTATTGATAACAGAAAATACATGTCAGCAAATTTCCTATACCAGTTAAATCAGTTGGTTTTGGTAGCCATATTGGAATGTTGTGAAACATGTAAAAGGTGTCCATTTAAACCAAAGACCCTCAAAACTTTTGAATAGAAGTGAACAAAAACAAATAATAGTATGTGTATTTAATATTCTTTTTTGGAAAGAAAACTACCCAAATATTTATAACAGAGACACATCTTGTAAATACAGCCTTTTCTCTTGATGTGTGAGGATATTCTAAGTTACTTACCAAATGTGTGAGGTAGGATATTATCAGATACTTACCAAATGTGGGAGGTAGGATATTCTGAGATACTTACCAAATGTGTGAGGTAGGATATTTTCAGATATTTACCAAATGTGTGAGGAAGGATATTTTCAGCTACTTACCAAATGTGTGAGGAAGGATATCAAGATACTAACCGAATGTGTGAGGTATGATATTCTCAGATACTTACCAAATGTGTGAGGTAGGATATTTTCAGCTACTTACCAAATGTGTGAGGAAGGATATCCAGATACTAACCAAATGAGTGAGGAAGGATATCCAGATACTAACCAAATGTGTGAGGTAGGATATTCTCAGATACTTACCAAATGTGTGAGGGAGGATATTCTCTGATACTTACCAAATGTGTGAGGAAGGATATCCATATACTAACCAAATGTGTGAGGTAGGATATTCTGAGATACTTACCAAATGTGTGAGGAAGGATATCCAGATACTAACCAAATGTGTGAGGTAGGATATTCTCAGACACTTACCAAATGTGTGAGGTAGGATATTCTCTGATACTTACCAAATGTGTGAGGTAGGATATTTTCAGCTACTTACCAAATGTGTGAGGTAGGATATTTTCAGATACTAACAAAATGTGTGAGGTAGGATATTCCCAGATACTTACCAAATGTGTGAGGGAGAATATTCTCAGATCCTTACCAAATATATAAGATAGGGTATTCTCAGATACTTACCAAATGTGTGAGGTAGGATATTTTCAGATATTTACCAAATGTGTAAGATAGGATAATTTCGGATACTTACCTAATGAGTGAGGGAGGATATTTTTGGATACTTACAAAATGTGTGAGGTAGAATATTTTCAGATACTTACCAAACGTATGAGGCAGGATATTCTCAGATACTAACAAAATGTGTTAGGTAGGATATTCTCAGATACTTACCAAATGTGTGAGGTAGGATATTCTCAGAAACTTAAAAAATGTGTATGATTGTGTATTTTCAGATATTTACCAAATGTGTGAGGTAGGATATTTTCAGATATTTACCAAATGTGTGAGGTAGGATATTATCAGATACTTACCAAATGTGGGAGGTAGGATATTCTCAGATACTTACCAAATGTGTGAGGTAGGATATTTTCAGATATTTACCAAATGTGTGAGGAAGGATATTTTCAGCTTCTTACCAAATGTGTGAGGAAGGATATCCAGATACTAACCAAATGTGTGAGGTATGATATTTTCAGATATTTACCAAATGTGTGAGGTAGGATATTTTCAGCTACTTACCAAAGTGTGAGGAAGGATATCCAGATACTAACCAAATGTGTGAGGAAGGATATCCAGATACTAACCAAATGTGTGAGGTTGGATATTCTCAGATACTTACAAAATGTGTGAGGGAGGATATTCTCTGATACTTACCAAATGTGTGAGGAAGGATATCCAGATACTAACCAAATGTGTGAGGTAGGATATTCTGAGATACTTACCAAATGTGTGAGGAAGGATATCCAGATACTAACCAAATGTGTGTGGTAGGATATTCTCAGACACTTACCAAATGTGTGAGGTAGGATATTCTCTGATACTTACCAAATGTGTGAGGTAGGATATTCTCTGATACTTACCAAATGTGTGAGGTAGGATATTTTCAGCTACTTACCAAATGTGTGAGGTAGGATATTATCAGATACTAACAAAATGTGTGAGGTAGGATATTCCCAGATACTTACCAAATGTGTGAGGGAGAATATTCTCAGATACTTACCAAATATATAAGACAGGGTATTCTCAGATACTTACCAAATGTGTGAGGTAGGATATTTTCAGATATTTACCAAATGTGTAAGATAGGATAATTTCGGATACTTACCAAATGAGTGAGGTAGGATATTTTTCGATACTTACAAAATGTGTGAGGTAGAATATTTTCAGATACTTACCAAATGTATGAGGCAGGATATTCTCAGATACTAACAAAATGTGTTAGGTAGGATATTCTCAGATACTTACCAAATGTGTGAGGTAGGATATTCTCAGATACTTACCAAATGTGTATGATAGTGTATTTTCAGATATTTACCAAATGTGTGAGGTAGGATATTTTCAGATATTTACCAAATGTGTGAGGTAGGATATTTTCAGTTATTTACCAAATGTTGAAATAGGATATTTTCAGATATTAACCAAATGTGTGAAGAAGGATATTTCAGATATTTAACAAATGTGTGAGGTAGTATATTTTCAGATATTAACCAAATGTGTGAGGTAGGATATTTTCAGATATTTACCAAGTGTGTGAGGTATTATATTTTCAGATGTTTACCGAAAGTGTGAGGTAGGATATTTTCAGATATTTACCAAATGTGTGAGGTAGGATATTTTCAGATATTTACCAAATGTGTGAGGTAGGATATTTCAGATATTTACCAAATGTGTGAGGTAGTATATTTTAAGATATTTACCAAATGAGTGAGGGAGGATATTTTCAGATATTAACCAAATGTGTGAGGTAGGATATTTTCAGATATTTACCAAATGTGTGAGGAAGGGTATTTCAGATATTTACCAAATGTGTGAGGTAGCATATTTTGAGATATTTACCAAATTTGAGAGGTATGATGTTTTCAGACGTTTACCAAATGAGTGAGGTAGGATATTTTCAGATGTTTACCAAATGTGTGAGGTAGGATATTTTCAGATATTTACCAAATGTGTGAGGGAGGATATTCTCTGATACTTACCAAATGTGTGAGGAAGGATATCCAGATACTTACCAAATATGTGAGGTAGGATATTTTGAGATACTTACCAAATGTGTGAGGAAGGATATCCAGATACTAACCAAATGTGTGAGGTAGGATATTCTCAGACACTTACCAAAGGTGTGAGGTAGGATATTCTCTGATACTTACCAAATGTGTGAGGTAGGATATTTTCAGCTACTAACCAAATGTGTGAGGTAGGATATTATCAGATACTAACAAAATGTGTGAGGTAGGATATTCCCAGATACTTACCAAATGTGTGAGGGAGAATATTCTCAGATACTTACCAAATGTGTGAGGTAGGATATTTTCAGATATTAACCAAATTTGTAAGATAGGATAATTTCGGATACTTACCAAATGAGTGAGGGAGGATATTTTCAGACACTTACCAAATGTGTGAGGTAGGATATTCTCTGATACTTACCAAATGTGTGAGGTAGGATATTTTCAGCTACTTACCAAATTTGTGAGGTAGGATATTATCAGATACTAACAAAATGTGTGAGGTAGGATATTCTCAGATACTTACCAAATGTATGAGGCAGGATATTCTCAGATACTAACAAAATGTGTGAGGTAGGATATTCTCAGATACTTACCAAATGTGTGAGGTAGGATATTCTCAGATACTTACCAAATGTGTATGATAGTGTATTTTTAGATATTTACCAAATCAGTGAGGTAGGATATTTTCAGATATTTACCAAATGTGTGAGGTAGGATATTTTCAGTTATTTACCAAATGTGTGAAATAGGATATTTTCAGATATTAACCAAATGTGTGAAGAAGGTATTTCAGATATTTAACAAATGTGTGAGGTAGTATATTTTCAGATATTAACCAAATGTGTGAGGTATGATATTTTCAGATATTTACCAAATGTGTGAGGTATGATATTTTCAGATGTTTACCGAATGTGTAAGGTAGGATATTTCCAGATATTTACCAAATGTGTGAGGTAGGATATTTTAAGATATATACCAAATGTGTGAGGGAGGATATTTTCAGATATTTACCAAATGTGTGAGGTAGGATATTTTCAGATATTTACCAAATGTGTGAGGTAGGATATTTCAGATATTTACCAAATGTGTGAGGTAGTATATTTTGAGATATTTACCACATTTGTGAGGTATGATGTTTTCAGATGTTTACCAAATGTGTGAGGTAGGATATTTTCAGATGTTTACCAAATGTGTGAGGTAGGATATTTTCAGATATTTACCAAATGTGTGAGGTAGGATATTTCAGATACTTACCAAATGTGTGAGGTAGGATATTTTCAGATATTTAACGAATGTGTGAGGTAGGATATTTTCAGATGTTTACCAAATGTGTGTGGTAGGATATTTTCAGATATTTACCAAATGAATGTGGGAGGATATTTTCAGATATTTACCAAATGTGTAAGATAGGATAATTTCGGATACTTACCAAATGAGTGAGGGTGGATATTATCAGATATTTACCAAATGTGTGAGGTAGGATATCTTCAGATACTTACCAAATGTGTTGGGTAGGATATTTCAGATATTTAGCAAATGTCTGAGGTAGGATATTTTCAGATATTTACCAAATGTGTGAGGTAGGATATTTCAGATTTATACCAAATGCATGAGGTAGTACATTTTAAGATACTTACCAAATGTGTGGGGTAGGATATTTCAGATATTTAGCAAATGTCTGAGGTAGGATATTTTCAGATATTTACCAAATGTGTGAGGTAGGATATTTCAGATTTATACCAAATGCATGAGGTAGTACATTTTAAGATACTTACCAAATGAGTGAGGGAGGATATTTTTAGACACTTACCAAATGTGTGAGGTAGGATATTCTCTGATACTTACCAAATGTGTGAGGTAGGATATTTTCAGCTACTTACCAAATTTGTGAGGTAGGATATTATCAGATACTAACAAAATGTGTGAGGTAGGATATTCTCAGATACTTACCAAATGTATGAGGCAGGATATTCTCAGATACTAACAAAATGTGTGAGGTAGGATATTCTCAGATACTTACCAAATGTGTGAGGTAGGATATTCTCAGATACTTACCAAATGTGTATGATAGTGTATGTTCAGATATTTACCAAATCAGTGAGGTAGGATATTTTCAGATATTTACCAAATGTGTGAGGTAGGATATTTTCAGTTATTTACCAAATGTGTGAAATAGGATATTTTCAGATATTAACCAAATGTGTGAAGAAGGTATTTCAGATATTTAACAAATGTGTGAGGTAGTATATTTTCAGATATTAACCAAATGTGTGAGGTATGATATTTTCAGATATTTACCAAATGTGTGAGGTATGATATTTTCAGATGTTTACCGAATGTGTAAGGTAGGATATTTCCAGATATTTACCAAATGTGTGAGGTAGGATATTTTAAGATATATACCAAATGTGTGAGGGAGGATATTTTCAGATATTTACCAAATGTGTGAGGTAGGATATTTTCAGATATTTACCAAATGTGTGAGGTAGGATATTTCAGATATTTACCAAATGTGTGAGGTAGTATATTTTGAGATATTTACCACATTTGTGAGGTATGATGTTTTCAGATGTTTACCAAATGTGTGAGGTAGGATATTTTCAGATGTTTACCAAATGTGTGAGGTAGGATATTTTCAGATATTTACCAAATGTGTGAGGTAGGATATTTCAGATACTTACCAAATGTGTGAGGTACGATATTTTCAGATATTTAACGAATGTGTGAGGTAGGATATTTTCAGATGTTTACCAAATGTGTGTGGTAGGATATTTTCAGATATTTACCAAATGAATGTGGGAGGATATTTTCAGATATTTACCAAATGAGTGAGGGTGGATATTATCAGATATTTACCAAATGTGTGAGGTAGGATATCTTCAGATACTTACCAAATGTGTGGGGTAGGATATTTCAGATATTTAGCAAATGTCTGAGGTAGGATATTTTCAGATATTTACCAAATGTGTGAGGTAGGATATTTCAGATTTATACCAAATGCATGAGGCAGTACATTTTAAGATATTTACCAAATGTGTGAGGTAGGATATTTCAGATGTTTACCAAATGTGTGAGGTAGGATATTTTCAGATGTTTACCAAATGTGTGAGGTAGAGTTTTTTCAGATATTTACCAAATGTGTAGGATATTCGCAGATACTAACCAAATGTGTGAGGTAGGATATTAACTGGTATTAACCAAATGTACCAAATGTGTGAGGTAGGATATTTCCAGATACTTACCAAATGTGTGAGATAGGATATTTTAGGGATGCTTTGGTTTGTTACAAAGCGGAAGCTAATCCCAGCTAGAACCAGAATGAACGACAATTGTAGTCTGTTTGGTGTTAATGTAGGATCAACAGCGAAGGTGGTAAATGCAAAAATGTTCAATAAATTCTGAAATAAAGAAAACTGTCATTATGTATTAACATGGTTTCAGACAAACGTACTATTGTCATTCTTTGCTTATTGAAACAATGGGTTTTGGTGCGCCAAAGAACAATCATACTGATTACCTACAATGTATGTAATGGCTGAGAAATTAGAAAATATTTTATAGCTTACTAATTATGAAACAGCCTATGTATGAGTCAATGTCAAAATTCGTCAAATTTTGAAAGAAGTAAAAGGAAAAATACGAATTAAATAAAATGATATTCTTTTTTTCATGAAAGTAACAAGTTGTTTCTGAAAATACTATGAAAAGCAAAAAGAAACCTTAACAGCCAATCAGATCCTTATAATTAAGTTTCAAAGATCACATGACCAGATAAAATGTCAATACCGTAACAAACTTTATTTCCTGTTTTTTCTTCAAATCTCGTCATGGATATTTATTTTGTTGAAATGGATAAGTTCAATAAATCATGTGTTTAATTGTGTCAAAGGTTAAATTTGAACAAAATGATTATTTATGACATTGAGCAAACGTTAAATGCATTTTTCTATCTTTTAAGTGATTTTGCATACTATTTTCTCAGTATTTTGTTTAAAAACCACATTTCTAGAAAATTACGATGCTTTGGTATGATTGTAATCAACCAAAGGAATTGATCAGGTACTTAAAATCTACATGTTGTCTCTGTCTGATATACTTTTTCCCCAAAAATATCACTGTTACGGTACTTGACAAAAATGTTACGGTATTGACCTTTAAAGAATATATGCTAGCGTAATTCTTCTGTTTAAGATTTGGTGTAGAACACTGTTGACCAGATTGCAATGTTAATACTCTTGACACATGTGCACAGAAAGAATTTTGGAATATATGGTAGATTGCATTTATTTCAAAATATTGTTACAGGTTTGACAAAACCGTTACAGTATTGACAAACCCTTCCTGAAAACAAAACAATATGTCAATACCGTAACAAACTGTTTATACGAGTTCATCATTCAATTTGTGTTTTATGCTTCTGCTTAAATTTGATAAAGCATTCTTATCATAAATTCACTTAATAAACTTGACTAAAAACTAATATCTTTGCATTCAAAACTGTACTTTTTTGACAGCATATGTCAAAACCGTATCAAGATGTGTCAATACCGCAACATTTTCATCGTTACAGTATTGACTGTTACGGTATTGATATATTCTACATATTTTTTTTACCTAAAATAATAATTACTCCCTAAAACATCGCAACAAGAGTGATTTTTTGTTGAGAAATTTTATTTGGTCAAGATATTAAAACCAGAATTGTTTTATCAAATTCCATTGTCCATTTTTGTGTTACGGTCATTTGACACAAAAAATATACTATAAAAATTTCACTCACCGAAACAGTATTTTCTTTTGCCCCTTCTGTAGATGCTTTACAAAACACATGTATTCTTAGTAAACAGAAAGTGTCAAATTAGTATGACAGAAAACCAGATTCAGCACCATTAGGGATCCAGTATTATTTTTGCAATTTATCAAGTGTTACGGTTTTGACATAAACGCTTGGGACAGAGGTTTTTTGGCAAAAAAAAATGCAAAAAATGTAATGAAAATCACATATTGAAACCTCCTACATTTACTTTGATAATGCTTTTATCAATACAGCCAGTTAAAATTCCTGAGAAAATAACAGTTTTTTGATAATTCTTGTCGAAAGTTCAATTTTTTCCGCTGGACGGGCAAAAATGCCAAAAAATGGGGTTTTAATCCAATAAAAGATATATTTACACATCAATATTTTTCAGTTTTATCAGCTAGCCTTATTAAGTATGATCAGTAGTATTGTGTGAAGAAAGAAAATTCATGATCACATCAGCGGTTTTCATAAGATATGAAACGGACAAGAATTTTGACGAATTTTGACATTGACTCGTATACAGTATGTTTTATCGGACTGGACCAACTCATTTTATCGATTCAATGATAATGAACACTACTGTGATTCCATGTCAAACGTGACCCCCGTTTTTTGCCGATTATTCCTTATTGGTGATTTTAATTGAAAAATAAATTACAGAAATGAATTTAGATATAGACCGCGTAATTAGATATATTTTTTCTTAATTATATATGATCTTTTATATAGGCTGGGATTAGATGGAATTTTGGAGTGTTTTGTTCCTCCACTTTGAATTGGTCCCCAACTATACCTTAACGATATAAAAATCAACTATTTCTTATACCGATCAGTGGTGTAAAATTCGTGCATTAAGCTTATATAGAGACGTTAATGGGTATATATCTAATGGAAAAAGACTAAGTTATTCTGATTTACAGGACATTTGGGGCTTAGTTTAAAATAAGGGCTGTCACAAAAAATAAGTTTTAGTTACGCGGTGTGCATTTACAGCCACATGCTAAGGGTCGATCGTATTAGTAAGGATTAAAGCTGTTAAATAAAAGAAAAATGGGGGTCACTTAAAACCTGGAATCACAATAATTGTAGATCTTTTCTTGAGACTGAATGGGCATTGGCGTAGCTCCCATTACGCAATTACGCACGTGCGTAATGAAAAATAGTTCCCTAATGTGGAAAAAGTGGGTTTCCATACTAAAAGTAACAGCTCTTAAAGGAAAGATTTCGCTCCCTATGGAAGAAGTTCCCATTAGAAAAAAGACTCAATTGAAAATAATAATTGTAGACTGGTTCTCTCCCTTTAATAGATTGTCAGCATATTAAGACAGGTAACTACTAGCCGCCATTGCGCCTACGTATAGCATACACATTGACGTCATGAGTGACGTGGTATTGGAAAATACCCTTGACATAAAGTGCATTTTTTAACAAGCCGTTTTATTAATTTTATTTTGTTCTGGGAGTTTTTCTTTTTCTTAATTATCAAATTATATCAACTGAAAAAATACTGAAGTTTGTGTTGAAAAAATATTTTCTGGAGCATGCGCAGTCGGATGAGTAGGATTCTCTACTATAGGCGTTACCAGTCGTTATATGCGTAGCGGAAGTGGAGCGTTATCAACGAGGGGAACCAATCTATAATAATTGCTTGCTCCAGTAGTCTCTCCTTTATATGCGTAACTGCTCAAAACAACGTTCTAGCAACGCTTAGAAGTTTACTGGGACACTGTAGTGTGTCCTTGTGAGGGTCACTTTATCCTCTGCGTAGTATTCTTTGAACCCAGAATATCAGGAAAGCGTCCCAGCATGACTGAAAAATCGTTGACTGGGACCTAAAACAAACATGCGAACAAACAATTATCTACTAGCTGCTAATTTTACAATCTGTGTTAAGTTTAAGGATGTCGCTAAGTGTTGTTAAATTCACTGACTTTATTTTATCAAATAGGTTCGAAAATACATTGCTAATTATATTAAACGTAACATTATATGAAGGCCTGCACTGTTTGCTAAGACATAAGATTTTAATAACTATATTACGTTTTAGAATTAAATTCTAACCAGTTGGCCTTTGAAATATGCAAATGGCGACAGACATTAAAAACCAAATGTTTTGGCATCATCCAGTGCAAGCTTAAATCCTAATTTTATTTCTTATAGTTTCATTTTATATAATCTATCAGAAATGCTATATAAACTTTCACCAAACCCCACCTGTTACCCTTTTAGCAGAGTTTATTCTTATTTGTAAGGGAGTTATTGGGCGCACACCAGATCACGTGATTGCTCAATGATTTGCATCAAAAAAATGCAAACTGCTGAAATGTTTGGTTTATATTTAGTGTAAGTACAACGGAAATGCAAATATAATACATGTAGATTATCAATCAAACTTACCACAATAAGAAGGACATTCCAAGCAAAAAATCCAGCGCGTCTCGTCACACAACACGTGGCCACGAGACCAGGGTATGTTCGCTTCACACGTGTGTACTTTGTTGATATATCCAAGGGTGATAACTCTATGAAGTTGTGAAGTTTCCATTCTTGACTGTCTGTGAAGCAATCGACATGAATGGTGCTAAGTCCTGTTTTATCATCAACAATCTCTAGTATATCTTTAGGAAGTTCTGACGATATAATCAGGGAGATAGCCTATAATGAAATATAAAATTAAAGGATGTCCACCAACAACTACTAATAGCGTAGCTAATATAGCCCAAGGCTTCTTTTTTGCATGTTCTTTTAATGAAGGGATACAAATAAAAAACGGCTATAACTATTTTACAGACCATAGCCGAATTTGTATGGTTGTCATTGGTGAAGCTCCCATTACGCAGTTACGCACGTGCGTAATAAAAGTAGTAACCCTCGTTACTATTTATAGGGACTAAAAAGCTAAGCACTTTCGCGCGACCAGTTCATCTACATATGATTTTCCCACTCTTTATATTACTTTAATTAAAGATGAACAAATTGGCACTAATGCCTATAGACTGCAGGCTTCATTCAATGAGAAGGTTGTTGTCAACGGAAGAAAAAAATATACATGATCTTGTCCAAAATTTATAGAACAAACTGAGATTTTTGTTGGACATCATTTTTATACGATTTAGCACTAAGCTGTATTGACAAGTGGTATGGATTCCTAAGGGCACTAATTGTACTACCCAGGTTGCTGATTTAGTTTAGTTTTGTTATGTTATGGACGGTGGTTCTGTTGTTGTTGACTTTTTGTTTATTGTTACTCCCATTATGGGGTCTGTAATTGTTCTATGTTTTGTTGTACGTTACTTTTATGTCCATTCTAGTATTGCAATCATCTTGATGGGGAAGAGGGAGCTGGTTGCTTTGCTTAATTCTTCCTGGTGTCTCTAGAGGGTTGAGTGGCTCTTCCTCGCGGTGCCATGGGATTGTCTGCGGTTTGTGATTGTGGCATTTCCTGATCATACTCACGTTCTAATTTTTATTATGTCTCTTTCTGATGATAACCAGGCTTGTATCATTAACGCTTTTAAAAAGTAAGTATGATCAGAAAATACCACAATCACAAACTGCAGACCAATCCACGGCACGGTGAGGATGAGCTACAGGACATTTACAGTAACAAGACATCAGAAAGACAATTAAAGCAAAGTAACCTGCGCTATCTTCCTCGTCAAGATGATTGCAAACTAGAAAGGACATAAAGTAATGCATACCAAAACAAAGACCAACACAGATCCCCCACAAACAATGGGAGGTACATAAAACAAAAAAAAATCAACAACAACAGAACCGCCGCCTTAGAACGAACAGCAGTCAAAGCTACCTGTGGGGCTTAATTGTATTTTACTGGCGCCAAATCTTTGCCAAGTCATCTAGATATCTGCAGGTAGAGTTAAATGCTTCAACAACATATGCGTGATTATTGTCAGAATGAGACAACATGAAGTATCTCTCATAACAAATCAAAAACATATCTGCAACAAGAGAAGCAAAATTAGTACCCATAGGAATACATACGAATTGTCTATACAAGTTTAAGCTAAATCTTATAAATTTGTTGTCCAAACGATAATGGAGAGCGTCACAAACGTTCTGACATGAACACAATTTAAATCTTTTAGGTTGTTCAGAAGTAAAAAAAAAATGTGCGTTTCTCATTACACACCAATTAAAGTGAGCCCTCTCTGTTAAACGTTTGTTCAATCAATTCAGTTAGTTTTCTTAATTTTTTTATTAGATTTGGGCAATGTAGTATAGAAAGTAGATAAATCGTATGTAGACGCACTAGATTTGTGAAAACCTTTAAATTTTAATTTAGTAAGAATTTCATCTGAGTTTTTAATAGACAAAAAAGATTTTACAAATCCTCTAAAACTAGTTTGAAATATTTTATAACATGGTTTTTAATCGCAGTAAGGCAAGAAGTCAAAATTATAGACACATCAGTAGTAGTACGAGCTAGAATAAGCAATAACACGTGGCCTGTGAGGTTGGCGCCATGAAACCTGTTTAAGCCCTCCAGTAAATATTTTAATGACCGCTCCAAGGTGGTATTTCTTTTGTCGATTATTTGTGTTATTTATGTCTTGTGTTTGTCATGCTTTCGCGTCTGTGCATTGCTGCCTTGAGGTCACCTGCTGGGAAAGGGCTGGCCTCTTGGCTCTTGTTTGTGATATCTAATTGTGATTTTGTCACTTTCCCATGTGGTATCTTGGGTCAGCTGTGGTACTTGAATGCATTGATTCCTGATCTTTGTCGCCTTTCTTACTTTGTAGGGTCTTTTTATAATGTTTAGGTAACCACTATAACGTAGGAAGCTTGCTATGATCCTCATCCACAAAAACACTAAACTTAGCAGCCATATGGCATCGCTGTCTATCAACGACATACCTCTCAACAGCAAATTATGCTCATATGTCTTAGCAGTGATAAGCTCTTGCTTTATGGTTTTAATGTAATACGTTTTTCAAACACGCCCCATGCTGTTAGCTGCCTTATATGCAGACGCTAAAACAAACTACCTATGGAATTCTTGGACCCCTTTCTGCAAATTTCTAAAAGTGAATTCAGGTTTAGATTGAAAAAGATCTAAATTATTGCAAATAAATGAAATTCTACTATCAATAATTTAAAATATATTTAATTTCCAAGTATCTAAAGCATTAGATTCAACATGCTTTCGCTTGCACCATCGATTACAACATTCTTATAAGCAACCAGCAATACCTTCACGACATTTGTTGCAGTCTATTGGCGAAGGAAACCTGTATTTAGGTCCTTTACATATAATAGACTGTACTCTTGAATCAGTAATAATTTTGAAATCCCCAGTGATTATATAACCAACAGGTTGATAGCGTTATTTTGATTCCTTGCATTCTCGCGAATCAGGAATAGTAGCTTCAATATCATGTTCAGTTACTAATTTATTATATACTGAACAAAAGTGAAAATGTTACACCTGAATTGTTTGCCACCTATATACAAAATTATGCAAACCAAGAATGCAATTGAAAGTGTATCTTAATGTTCAAATACTGGGTAATGCATAACAGTAAAAGTTTTACGGATGTTGTCACGAGGAAACACATGAAAGCCATTTAAATGTAACAGGGGTCCATTTTTTCAGGTTGCCAATTTGAATGGAAATCTAACACAACTTAGGTTTTTCAGAAATCCACTTCCTACGAGATCCGACTGCACGAAATGGTAGTCTAGACATGAGACAACCAGAAATGTGAAGGACTTGTCTCAAGTGTGTTTTGATCGTTTAGAAAAGCAATCTTAAAAAGTGGATTTTCCATCAAATTGCCAAGTTTAAAAATTTAACACTGAAATCTCCATAGGAAAATCAATGTGTTGTTGCATCTTAGTATGAGGACTTAACCAGTTGAGAAATGGTAGAGACAATGTGCTGAGAGGTCTACCTGATTTGGCAAAAGAAAATCGTGATAAATCGAAGATTACAAAACATTTAATATTCCCTATTTGTTTTTTTCAAATGGAGATAATTTTCAATATTTTACAAATTTTCTAAATTCGAAATTGATTTCTGAGCTTGTTTCAAAGTAAGTAAGGTTGCAAAGATCAGGAATCGATACAATCAAGTACCACACCTGACCCAGGATACCAATGGGGAAAGTGACAAACTCACAGAAGACACCACAAACGAGAGCCAAGAGGTCAGCCCTTTCCCAGCAGGTGACCACGAAGCACATATAAACAGACGCGCACTAAACATAGCAAACACAAGACAGAACAAAAACATAAAAGATCCACAAAAGAAGTACCGCCTTGGAACGGTCAGTAAAATATTTTACAGGAGGGCTTAAACCGGTTTAATGGCGCCAACCAATAAGCAGTCAATAAACAGTTTTCTTGTGTTTTATGCAACAAAATGAAGACCAATTTTGATAAGCATAACAATTTTATTTTGCGCATGCGCAATCGCAAATTTCAGTGAATAAAGCTTTACACACTTAAAGGAGCATGACTCATACATCAAACGAGACAAATTGGTGGAGTTTCGACGAATCGTTTGCTGGATGTCTGAGAAACATTATTAAGCTTTAATTAATACTTTTGTCCAATACTTTCTCACAAAATATAGATAATTGTAGTGTAGCGTTTTCACTTTTGTTCCGTATATTTAAATACATCACTGCTACTACTACTACTACTACTACTACTACTACTACTACTACTACTACTACTACTACTAATATGTTTATTGTACTTATAACAAATAATAGGCGATTCCATATTTTCAAAATAAGTAGGTATAGAAGAGATAACATTTATCTTTAAATATACTGGGTAATTTAATGAATTCAATTCCTTTATTGACAAATTGAACTTTGATAAAATGCCTAATAAAATAAATTTCCTAGTCAATATAGAATCGAAGAGCATGTTGAGTATAACACCTGATGAGAATTGCTGCATCTTAACATCAATGAGCTCTTATCATAGAATACATTAGCCTCAATATCCAATTTACTAAGTGAAGATATAGAAAGATAAATTTAACGAGAAAGTGCCATATGGCAGCCAGATAGTTTTAATATGCTACTTAAATCAGAAAGTGTTAAAGTATGTCTACTTTGCGTTTTAGATTACTATTTAGGTAACCATGTGACCTTTTATTACGTTTATCCAGCTATTTTGGATGAAATTTAAACACAGACATATATATTTTGACAATATAGTAAGTCAAATATACCCTTTAGAGCTTCAACTTAATAAAGCCAATACCTCTGATACACCAAAGCCACACTTTTGGAATTGCAGTTGTCCATTTCTAATGATAATTTTTATACTAAAATTTAAGATAAACGTGACAATTTAGATTTTGAAATTGTAAATTTCCAATTTTTAGATGGAAGCGTTATTCGCTCTACATCCTATGGAGTTTATATTTCTCAACTCATCCAATTTCATAGAGCAACTAGCCATATTGCAGAATACAACAATCCCAATAAACTTTTAACTGAGAAACTTCTTAAACAAGGCTATCAGTATTATAAACTTCGTAAAACTCATGCAAACCAAACATCTAAGTGTTTTGATCTATATCAGAACGTACGGTCATACATGTTTAAGCTCTTAAGTATTTTTTTTTTGCTTACCGGTGCTTCCTTTGTGGATCTTTTGTTATAAATGTTTCATGTTTGTCTTAGCTCTCTTGTGTGTTGTGCTTTCTTGTGTTTTTGTCACTTTTCCAAATGGTGTCTAAAGTCAGTTGTGGTACTTGATTGTATCGATTCCTGATCTTTGACTGTCTCTCCTTTCTCTTTAAGGAAAGACTTTACTCCTCCAGGAGCTAACTCTTTCCTTTAAGAGCAGTTCCTTATGGTATGGACATACACCCTTTCCATATTTTGTGATTTGCTTTGAAGTTGTGCAATTTTCATTATGCACGTGTGACCCCAGGGGGGCGACTCTCATTTTTTCTTCATACGTAGGCTCGGGCCCAGCATCTACCATCCACCCCAAAAAAAATATAAGCACTTTCAAGCACCCCCAAAAAATATCCCCCATTCTGTACCTTGACCTTAAGAAAAGACCCTAAAATGCATAGAAATGATCCCTAAATAAACTTCAATTTTATGATGACCCCCAAAAAATATCCACAAAATCTTCATACCCCAAAAAATATTCATTTTTTCTGAAAACCCAAAAATATTGAAATTCAAAATTTTGAACCCCCAAAAATGGCCCGTGCCTACGTATGTATGACAATATCAGAGAACCCCCACCCAGGCATGTGACCAACTCTCTCTTTCTCTTTCTCTTGCATTAAAAAATAAGCGAGTGAGTATGGCCTGGAAATACCACAATCACACACTGCAGACCAACCCACGGCAACGTGAGGAAGAGCCACAGAAGTAACTATCACAAGACATCAGGAAGGCAGTCAAAGTAAAACAACCAGCGCTCTCTTCCCCATCAAGATGATTGCAAAACTAGAAGGGCATAAAGTACTAAATAATGAAACAGGGACCAAACACAGAACCACCACAAACAATGGGAGCAACAATAAACAATGAATTATCAAGAACATTAATTATATACCGCCTTAGAACGGACGGCAGCCTAAGTCACTGGAAGGCTTAAATGCGTTTAACTGGTACCAAATATTCGCCCTAGATGCTGCTGCTGCTTTTGTTGTTGTTGTTGTTAAAACACAAACATTGTTTAGCTCGCATCGAGGCTTCCTAACTATTGCATTGTATCATCACAGTCAACACAAAATGATGAAACAAAGAAAAGGACCCATGAATAACAGATGGTGCGAGCTAAAAAAACACAAATTAAGCCATAGTACATACGCGGAACCAGAAATCGTCAGGGGTTTCGGGGATCCAAGTCCAATTGACAAAAAAATCTGACTTTTATCAGTCCTCAACTTACCTGTACATCAAAAGGAAACTCATTCAGTTCCATGGTTTCATTGAACTTCCCTTTGATTCTTTTCATCTCATACATGAAGGCCTGTCCCGTGTCACTATAGTGAACCTGGTGCCACACTCGCTCTTTAGGGTCCTCGAAAACATTCTGAATAACCAATTCTGGATTCCAAAACTGGGTGAAATCTGATACCTCTGTCTGAGAAAGTAAAGTAAAAAAAGAACATGTATACATTCAAGTAACGTAATATACAATCATTTTCTCATTACATAGTAAAATATGTAAATAATAACTTGAGGATCTTAAAGATGAGTGAATTTATTCAACGAGTTGTGAAGCGTTGTTACGCCCCTTAGTGTCTACACTCCCTTTAGTGTCAACGTCGACACTAACGGTTGCAGTCGCAACCGTTAGTGTCTACGCGTTTACAATGACGGTTGCAATTGCAACCGTTAGTGTAATCGTAGACACTAACGGTTGCAACTGCAACCGTTATTGTACACTGTTGACAATAAGCGACGCACGTGTGCATTATCAACGCTTGTTGTCCACACTGTCGGATTTTATTTCTTGACATTAGACACTAGGTTTATTGATCCCTTGATTGACTTCTTGTCAAAAAATAGGAAAAACTAAATCATTTTAATAGCTAGATTCTACTTATTATGGGTATATAAATATTCGTCTATCCCTCGTTAGCACCATTTAATATTCAATTCGTGATATAGGTTATACGTCAGGGTTTTACGTGATAATTTCTCAGCAATTAATACTCAACAGTTAGCATTCTTAATGTATTTCATCTTCACATTTCATTGTCTTTATTACCGTAACTTGTTTAGAAACATATTGTTAACATGAATGGACAGAAATTAACCTAATTTTGTAAATCATTGACAAGATCTACGTTTGGGATATAGTCAGGCGGCTAAGAGCCAAATTTTGGCCTGATTGTGCTATTCCGGATACAAGCATGAAATTTGGCACAGTTGTAGACCATGACTGACTAAGCAGAATAGGATATAGAACCACATTGGGAAATGTCTACTGCGCATGCGCAAAGCATTTTCTGATTTTATGCTGTTATCATAGATATTTCATACAGTTTGACTTTAAAGAAGGGTCATGTTAGCTGTAGAATGATAAACTGTGACATAACTGATGTTAATTGTTTGTAGTTTAGTCTTCTTCATTCTTTAATTGCTGCGCATGCGCATAAAATTTGAATATTGTACAAAGATTGTAATCTGTTTCTCTTTTATTGTAAACTGCGCAAAACCCTATGCCCCTTTCAAAGGACAGAAGCATGTCTTCAATATAGGGACCTACAGACCTGTTTAGATGCGCATGCGCAGTTGGTTTCTTTTAACCGGATGTTGTTTAGACGATAAACAAAGTCCAATTTAATAACAAGTATAAGCTTTCACAGAAAAGCACGGTCTTTGCTAAGCATTTATAAAATTGTTATTAGACTGAAAAGTCAAGGTTTAAGCAAAAAGGATAGAAGGCTTGTGGTAGACAGACATACATGCAATCAGATTTTGTTGCTTGTTCTCAAAGCCCTTGGAACACTGGACAGACGCGCTCACTACCTGAGCTACCAGTGTGATCCAAAGTCACCTTCACATATTTTCTTTGTGTTGACCAATTTGGATTGTTTTGACTTGGGGACGTCTCTGTCTGAAAAAGTTATGCTTTACGCCAAGGCAGTGACGTATCTTATATAGGTCACTGGCCAATGGCACTATACATTTTGACAGACAGACAGACAAACAGGCAGGCAGACAGGTATATTATGCCGTGCTCGAGCTTTCAGACCTCATATCACTGTCTGTCGGTGGACTATCATGAACTGTCTTTCCAGTGTCTCACTTCCCGTAAACGAACCATAGCAAACATTAGTTAGTCTACGCCAGTCTATTGTATGTGGGTATAACATTTCAGTTTGTTTTTGTTTGTTTTTTTTTGTTGTTGTTTTAGGGGGGAATGCCTGATATGCCTCATAGTTTTGGTTGTAAAGCTACTGACTGGCTTCAAGGCATTTGTTCCTCCTGTAAAAGATTTCACACTTGGAGTCAGTGTTGTCATTTTGGATGGAACCTCCATTGTTCAGATGCTTAAAGGTGTAGGGGTTAGCACTGTTCAGTGAGCAGTATACGAACGATGTTTTATAACGATACGCACTATCCACTTTTTGTACAGTTGATGGAGTGGATTTAGTGTGCGACACATGTAAGGCAGACAGTTTAAAAGCATCAACAAGGGGAAAACGGGGAATTGACATACACCGGCGGGACGGTCCATCAATAATTTACTGACTGCCGTACCGAAAAACTGGCAAGATTTCTTGTGAGTAGATGACAATAAACTATTTCATTATCTTTCCAACTGCTGTTTTTCTTGGACATAATATATGCCAACAAAGAAACAGTTACCACAGATGGAGATCAGGTCTTGCACAATGAGAGTGTGACAATACTCTAAAGAGAACCCTGCACCCTTTGTGAGAAGAAGCTCAGTCTTAGTGTGTCCATCTTACGATATGCCTTAAATTGCACCTTGTTTGCATGAGGAGGCAGATACAAGAATGTTTGCTCGTGCTACTGAAGCAACTAAAAGGCCTAACAAGAAAATAAGCAGTTCATCATCATCGGGTTTTGATTAAAGTGCAGGTCCAGGAGCATCTTCCACATCAGTGGGCCCCTCTCCAGGTAACTGGCTAGCTGCCAGAGCAGATCTTACTTTCGGTAAGACTGCCATTTGTATATTTGTAGCAAAGTTTTATGGCAGGTTGTCCTTCTTTTCACCAACTCAGACACTTTCAGCAGTCAAAGACATTCGCCTGTACCCTATTGACTGTTGCGCTGTTGATACTGATGTAGTAGTTCTGGTCACACCTGTGGTGCAACAGCTGTGAGTGGATGAACTGCGGGGTTGGCAAAAATCGCTGGTTATTGTTGGTATGAAATCAAATTGTCTTGTTGTTTTGTTTTTCATTCATTCATAGGGTGTGATAAAACTACCTCTCTCCTTGGTCGTTGAAAACGGTGAGTAAGCTTTCCGGCTTGAACTGGGTGTTTTGTAAAAATGAGCTCTTGTCCTGAAAAACCACCTGCAATTACCTTTGCAACATTGAACGATTCATCACAGTACTGTATGGTAGAACAAGCAAGCACCTACACGAACTTAGACATGGCTATAAAGCATTTGTTTACCAAAACGATTTGTTCGATGAAATGCCAGCCCTTACGAAGGTGGCTTTGTACCAGCCCATTTTAAAGGCA
The DNA here is from genome assembly GCA_964019695.1 of Loripinus fragilis. Lineage (NCBI taxonomy): Eukaryota > Metazoa > Mollusca > Bivalvia > Lucinida > Lucinidae > Loripinus > Loripinus fragilis. The sequence continues at coordinate 68,260,418 of OZ026530.1, forward strand.
GCAAATCAAGGCTCATGTGTGTGGGTCAGTGCATTAACAGGGGAAATTATTACCAAGTCCAGCAAACTGTGATGGATAGAAATAGACACTGGAATGAACAGTCCACTGTGGACCACCATACCACAAGCATCAATATCTTCGCTTGACCTTGTAAGATATGGCTGTGTTCAACGTTTCAGAAGTATACAATGCAGCTCTCCAATGTAAGACCCTTTGTGCCTGTGGTGGCAACTTTGAACACTAAATTTCTGTAAATTGATTATTGTTTTTAAGATTCTGAATCTGAATCTGCCAGGTACTCCAAACACCTCTAGTGAGTATTACATGGAGTGCGCAGCGTGCGCAAATGACGGTTTCGAAAAAAAAAGAAATAAATTCAAAAACAATTTTTTAATCACAAGTTTTTAGAATTTGGTTATTTTCTGGTTTTTGAGCTGAGAAATCAACATGACTGTGTAAAAAAAAACAAGAGGAAGGCATCATGAATGGTGTTTATAATATAATGGGTAATGAAAGTGTTTAATGAGGTTGAAATTGATGAATATGAGGATGATGAGTTTTTATCAGTTTTTTAAAGAGTTTTGAGGTGCCCTGCTCGGAATGATCTGAGGTCAGGACTATTACAAAGGTCAGGTGGGAGATTGTTCCAAAGTTTAGCAGTTCTGGGAAAAAATGAGTATCTATGAATGTTTATCCTAGATCGAGGAAATGTATATCTGGATCTCATGGATGGCTGAATATTGTCTGGAAATGGAATATTAACTAAGTGATTCTTGATTTTATAAAACATAGTGAGAGATGAAATTTGTCTGCGTTTCTCAAGTGTTGGAAGGTTAAGCTTAGATAACATATTACTTACACTACTAGTGAAGCTATAATCATTGAATATGTATCTTATGGCCCTGTGTTGAATCATTTCAATTTTGTTTATGTATTTTTTCTGCCAGGGGTCCCATACAGAGGCCGCATATTCAACTAAGGGACGGACGTATGTCTTGTATGCTGACTCTTTTAGTTTAGGGTTATTAGTCTGGATGTTGCGTTTAATGAATTTTAGTGAGTTATTGGTTTTCATTGTGATTTGGTTGATGTGCTTCGCCCACGACAAGTCACGTGAGATATTGACCCCCAAGTATTTAGCAGAATCAGTTTCTTTTAGTCCAACCCCATGGAGGGTGTAATCGAACAGGGTTGGTTTTTTCTTGTTTGTGATTCTGATCACCTCACACTTGTCGGGGTTAAACGCCATCAACCATTCACTCTCCCAGGTTTCAAGTTTTGAAAGATCTGACTGAAGGGCCTGACAATCTGCCTGGTTTGAAACGGTAAGATACATTATGGTGTCGTCGGCGAAGAGCCTGATATTACTCTCTATCATGTCCGGCATATCATTTATATACAAGAGAAACAGACAGGGTCCCAACACAGAACCCTGTGGCACACCAGACATGACAGGACAGATATCAGACTCCTCACCTTCAAGCACAACTCGTTGGGTTCTGTTTGAAAGAAAGGATCCAATCCAGGTGATAACATCATTATATATGCCAAAACGATGGAGCTTCAGCAAGAGCATTTTGTGATCTACCTTATCAAAGGCCTTGCTGAAGTCCATAACAATAATGTCAGTCTGACCACTTTCATTAAGTGTGTCAGAGATGTCCTGTACAAATTGAATTAGCTGGGTTTCACAACTGAGTTTTTTGCGGAAACCATGCTGGTTTGAATGAAGGAGTTGATGTTTGTCAAGGTAGGCCATGATGTTTGAGGTTATGACATGCTCCATGACCTTACAACAGATACACGTGAGGGATATGGGGCGGTAGTTCTCCGCCTTCGTTTTTGCACCCTTTTTATAAACTGGACTAACACTGGCATTTCGCCAGTCATCCGGAACTTTACCCTCGCGCAATGAACTGTTGAAAATGTCAGAGAGCATGGGTGCTACCTCACTGTGGAGTTCTTTTAGTATTCTGGATGTGAGGTTGTCTGGACCAGCAGCTTTACCTGGGTTCAGCTTTGAGAGTTGTTTTGATACTCCATTTACTGTAATATCTATGTTGGGCATGGTTGGGGATATGAGCTTGCGTGGAAGGATCAGTTCAGCAAGGTGTTTCAGCTTTAATGGGACAGGTTTTGTAAAGACAGACTGGAATTGGCCATTCAAGATATTTGCCTTATCAGAAGCCTTTGTATATGTTACACCATTTGATTTCAAAGAGGTGATCTCTTTACTATCTGATTTCTGCTGTTTTATAAGTGTCCAAAAACGTTTGTTGGGCCTGGCCGGTTGTTCTGCATTTTCGGGTTGGTCAGTTATAATTGAGTGTATGTATTGGTTATATGCTTGGCGAATTTCACTTTGAATTTTATGTTTAAGAGATGTAAATTTAGATTTAATATTATAGTTTGTTCTGTCTGATTTATATCTTGCGTAAAGTTTATCGCGCTTTCGCATAAGGCGTTTGATGGAATTATTAATCCAAGGATGACCGTCTTTTGGTCTGCACAGTTTAGTGGGGATAATTTTATCAGACAATTTGTTAAGTGTAGATTTGAGCAGATTCCATTTACTGTTGGTATTCATGTTTTCTGAAAGTTTGAAAAATTCTGTCTGGTATTCGGCCATATCTGTTCTGAAACCATCCCAGTCTGTTTTCTTGTAAAGCTTGACAGGCCTTTGCTTTTGCTTGTTCCTACCTAGATTTATTTTAAGTTCGTGATGTACTATGTCATGATCCCCTTGCCCTAGAGGGGGCAGAGTTTTTGTGCTTTGTACTAGGTTTGGGTGATTTGTTAGGAAGAGATCAAGGGTGTTGTTGTCCCTGGTTGGTTCTTTGACCATCTGCTCCAAAGCAAAATCATGTACAATATCAAAGAAATGTTCATATATTGGTTTGTGATTGCAATTGTCTTTAATTTGAGTCTTATCCCAGTCTATGTGTGGTAGGTTAAAGTCCCCAAGAGCCCATATAATGCTAGAACTAGGTATTTTGGAGAGGGAAGACCTTCTAGACTATCTCCATCATTCTCTTTCGGTTTGTAATAGGAGCAGATGTATACATTTTTAAGGCCGGGTATGTCAACTTTTGCCCAAATAACTTCAGCTGAACTATCAAGTTCTGGCTGGCTTGTAGGATTTAGTGAATGTTTGATGGCCAGGAAGACTCCTCCACCCCTTTTCCCTTTCCTATCTTAACGAAATATTGAGTATTGTTCTGTGTCGAAGATTTCGCTGTTGTAATGGTCAGGGTGGGTAGTCACGTGGTTTCTGTTAGGATACACTGTACGGAAAAATGGCGGACTTCTTTCCACACCGATGTTTTAAGCAAAAGTAAGTAGATATTTCTGCGTGTTTTTTTCATCTTTATACAGAAAGTTATACACCATTTTCCAGCCCCCATTTTTCCCGATCTAACGATGCCAGGATATCCTCATAAAGCTTCTTACTTTGAGTACAGACTCTGTCACAAATTTTTAAGCGGCGAAGATCGGGCCTGAATTTGGAAATAAGCTGTACGGACAACATTTGTGACAGAGTTAGTACTCAAAGTAAGAAGCTTAAAGATGCTATCCTGGTAGCGTTTGATAGGGGAAAATGTGGGCTGGAAAATGGTGTATAACTTTCTGGGTATAGATGAGAAAACATAGAGAAATCTACCTACATTCGATCTTAATGTCCGTACAGTGTATTCGAACATCCGTACAGTGTATCCAAGCAAAAACCACGTGACTACCCACCCTGATGGTTGTCATTTAACCATGATTCAGTACCAACGATAATGTCAGGTTTGGTCTGATCTGTAAAATATTTAAGTTCGGTCCTTTTTTTCAACAATAGACCTACAGTTTATGTTCACAATGGTCAGGCGTTTGGGAATATGTTTCTGTCTTATTTTTATTTACGTTTGATATCTTTGGTGATGAGGTTGCCTGGGGTGGACCAGGGGTATCAGGTGGTTTGGGTGAGCGAGAATCTAGCTGGTCAGTCATGCTAGAGTGAAATGAGCTGTCTACTGATAAGGAGAGTACTGATGTATCGGATAGGGTGTCTAATGATTCAAACAGGCCGTGACTATAGTTTGGAAATTTACACTGGTTACAATGCCATGTGGCCTTTGACTGCCCCAAAATATCAAACGTTGTGTTTCCAATACCCTGACAATCTGCATGAAACCATACATCGCAGTTATCACACATCAGCGACATGACATTGGACCAGGTAACCTCCTTGTTACAGTAGCCACAGGGGTATTTTGTTTCGTCTGCTGATACTTGACTAGCGTTTGTAGTATCAGGGCCTGGGTTTACTTCAATATCAGATGACATTGACAGCAGCAGCATGCATAGGTATAGTAGGGTGATACGGTGTTTAGCATGTGTATTCTGTCGGAACGACCTTTTTAGATTTGGGAAAATAAAATGGAAGCTATGCGAGATGAAAATTTTACAGGAAAATATCAGATATGCATTCTGCCTATGAGCACGCCATATGAGATGATCAGTACCACCACCAGTTAATACATGACATGAAAACTCAACACCTTTTTTCTTGATGGACAGGGATGTTTCTGTGCACATGGCCTTACGTGTATACACATCATCACACAGGACCATGCACGCAACCAGAGTGCACAATGATAAAAGAGCCTGTATGTTGTTCATGGTGGTGCTGTTTGTACAGTGCCACTACAGAAGAATTTGGAAGGTGAAAACACACACAACACAACACAGATGTGTTAGCAAGACACAAGGGGTTATCTTCGTCACGGCGGCGACTACCGGAGCAGGTTACACAAACAAATGAGCCCAAGTGCAGGTTACATATGAAAAGGAAAGCAGAAGTCTTAAAATGTAGCGAGGCAGGTGTAGATATAGCTGAAAACTACCTGAATTTTGTACATACAGCACCTGTTTACACATTCATGATCCTAGTCGTTGAGACGCTTGAATTTTATTTTACACACGACAATTGTGTCAATTTATGTCAATTTCACAAGTATCACCCCAAAAAAGATACAAAAAATGGTTGTTTTGGATCAAAAGTAAATTCTTGGGTTCGTAAATAACTAAATGAATAATGCAGTTCCTAAATTTCGTCCTAAAACACTAAAAATATGAAGCCGAATTTTCCATGTGGTCCGCCATTTCCGCACGCATGCGCAAAAATCCCGCGATGATTGGTAATGATAAAGGACCGAAAATCCTTTGAGAAGGTTTGGCATATAAGCATACATACAGATTATCTCACATATTGTCATAGTGGTTCAATGTCACTTTGAAAATGTATACGTTTGTGTATAAGATCTTGTCATCTTGGTCCATGTGCCATATGACCAAAAATAAACGCATAACAGCGCATGGATATATATCCAAATGACAGTCAAACATTCTTCAGTTAACTCCATAACATGATTTACAGTCGAAGTTACATTACGGTATGTAGTCATTCAACAACATGATGGGTAAACCATGCGTGTCCTCAGCATCACGAGAGAAATCCATTCATATCAAATCATCAAATGCTACGCTAGAGAACCACTGTACTCGAATAGCATGGTCATCGCGGGTTTGCTGCTGTCAACGAGGGCACAAAATATACCTTTTAAGTGTACCTGGCTGTTAAAAAATGTAACATTTTTGTTAATATTTTGCTTCTGAAAATATTATGTGCTTATCACCTATATACCTAGCTCTGTACATGTATCTGCTTGACAAAGATTTATGTTAAGCGTTAGGGGGTATGCCAAAAAAGGTTATATTTTTCCTGATAAAAGGATGGAAGGCACTTTTGTTTATGTTCTGGAATATATGCTTACTCTTGTTAGTTTAGAAGCAATGCAAAATATTAGTACTTTAATGCGTAAAAGATCGAAATCTGAGGGCAGAGCATTTTGAAAGTTATTCAATCTTTTTTTCATACTGTACGCTTAGTACTACATATATCCGCTGTTCTGGCCCATTGACCGGGCCATAGATTGCATACAGATTGATTATATTTAGACCCTCGACTACTGGCACAATGCCCTTCACTACTCTAATTTCACGTACAGCTGCAAAATGGTTTGCAACTTCATAAAAATTTACAGAAATAAGCAAAACTTTCTATTCATTCACTTATTGGTAGTCTTCATTATGTGATGCCATTTAATCATAACTAATGACTTAAATAGCGCACTCATCAGTCTGTGATAACATTTCGGACACATAAAATATCCCACTGGCTATCCAGAAATAGGCTGGTACTTAGCTAGTTTTAGAATTTAAAGGCTCCAATTGAGCAAGAATGGACTACAATACCTAAGTGATAATTGCAAATGAAAACATTATCGTGAAAATTAATAGCTGTAAAGAACTAGCTCATACAATGGGTCACAGTAAACCAAAATAGTATAGTGTGTGCCCTCATCGACTGCAACCAACCCGCGGTGACTGCACTGTTCTACTACAGTGGTTCTCTAGCGCGAATGCATGCGCAGCGAAAATAATTGGATAAATGATTGTGCAGAAACACATTTATTTTCCAGTCAGAAGTTATAAGTATTCCAGTTATTAAATTATTTCTACCATTTTGACATCATTGAACCGGATAACCGGAAGTATTAGTTGGTTTGCGCATGCGTAATTATGGAAAATATTTTAAAATATATTTGTTTATGTCCTTTAGGATATCTAGAGATATAGGTGGTGGATTTTTACCATGTTAAACGCAAATACTGGTCTGTGTAGTCAAAAAGGACAAATTTTCTATAGCGGAAGTGAATTTTGAATTTGCGCATGCGCTGAAGTGGTTCTATATCTAAAATTCATCAGCTCACCAACCTTAACAAATGTGGAAAGTTTCATGCTTGTATCCGGAATAGCACAATCTTGGCTCTTAGCCGCCTAGCTAATAGTTAATTGTCATTTTCGCAAATTTGCAACAGAGTAACGGGCCTTGGTTGACATCAGAAATATTTTTTTTAATATCTTTAGAATGAATAGACTTATTGAGATCAATTTTTGTATACACATTATCATAAACAAGATCTACGTTTAGGTTGTAAATCGTCATTCTCCACAAATTTGCAACATAGCTATTGCCCTTGTTTGATGTCAGAATTGAATCTTTCTTCAATATCTTGAGATCGAATTGACTAACTGAGACCGAATTTTGCATACACATTATCTTTGACAAGATCTACTTTGGGATTGTAAAACGTAATTTTTCGCAACTTTGCAACAAAATTACAGCCCTTGATAGACGTCAGAATTCGGTTTTTATTCAGTATCGTGAGAACAAATAGACTTATTGAGACCAAATTTTGTATACACATTATCATTGACAAGATCTACATTGGATTATAAATTGTCATTTTTCGCAAATTTGCAACAGAGTTAAGGCCCTTGATTTACGTCAGAATTCATTTTTTGTTTTATACCATGAGAACGTATAGACTTATTGAGACCAAACTTTTTGACGGAAACACATTATCATTGACAAGATCTATGTTGGTATTGTAAATTGTCATTTTTCGCAAAGCAACAGAGTTACAGCCCTTCATTTGCGTCAGAATTCAGTTTGTTTTCAATATCTTGAGAACAAATAGGCATATTGAGACCAAAATTTGTATACACATTTTCATTGACAAGATCAACGTATGGATTGTAAATCGTCATTTTTCGCAAATTCGCAACAGAGTTACTGCCCTTTTTCTATTAGTTGTTATCATTGTTATGTAAAAACGTTACTTTTGTACACTTAATATCGAATATCGCTGAAGCGGGGCTATAGTCAGATTTTCTGATAATTCTAGTTGTCTCAGGACATATCGCTTCTGTGACTCTTTGTCCTGAGAATATTTCAGTCCCACGATTTTTCGGTCTCGGAATGCTTCTGTCACAGTGTGTTTCGGACTCGTACGTATTTGTGTGTGACGTTCTGTCTCGGAACATTTTAGAGGCTCGTTGCCCTGACAGGGAATTTTCATCTCAAAACATTTTGTTCCTAACATTAATTTTCGTTTTTTCATTAAATGTAGACAATAACGGTTGATACTGTACATTATCGCCACTTATTGTAAACATGGCCCTGTAGACACTAACGGTTGCAGTTCACTTACGGTTGCAGTTGCAACCGAAAGTGTCGACGTAGACACTGGCGGACGTGTAGACACTAACAGGCGCTTCAAAGCGTGGCTTATCGAGAATTTCATCGCTTTTTTCGCAACGAGTTTGATCAATTCAACAATACAGCAGCATGAACGTTCATTTTTGGCGTAAAAATGTTAATTATTTTACATGTACGCAACGTTACTACCATTAGTAGTTTATCGATTCTGTAACATAGTTTTATTTCACGAGGTGTACCAGCCCCCATTTGTTCCGATTCATAGCGCAAAACATAATCCTTATATTGGCACTGCATCCATTTATAAGAACAGTTTCAAACACCACAAATAATCAAATTAACATTAATTTGTCTACCATTAACCATTTCCTTCATGAATATTCATGCTAGGCCCCACCCACTATGCATAATGACACTTATACATCCGTTTATAAGAACAGTTATAAAAAAAGAATGATCAAATAGACATTAATTTGTATATCATTACTTCTTTCTGTCATGAATATTCATGCAATGCTCCACCCACTATGAATAATTATATAAATTAACTTTCATGTTTGTATATAAAACACAGCAATTACTTGTTAGTTTAGTCAAAAAATAACTGATAAAACTTAAGTCAAGTAAAATGGGCATATATTGTGATATTTCATTGAAGCTATATGTCATCTATTCACCTAATTTAATTATGTTGGTAAGCTTTTTGTACTGGTTGCTAGGCAACAGAATATGACCTGTCAAATGGGTGCGTTCACGTTGTAATACATCTTAATCTAAATGTTGCTATGGAAACAATAATGTTTAAGTAATGCTTTATTCACTGTCGTTTCTATCACATATACCTATTCAGTGTCACAGAAGAGAAACAAATTGACCCCATATTATAGATACTGTGGTATATATATTTGAAAAATTGTGAAATTTTGACTTCTTTTGTTGATAGGCAAAGCATATAATCAGTGTTCACATAAACATTAACGAACCAAGTCTAATGAAAAGACAATACGATATATTTGCTATTCAAATAAATGTCAAAAATGTCTTTCACAAAACTGTCAAGAACACACGCGCGTTTATAAGACATGCTGTATTTTCTAGTGGCGATCATCAGTTGCCTAGCAACCGTCATAGAAGCTTCACTTGAGAACTGCTTTAGGACCAAAACATCTATGACATATTATACATGTAAAACATATTTCTTGTCTACAACATCAAACTAAAATATTATGAGGTAGGGCTTAGATATTTTTACTGGCCCTCGGCAAAAGCGTTAAAAAGAGTGCATGAGGTAAATGGTTAAAGGGAAACGCTCAGCAAATAATAAATGAATGTTTAAAGACATAATTTGTCTTTAAATTTCAGTTTGATGCAAATTTTGTCAAAACTTATCAAGAAATTTAGAAGTTTAATTAATTTGAAGTTGTCATTATTTCTTTCATGGGGCTGACAAATGTGTGAGTTTATTACATGTACAGGGTGTCCAAAAAAAGATAACACTTTAAAAATGCAATAACTTCTTTACTGATAAAGATACAGTGTTGATATTTTACCACAACATAATTGGTTGATAATTGGTTATTAATTGGCCACCTTTTTGCTAAATGGCGCTTTAACAGGAAGTGACGTCATTTAACAGGATGTGATGTCATAATTGAAAAATGATGTCATTTACTGTGCGTCTGGTTTGCTAAAAGTCAAAAGATGGACAGCAATAAAATCTAAAAGATCTCAAGCTTATATATTGATAAAACAGGGATATTCTGTGAGAGACACTGCTCAGCTCATTGGAAAATCAAGGTTTTTTTTGTCCAGAAGTGGTCAAAACGTGGAGAGAATGGGGCATTTGAGAGGGAAAAAGGCAGCGGAAGACCTTCTAAAATTTCAAGTAAAATTCTAACTACTCTTGAAAAGTCTAAGTACAAGCGCCATCAATCTACAAGAAAACTCAGTAGAAAGCTAAAACATTCAGGACTAGCTGTATGTAAATCTACTTTGCATAATTATCTAAAAAAGAATTTGGGACTCAAAGCATACAAAAGGAAACGCCAGCCACTTCTTACAGAAAAACAACGTAAAAACAGACTTCGATTTGCAAAGAAATACCAAGAATTGTCTGAAAAAGAATGAGAAGTTAAGCCCTTGTTAAAAAGATCAAAGAGAACTAATGAAGCAACAACTATTAAAATGGTAGTAAATAAAAAGCGATTCACATTTCAACAAGATGGTGCCCCTGTCCACACCTCCAAACAGGCACAGGATTGGTGTCTTCAAAACCTGCCAAACTTTATAAATAAAGATGATTGGCCGGGAAATAGTCCCGATTTAATGGAAAACCTCTTCAGCATTCTAAACAAAAAAGTGCACTGTGACCCAGAACCTCAGACATTGGATGAACTAAAAAAACGAATCAGAAAGGCATGGCGGGAAATCACTATTGACTGTCTAAAATCCCTTTTGCACAGTATGCCGAAACGCCTAGAATCGGTCATTGATAAAAATGGTGGTCATTGTGGATATTAGGTAATGAACAAAAAATGAGTCTCAAACATATGTATAAATGAGGTTTGAGTATGCCAATGTAAAATATGGAAGTATTATCTTTAAAAACAAAAAAGTTATAGCGTTTTCAAAGTGTTATCGTTTTTTTGGACACCCTGTATATCATAACCTCCAAATTTAAATATGCAAACGTGAAATAAATAAAATCTGAAAAAAAATCTCTCTATTTAGATCTAGTTGTATATGCATAAAAACATTCAATGCTCTTTTATACAGGACATTAAGTGACTTTGTGCTAAAATAGAGATTTTTGTCCACCTTAGATGTAATGCAACTCATTAGCATCACATTTTCGGCGATAGCAGGTTGTAAGAAAGATGGCAAAGATCGGGAAAAGATACAATCAAGTACCACACCTGATTTCCCTTTAATGATACACCATTTATAAATTACTTTCTTATTTTCTTCGTTGACTTTTATTATCAAGTTTATATTAAAAATGTGTAAAAGTGACTATCGTTTGAGACCCATTTATTTTTGATGTCCGTTTCCTTTTAATATTATTACAATTGGTATTACAAAATGGAATTCATTTAGCACTGTCAACAGGCTTAACCCTTTGTGGATCAATCACCTCTAAACGGGTACTTTAGCAATCAGTGAAAACCCAGATTAAATGCCGCATTAAGCGGCATTTCATCTGGGTTTTCACTCTTGGCTAAGACAAGATCAGAGAAATCACTATACTTTTTGTTCGAAATTATAACCTGTGCCCATCAGTATATACAATGGACCATCCCAAGTGTATTGCATGAAACCAGAAGGAAGAATTCATTGGTACAAAAAGGGTTTTATGCCTGAAAACTACTCACAGTGGCCAGCTTACCTGTGTGTTATCTAAGACGGGTTCTCGCCATCTTGCTTGAATGAACACATCTGCCTCGAAGAATTCTTTGATAGTATCTATTTCTCCTATTTTTAGAATAACAACTTTGATAAATACTTTCGTCTGTTTCCGCCCCTCTTGAGCGTGCTGACTAGGATGAAACACTTCCACTGCTCTCTTTTTTGGAGCTTTCTCGAAAGTACTAGACGGGATCATCGGCATAGAATATTTGTCTGTCGGAACCATCCGTAGGTTCTCCAGTCCAACAATAGAGGGTGTTTTGTTTGAAGTTCCGGTTAAATCTGAGGCATATCCGGTGACCTCGGCTATATTTCTTTGTTTCTTTTTTGGTATTCTTTTTGGAGACCCTTGTTCAACATCCAGGTGTCCAACATGGTTGCCATATCTGTCCATTTCTCACGCCAGTTGCTGCGGAATATCAAATTATAAACTCATTAGTTTTAAGGGATAGCTGTGTTCAAAATTTCGTTTGGGGAGGTATATCGTCGGCTATACGGTCGGAAAACTTTCACAATGACTTGCTAACAAAATACAAGTGCCTAGCTAATTAGTAGAATCTATATTTCAATTAATCATATGGCGTCGCGTCTGGGAGTGAAATAACGCCATGCGTTAAAATCAATAAACCACACCCGTTATTTACAGATTTTGGGGAAACGTTACATGACGCCTTTAATATCACACATAATGGTAAAAGCCTAGATGAACCGCAAATTTCACATTTGGCAAATTTCACACCATGTGAAGAATTGGTACCAAAACGTCACTTTTTGAAAATGTGAAATTTGCGTATGGTCAATTTCGATAATTTTGGGGGTCTAACATCTGTGCTCAAATTTCACATCTTTCTCATTTTTAACTGTGAAGAATTGGTACGTATTCGTATCATCTGCGAAGGACTGGTTCGATTTTTCTCAGATGTGAAGAATTGGTACTCAATTTTCACATATGTGAAGAATCGGTACCAGTTCTTCACATCTGGTTACTGCTTTTATTTTACTTTTTGTGACATTAATTGAATTGAACATCTAATATAGCATCATATGGAATAAGTTGAAGCGCTGACATGAATTTGACAGAAACTGGTACTTACAAAGTTTAAAGGGACATAGCCCAAACTATCGATACAAGGGATATCTAATCAACCACTCTACTCGTCGCATATGTTTAAAGCATGATTTTGTCCAGGAAACAAAAAATCACTCAAATAATACATATTCAAGAGCTACGGTTCAGTGCTCAATTTTATGAACAAATCTTGAACAGTTCCGAAACATTTTTAAGCGGATGTAAATTCGTCTTACGAAGATCAAAGGGGTACAACTCAAAAGTGTAAATAATAGAGTTATGCTAGGGAGTTATGTCTGTTGCGTTCTGAAAGTATACCTTGAGCTTTTGCTGTCTGCATGCCATATCAAATAAGTTTCTATTTGCAAAGAGGCTTGAAATAATGAAATTGAGTGATTTCATAAACAGTAAACCGAAATATTTGCGTTGAAGCCACACATCTGATGATTTAAGGATTTCGGAAAAATTGTTCCAAACAAGCATTAGAAATAAAAACGTTAGAATTCTTTTTCAAAACAATATTAATATGTTTTTTTTAAGTATTACTGGATGCCCAAATTAAATAGGTTTCTAAGTACCACAAAACTAGTTCTTGAAATATTCTACATAACTTTTGAGTGTTTCCCTACATTATTTTTAATGACAGAGCGGACATTATTTTGTTACAGGTGCCACTGGCCAAAACAATATGTCTCAGGAACAGGATTCATTATATGGAAACAAGAGGGTCTTCGGGCCAGGGGTCGCTCATTGAGAATCACTTTATATAAGGGTATAGCAAAGCATGGCTCTTCTCAAAGTCCAGCTATGATGTTTTATTATTCAGCAGTTTCATTATAAAGCTTTACATGGAAAAGTGTCCATTTATTATGTTGATAAAAGGCACAGGATGTTGACACTCCGGGCGGGGCCATTTTTGGTCATGTTCATATTGTGAACAAAGATGGTAGAGCTCTACTAGCTGATGCTACATACCAACTATCAAGGCTCTGGAGCAAGTGATTTCAGACAAGAAATCCATTTCTTTTCGGTCGGTCTTTCTTGCGAATGTTATTTTTTAACGCTAAAGCACTTTTCATGAGGTTTTATGTTTTAAGCATGAATTTCGTGAGTATGTGTCTAAATATAGTATTAAGTCACGCTCTTTCTGAGTGCGCTTAAAGCAGATTCTATATAAGGAATATTAGGTATGTTTAATTCAGTCGACGTTTCTGCTTCACAAAAGTAAGAGGTATTTCTTTTTGTTCGTCAAATCTTTCAATGTAAGATAAATCCCAAAACCGTTATAACTTTCAATAACTGTATGAAATCTTGTGTTAACTTAAATTTAGTACCAAAACATATAAAAACCTCACTGTAGGAATCTCTTCGTTTAATTGTATATTTTCATATTCAGTTTTCAGTTTATGGATCATGACTCAGTTTTTGGAATTTTTAGCTTAATATGAAGCTTGAATTTATTTTTTTACATTTTGGAGATGGTTGTTAGAAGGGTTCTGTTTCATTGGATTGATTTTTGAGTAAAGTTGCTTTCAAGATGCTCTCAAGAGCAGCTTATTTATAATGGAAGGTTAAAGCATGATGTTTAGTTATAATTCAGTCAAGTGTGTAACATGTCATAACAGTGGTCTTGGAAAGTATTTCCAAGTTTTTCAGGCTGGTACTTAACGGTGTGTATATTGATGGTAATGTTCTGGTCGCTTCATTGGTTGAAAAGACGAGACTGCTCCTACAGGAAGCAAAAGGATGTAGAAGGTATAATGGACCAGGATATGACAAAAGGTACCTTGTGGTTATATTAATCAAAAATCTAGATTATGTTACCTCTGCAAAGTACGATTACTTAAGAGCATTCACTGAAAATTTAAAGAATTTATTTTCAATATTGACGAATATATGGAGGTTTAAAGCAACAAATGTAATCCGGTTTAAACGTGCCATCAAAAAGAACGTTAAACCTTATATGACGTCAGAGTGCTAGTCTCCAGTTGCTTGTTGGTTATTGTTGACTCGGTATAAACATCGAACAAGTATAATGTATTCACATGCGTTATGCATGAACTATATTGTAAATGCAAATGAAATTGTACGAATTTATACCTGCTAAGTCGTATTATAGGCATTAAAAGTGACCCACCCTTCATTATGAGCCCTTGTATGTGTTATGGCATAATTGTTGTCATGGAAACAGGCAGCACACACACTCACACACAACTTTAAAGCTGCATACTCTGCAACTATGATCATTTTTCGAAAAAAAAATATTTTCTTTTTAAATCATTTGTAAAAGTAGGATAAAGTTATGTTGTCACAATAAATCTAATTTCTACAGCCGAAAACTGCATGGAAAAGAGAATTATCTTATAAAAACAGGTGTTTTTCTCTTGTTTGTAATTATTTGCGTCCCTCCAATAATTCTAGACAGTTAATTTTTTAACATTAATGCTGTTGTTTTGGCACTAATAATTTGTTAATTATTACGAAAAGGTAAAATGTATACCTGAATTTTAGTATTTTTACTGTGTTCTTGAAAAATAGAAACATTATTTCTAAAATGAAAAGATCAAAAGTTACAGACTATGCAGCTTTAAATATAATCAGAAATATTTGCTACTTTGATGACATCAAGTTTTAGATACATTTTTGTGGTACTTTAAAAGCATGTGAAATTTGTCATTTTAGGCGTTTTTAAATGTCTGTTATGTAATGATTTGCTGGAATCTCTTAAGGACCCTTTTCTCAGATCCGCGCTCATATGCATTTCATTTGCTTGTCAAATATTTCAGTCCACCAGCATATTATATGTATATCAGTTTCAGCTTGTAGCTTCAGTATGTAGTTCACATGACTCCATTACTGTGAGATTTTCACAAACGGTTCTGGCTTAGTTGTTTTCAAGAATAATTTTGCAGACAATTATTAACTTAAAACCAATTTTATATCTTAAAGAGTAGTGGAAAATTTAAATCTTAACTGAACTTGTATATCCGGTATTATAGGACCTTAAACGTTTCAACATGTGAAAAATTTGGTGTAGATGCTTTGTAATAGGAGAAATTTAGTTTAACAAAATTTTGTACAGAGCCCTTTATTTTTTCTAAGTGGTATAAATTCTATTTTTTGCAAAACAGAGTAAACTTAATTTAAAGAGTGAGTAAACACTCCTGGGACGGGAGCATAGAGTTGAGGTTCTGTATAAAAAGCTTTCGTGAACGTACAGAAGAGTTAGGGAACTTTCAGAGAACTTTTCTGTAGGTTTAAAATTCTAGCTTGAGCATGCGTCTATGTGAACGTCCTGCTGGTCAGAGCATGGAAAATCCTACCTCCCCCTCCCACAGGGAGTTAGGGTTGGGTAGCAGGCTCGCAGATTAAGGAAAATACAGCACAAATATGAACTAAAAAAGAATACAAGGGCATATTGGAATATACTTCTGTGAAGTGTTGAGATATGTGAAAACAGCGTTTTTGAACAGGACTTCTAAGTTTTTCAGGCTGGTATGATTGACGGACTGTGGGGCAAGACGAACGAGAAGAATTGAAGAATTTGTTGTATATGTGAATTTTGTTTTTGTACTTATCATAAGTAAATAAAAGTAATGTCGAAAATCTGAAGCAGAAGCGGCATTCCAAACAAAACCTGTGTTTTGTTTCTTTTTCTCTAAAGAATAGTTTTTGAATTGTAAATCTGGTTTGCAATGCAGGATCTAACCTTTAGAGTGTTAGAAAAGACAATATTTATTTTCGGACGACCAAAGAGAGGGAGAAAATAAGTGTTGTCTTTCTTACTAGGCCTTGCTATTTCAGATAAAAAAAGTTTCACCAATATTGACATAGAAAAACTGGTTACGCCACCTGGCGGTCATATTTTTAAAACAGTCAAATAATTTGAACAACATTGGTAGAGGGTGTCCCACAGACCTTTTTTGCCTAATTCTTTTGAAATCTGACCAGAAATTTTGACAAGATTTTAGAGTTTCCTTTTGGTTGACAAGGCAACCAGATTTCTACATAAAGTTGAAATCTTTGAACAAGTTTGAAAGGGGATCGATCAACCCAGTGAATTTTGGTGAGATTCCACCCAATGGTTTAGGACGAAACTATTATTGACCGACGACGGGAGGGCGGATGGGTAGCTGGCAGGACGGACATCCTATGACCACAACGTGAGTTAAAAAAGGGATCCACCATTCAAAGATATATGAAATTGTGGAAAAGCTGAATCTAGCTCCCCTTTAGCTATATACAAGCATCACCCTGAGAAAATATTACTTTTTGCACATGCCAAAAGGCGCAGATAAGCTCTGTGACTACATATAGCTGGATCAGGGCCTATGTTTCTTTGCTACACTGATTTTCCTACACTGATTGAAAAATCTCCGAAGATTCTCAATCTAAAATTATAAAACTGTTTTTTTGTTTCTGTATCTATATGGACACAAGCTGGCGAATCTGGAGCATGGACTCCAAAGAAACGTTTTCTCGCGACGAGGCTCATATAATTGATTTGCAGTCTTCCTCATGTCTTAGAATTTTCAACTATAAAATATATGAAATTTATCTGTTACCTGTTTATACCACGTTATAAAATCCTGACATATATGTCAAAAATTGGAATCGAATGCAAAATGCAGCAGAATTTGGTGTATTTTATAGATGTGAAGATTGCGCATGTATGCTACTTATAATTTCACTACGTAAAATGTGAAATATTGGTATGGAATATGTGACGTATTGGTACCAATTTTTAACGCGCTGTGAAGAATTGGTACCAATTTTTCAAAGTGTGAAATTTGCGAAAAGTGAAATTTGCGGTTCAACAAAGCCTAACGTTTTCACGCCAAAAATATGATTTCAAAATAATTTTAATGCCATATGATAAATACACTGCTCAAATTATTTAAAGGAACACTGCGTGTTTTGCCATTGATCACAATGCAAATGCACTTATAGTCCGACTCATTGCAAGAGCAAAAACATGATTGTCCTGTGGTGATTAGTTTGGTTACCGATCAAGGATGATGTCTTTTGATGAAAATGAAGTAATCCCTTTCCAGAAATCCCCATGGAACGCTTTATGTAAAAGAGGAATTTTGTAAAATTAATACCCCTTTTTCAAAACAAAATTTGAAGACAATGTTTTCAATCAAACGTCACAACACAAACAATTCTGTACATTCAATAGCCCTTTAATGTTGCAGAAATCATTAGGTTAAGGTATTAAAGATTCCAAGGATTCTGCAGAGTTCCAGAGAAAATCGTCATTTTCAAGAAATTTAAAAATTACAAAATTTTAGCCATGAACTTGAGCAGCGATTGTTTTGTCAAAAACATTGTTTGATCCAATACTTTGACTCTCCTTGCAAAGGTAGCAAAAGAAACTGGGTTTCTACCATATTATCTAGTGAAATGTATGGCTTGTCTATAGGACAGGGGTTAACATTATCACCTATGGAAAATTATCAGGTGTTCCTTTAAATATTTTGAGCAGTGTAGAATCAAACATTCGTGCTCCTGTATTGTTGAAATTTTTAAGCTCGTTGCGAAAAAGAGACAAAATGCTCGACAAGTCTCGCATTTTATCTCTTTTCCTCAACTCGGTAAATAAGTTCAATAAAACCTGAAGACTCAAGTAAGATCCTCTATTTAACATGCAAGAATTAGAAATGATTGTATTAACCTTACTATCATAGGACGTCGTGTCTGGGAGTGATATAATTACAATTGCATTAAAATGGACAAACCACTTGTGGTTTACATACTAGTGGTTTATATAATTATCCCCACGCTTTTTTTTAAAAAAAAAGGTTGGGGATATTGCAATCGCCTCCGTCCGTCCGTCCGACCGTCCGTCCGTCACGCTATCTCCTCCTAAACCATTAGACGAAATTCAACCAAATTTGGTGTGTGAGTTGCTCACATGTATAGGGTGTGCAACGGCACATTTTTTGGGCCCGCCCCCTGGGGCCCTGGAGAGGGTCAAAGGTCAAATATAATCAAATATCATTAAATTTCAATTACAAAGTCAATTTCAAAGATTTTTTAACCAAACTTTGTTTGTCTTCTCACAAATGAAAGATATAAAACATATCAGACGGGATTTTCATTCCGTTGCCTGCGTCATGCCCCAGGGGTCGGACTTTGGGGTACCGTGGGGGTTGAGTGGTCAAAAAAATGTTTTCGGAAATTCAACCAGATGTGTGAGTAACTTACATCAATGGCACATGCAACGGCACAATTTTTTGGATCCCCACCCCCTGGGGCCCTGGGGAGGGGCCAAAAGGTCAAATATCATTAAATCTCAATCACAAAGTCAATTTCAAAGATTTTTAAGCCAAACTTTGTGTGTCTTCTCACAATTGAAAGATATAAAACATATCAGAGGGGATTTTCATTCCGTCGCCTGGGTCATGCCCCAGGGGTGGGACTTGGGGGTACCGTGGGGGGGTTGGGGGGTCCAAAAACTTTTTTCCCAAATTCAACCAGATTTGGTGTGTGAGTTACTTACATGAATGGCACATGCAACGGCACAAATTTTTGGGTCCCCGCCTCCTGGGGCCTTTGGGAGGGGCCAAAAGGTCAAATATCATTAAATCTCAATTACAAAGTCTATTTCAAAGTTTTTTAATCTAAACTTTGTGTGTCTTCTCACTAATGAAAGATATAAGCATATTAGACGGGATTTTCATTCTGTCCCCTGGGTGATGCATGCCCTAGGGTTTGGGACTTGGGGGTGCTGGGGGTCAAAAATTTAATTTTATGAACATGGTCATGTGGCATATCAAATTAAAGGGAATGAGCAGTAGACCAGGATACACTGAACAATTTTACCCTAGGATCAAAGTGGTGACCTTGGAATGGGGTCAAAGGATCAAATACCATTAGATATCTTCGAGAGCGTGGGTATTTGCGATGGCGCGCCATCGAATGTATTCTAGTTTGTTATTAGATTGCACGAGTATTTGTACAATAGAATTCTTGTATCATGACCAATAAAACAATCACCTTTTAATTCATTCATCAGATATTCAAGTTGATTATAAGCTCCATCCTTAAAAGGGTCTTGTGGAAATTATTGGACAGCTTAGATCAAAAGAAGGGCGGCAAAGTCATGATACAAACAATTATTATTAGATAAACATTTGGTAATGACGCCCACAGAAACGTTGCATCTATATGATGATAATAATTATCAAAATGAGCTGTTATGTTTTAGAACTATTTTCGCGATAATCTTTTACCTTCAATTTTAGCAAACGTGACCATGATGAAAGCCGTAGAGGACACTTTTCGCCAACTTCTTCAAAAGGTCTGGTGCTTTTGGCGCAAACAGATTTTTGTGTACATAGATGAAACGTTTGCAATAATTTGAATTTGTCCAAAATTTCTCTTTTATTGACAGGTAAAATTCGCATCGGCGTCACAGAAAAATTATTGTAAAAAAAGCGGTGAATATCCAAAGATAGTAAGTAAGTATGATCATGAAATACCACAATCACAAACCGCAGAAAACCCCATGGCACCGCGGGGAAGAGCCACTCAACCATCACGAGACACCAGGAAGACAAATTAAGCAAAGCAACCAGCTCTCTCTTCCCCATCAAGATGATTGCAATACTGGAATGTACATAAAGTAACGTACAACAAAACATAGAACAATTACAGACTCCCACAATGGGAGTAACAATAAACAAAAAGTCAACAACAACAGAACCACCTCCTTAGAACTGACAGCAGCCTAAGACATCGGGGGCCTTAAATGCATTTTACTGGTAACAAAATAGTCGCCCTAGATTCTGCTGTTGTTGGAGTACAAGAAATGTTCAGCTCGCATGGAGGCCTTCTAATATTTAACATGGGTTGTGTATAATATAAAATTGCCGTTTGAATACTTAGAGTTTACCAACAACTTCAAAAAATGAGCAAATACTTATTTGTAGCATGAATGGTTTGGGTTTCGTAGCATGAATAGTCTGGGCTATTTCGAAAATATTTTCTATTCGTATTTGAAGATATATAGGCGTGAATAGACACTCGTAGGTTGGTTGCTATTATGTTCATTTCTATGCACGTTACTGTTGATGACGTCAATTTTTGTGACCCCGTAAACTTTCAAATTGACCACTGGCGATGGTCAATGTAAAAAAAATTGAAATACTTCCTGTGGTCAACTTGAATAGTTCCTGTCACTAGTTTCCGTGGGGAAAATAGGGGTAACAGGTAAGACCATTCTGGTCCCAAGACATTTTTTGAAAATCCAACAATGTCATGTTATCAGTTTTCAGCCATTGTATGTCTACCAAAAAAATATTTAAAAAAAACATAACGTGTTACTGTTATTGCTTGTGTTCTGCTTGCTCAGTGGCGAAAACGAAAGTAGCTAGTGGGCAAATGCGGGTAATTAAGCTCTGTTTTTTCAGATGCAAGCTTCCAGTGACCTTGTATCGGTGCGGTCAATTCCGTCTAGATATAACTTAGATCTACGCTTTTATAAACGCTTCTCTACGAGGGGATGCCAGTCGGGCCTAATCGGCTCTATAAACTGAGCAGGTTGGTTTTAGCTTGACATGCATGCTACCCCGAAAACATTTAATAAATCTACAAATTATACTACAGTCAACTATTTTTACAAAGACAGTGTTCGTCCCCAAATAATTTGATTTTAAACTGAATTTATGTTATAATGAACTCAAATTCAAGCTAAGCTGGTATATTTGTGCAAATACTATCAACGTTGAAAAGAATTTTGCTGTTCTAAAGAGTGCCAGTATGAAGAGTTTTCACATTTACTTTATCGCTTCCGTTGATTGTCAAAACTTTGGACCTGGGCACCCTCTGACGAAACATTCTGAATGCACGCAAAGACTTAACTGGGTTTTCAGCATAATGCTGGAAGTGACGTTTTAGCGAACAGGAAGTTTTATTGATCCTAGTTTAATAAATATTAAATATTTAACAGTCATTTAACAATGTTAAGAGGCTCAGACGTCTTTTAAGTAAAATCCGTTTGTATTGTTCATTAACACATGCGACAGATTTATTAACGCGTTATTTAACCCATATAAGCCTAGCGTCCTTTATATGGGACATAGGTAAACAGAGCAGATCCAGATAATTTTGAAATTCTATGGGTGGTACATGCAGGTTGGTGTGCTCTCTGCTGCAACCTCCAAAGAGATGACCTATTTTATATTTGACTTGTTGGCAGGATTGAATTTGCTTCACTTGAGGCTAATTTGGGTTGAGGTCTACCCCATTCTTCTTTACCAACTCCCTCACTCTAGGAAGAGTCCCTACATGACAGAAATATTGTTGCCTTGGATTTTAACCTTAATTCAATCAATTGATCTGTGATTCCCTAAGGCAACAAAATAGAGCATTACCACGTGATATATACCATTAGAGAGAGAGAGAGAGAGAGAGAGAGAGAGAGAGAGAGAGAGAGAGAGAGACACACACACACACACTGGATATTTTTCACTGTGTTTTAATAAGGGCCGCGACCTGAGTATTCCTGTCTTTGGGGTTCCAACCTAATCAATATCAAACCTCGTCCCGAGTTATAAAACTTTTTTTCATGCTCAACTCAACTCAGCACGAAATTCTACCTGGCCCATTAATGTTAAAAGAATTGATGAAATTTTAAAATTCATTGGCAGGGTAAATATAGCCTCTGGTTAATTAAGCAATAAAAACACCCTTTTCCAGCGTTTTAATTTTATTTTTTAACATCAATTGGAATTTCATGCTTAGTGGAGCTGAGCATGAACAAAGCGTTACCCAGCCAATATACTGTGTCGAGCCACTGTCGGACCACCAGCATTTCGCTGGCGGGCCGATGGTGGTCCGTTTTAGATGTTTCCTGAGTATAACTTTGAGACCAGTCTGCTAAGGTACAAGTCCTAACCAATATTTTGGATATTAGCGTCTAGCAGGTTTACCTATGATAAAATCGACAGCGCTGACAAGACTGCGCTTATCTGCTCCAAGTGGTTGGCATGCAACCAAATCAGATTTCCTCGACCGTTGCCACCCAATCACGTACCTTAAACGAGTATTCCAAATTTTAAAGCTCCCGGACACTTAGCCCTTTAATTCCATTACAAATGTGTCCGTAAATGAAGAATTGATCTTTCGACACTATCAAGTAAATGGATTTATAGCATATGCATTAGACTTTGATATTCATAGCCTATGCGAGGCGCGAAGACTCAGACGAGCTAGGTCATTGTCACACTCTCGCATGTGTATTTTCTGTTCTCACACACAAAGTATGGACGCCGAGTAAGAGCTCAGACCAAAAGTTAGGCATCTAGCCCACAAAACAGCTGCTGGAGAATGTTTCAAGTATGCCCTTTTCGTGTCCATGCGCAATAAGTACCAAAATTTTAGGGACTTCCAATTTCACAAACTTTTTTGAATTTCTATCCAAAACAGAAGAATATTCGTATTAGAAAGCACGACATTGTACCAAATCGCAGGTTGTCAAAGATCGAACTTCAACAAACAAGCCATTGCACAGCAAAGGGTACAATTTGGTTTGTACGCCCAGCGATGACTATGATCAGACTGCGCATTTGCGCAGTCTGATCAGAGTCTTCACTAGGCGCTTTTTAGTAGCCAATGTCACAATTATTATTCACACGGACGGCGAAGGTTCTGATCAGACAGTTTTCTGCGGCGGACATGGCATGTGGGAACTTTTCTTTGTACTCCTGCTCATTTATACAATCTGATCGAGCAACAAAATAAATGACCAATAAATTATACCAGTTCAAACAAAGACACTCGACCAGGTAGGCCATGTTATGTAGAGAACAGTTCCGTTGTTGTGTTAACCGTCAAACGGAATGCATCGAGCTGCACCGTCTGTTGAGACTCTTTGACGACATTTTACAATAATGGAAAATGGAAAAGGCAATTAAAGAACTCATTCAAGTTTGTACAGTGTCGCACGATGTAATGATGTTGGCGAAATAGAATATATAAGGGTACTTCTTTAAGAGATATGGCAAATCTCCATAGGTTATATACACACAATTAATTATAATTTGGGCGCATATTAGAATTGGGTACAGATTTGGAAAGAATGCTGGCCGCCCTTTGCTATTTAAACAAGAGGGCCAAGTGGCCCTAAATCGCTTACCTGAGTTTTGTTAAAAACTTAAATATAGGTATATTTTGAAAGCTGGCCATGCCCCTGATGACATTTGGGGTGGGGCCAATTTTGGCCCTGGAGGCATAATTTGAACGAACTTGATATAGGATTACTAGGTGATGCTACATACCATATATCCAGGATCTGTGCCTTAAGGTTTCACACCAGAAGATTTTTTCATGTTTTTCCGTTATAAATCTATGTAGAACATGTGACCCCCGTGGCGGAGCTTTTTTGGGCGCCAGGGGGATAATTTGAACATATAATCTCGGCATAGATAAAGTTAGTACTTTGAGGGGCATAGATAAGGTTAGAATTTTGAGGGACATAGGTGAGGTTAGCACTTTGGGGAACATAGATGAAGTAAGTGCTTTGAGGAACATAGATAAAGTTAGCACTTTGAGGAACATAGATGAGGTTAGAACTTTGAGGAATACAGATAAATTTAGCACTTTGAGGAACATAGATAAGGTTAGCACTATGAGGAACATAGATAAAGTTAGCACTTTGAGGAACAAAGATGAGGTTAGAACTTTGAGGAACATAGATGAGGTCAGCACTTTGATGAACATAGATAAGGTAAGCACTTTGAGGAAGATGGATGAGGTCAGCACTGTGATGAAGAAGATAGATGAGGATAGTACTTTGAGGGACATAGATAAGGTAAGTGCTTTGAGGGACATAGATGAGGTAAGCACTTTGAGGGAAATAGATATGGTTAGAACTTTGAGGGGCATAGATAAGGTAAGTGCTTTGAGAGACATAGATGGGGCAATCACTTTGAGGGAAATAGATATGGCTAGTACTTTGAGGGGCATAGAGATAAGGTAAGTGCTTTGAGGGACATAGATGAGGTAAGCACTTTGAGGGAAATAGATATGGTTAGTACTTTGAGGGTCATAGATGAGGTAAGTGCTTTGAGGGACATAGATGAGGTTAGCACTTTGAGGAAGATAGACGAGGTCAGCACTTTGAGGGACATTAATAAGGTTAGTACTTTGAGGGACATAGATGAGGTCAGCACTTTGAGGAACATAGGTGAGGTTAGCACTTTGAGGAAGATAGATGAGGTCAGCACTTTGAGGAAGATGGAGAGGTTAGCACTTTGAGGAAGATAGATGAGGTTAGCACTTTGAGGAAGATAGATGAGGTTAGTACTTTGAGTAACATAGATGAGGTTATCACTTTGAGGAAGATGTATGAGGTTAGCACTTTGAGGGAAATAGATGAGGTAAGCACTTTGAGGGACATTGACGAGGTTAGCGCTTTGGGGGCATACTGTTCATCATAGAAATGAATAAGACTTAGTACCCTTGGCTTGTGAAGATGGGCCACCAGTGGCCCACCAGCGAAACGTCATCTCAATGGCCTATCGCTAGTGGGCAGTCGGTGGTGGGTGCCCATAAAGGTACCAAATGGGTCCAATATAGATTGCTAGCTGGGGGTCCGCCATTTTCCGGGGTGGGGTTGGGGGAAGGGGTCAATATTTTCTAGGGGATGGGGTCTGATACTCTGCCCCCCCTCCCCTCTGGATCCGCGCATGATGTTTATGCATATGCATTATTTATTTAATGGTATATTTTATTACAGGTTTCTTCATTAGATTGCCCTTTATATAGACTTTGCCTTAAACATGCCCCCGGGAAGCATGCATCAGCATTACATTTAATCAACGAATCCCCCCCCTCCCAAATGAATTTAAATAATAAAAAATAACATTGTACATAGTATTTTATATTTGCATCATGTCTACCTTGCGGTACAATATGCACGATGCGGATCTTTGTCGTACATTGCGGTATTGAGTACAACATTTTTGCAAAGCTAATACTTGTGATATATAAAACACACAATGTCTGAGAAAGCGAAAGTACACATTGAATATTGGTAAGATTAAATAAAACACAAAGCCTTGACGGTGTCAATACAGATACTGTTTTAATTATCAATGTTTATTATAAGTTGTAAGCCCCGAGCCGTCACTAGAAAGACGCAATTGTAAATTAATTCGTTTGTTCCAATTTCTGAACTGTTTTTGCTGTACAAGTATGAGATTTTTAAAAATACTAGTATACTGCATGGACGCAAAGGTCCTATGGAGTTAAGCCATGGCTTAATGTGTCAAAGAGTGAAACTATTTCAGCCTTTCCCAGCGGGGAATTGAACCCAAGTCTCCTGGTCGCTGGATCTACAGGCAAACATTCTATCATATCCCTGTATTTAATTTAAAAAAAAAAACCCAGCTTAGAACCACACGGCAGTAGAAGTGTATTTATATATCATGAGACGAAACAAATTGAGATATTCATGCACAGAACATTCATAGGATGGGTTATTTATGGTCAGTGTGCCATTGTCATAGAGCGATAATATTTCTACCTTTCCCAGCTGGGAATCAAACACGTCAGGTTGCTGGATCTACAGGCAAACACTCTACCACATCGCTGTAAAAGCCGGCTTCTACTAAGTGTATTTATATATACCTAGGCCCTGTGACAAATTCTCATATGACAGACTGGAACCTGGTTTACAACAGAAGGCTGGTGGGTTTTCCCCTCTTCACCATGGCAGCTTCTAAAGAGTATAATGTCTGACATAATAGGAACACAGGATTATTCACCAGGATGGCGCTCCATCCAATATATAAACTAACATTTTAGTTGGACAAAACAAGTCCATTTTCAATGTACCCAGAGTGATCTTGGGGCTTTTGATTTAATTAAAAAAAACACAGCACAGCAATATAGGTGTATATAAACCTTTTACTTATTTAATATAGTTATAGAACAGACATTGTTAAAAAAGCCATGCTCTCAAATACAAATTAGGCATTGGCAGTGACCATATATAGGGTGGAATTCCTTTGAAAGAAAGAAAGAAGAACATCCTGCAGGGATAGACCCACACTGCCTTGCAAAATCACACAAAAAATGTGTCTGTATGGGAAAAAGTATAATTTTCACTAGAAGTATCAAAGTTTTCACATGCCCTGTAGCCTGAGGTACTCATGAATACCAGCGAATGAGTGCTATTTTCGAGCCCTGCTCATAAAAACTTAAATGAAAGTAAACTTTTCTTGCTTTCAAACTCTTAGATGGTGTATTATTTATCATGCTGACAAGTGTTAAAATGCCAACAAATGTTGGCATTTTAACATTTATGAGCTTGATCAATTTCAGGATCAGTTGAGCATGAAAAAGTTTTATAACCTCGGAATCCTACTAGGTTTTCATCTCCTGGCTCAGCTGCATAAAGACAGACTTTAAGCTTAATAAGAACATTTATAAACCAAAACATATGTTTCATTGGTAACTGAAAATAACCCCCAACAAATATTCAAACTGATAAAAAATGTATTATCTCGGAACAGCTAAATATCTAAGGCCAGAATTTTTTTATTAGTTGATTTACAAACCCTCCTACTGTGATTTGCCGTAAAGTGGGGGGAAAAAAATAATTTTTCTAAAATTATATTTATATTGTATCCGCCGACTCTTAAATATATTTGTTTTGTTAAAAAAAGATATTTTTGAGAGTGACACTGTTAAAACTGATTGTCCTGCCCAGATTTTTAGGAAAACATGATAAAATATTTAAAGATTTAATAGAGACTGTTGGTTTACCTTACTAGTTTTTCTGTTTTTCTGGAGATATTGAAATAAAAAAGGTAAAAAAAAGCTCTGAAAATGACCAGTTTACTGGTCATTTTCAGAGCTTTTTTATTTATTTTTTTTCCGTCCCCTAGACCCTAAATCTGAGAGAAAAATCCTGTAAATCAACTAATAAAAAAATTCTGGCCTAAGCAGCAAATATGCGATAACTTTCATATCCATTAGTTTAAACTTACATCTTATATTATAAAGGAGCTCACTGGTAGAGTGTTAGACTTGAGGTTGAGGGGCCACTAGTTCGAGACTCAATGAGAGGCGCTGTATTCTGTTCTTGAGCAAGACACTTTATTGTCTGCTTAAGGTAGTACCTCACATATCAATGTGTTTTCAAAAAAATACCTTCTTTATCTTTAAATAAGCAAGTAGAAGTTGTCAGAATTGTAATGTGTCTAATTATTTGAATTTCAGCTCAGGATGAGGGCACTACCCTCGGTTCCGGGAATTACAGGACACTATTCTCCAGGAAGTCCCAGGAACTGAGGTGACAGGAGAGACAGGTCGTAGTTGTAAGTATTCAAGTAATAAAAGGAAACTTGTTACGCGCCAGGCGTAAGTAGAAACAAATTTAGGAAACCAAAATTTTGCTATTTGGAAAATCAACAAAAAGCACTTTTAAAATTTAACAAAATTTATTAAAAATAACAAAATTATCATTTACAAAAACAATGGAAAATATTTATACAATCAAAGAAAGTCTAATTCACAGTACCTTATATGTCCAAACTGTCCCTCAGAATATTTATTAACACAAGTCTTTCAGAAGTTTCTGATCCCCAGATTTTGAAGTTAAATCAAAATGAACACTAAGTCTGAATCCAAAACTGAATAATCCAAAGTAATCCAGAATGAATAAATTAAACACAATATTCCAGTATAGAATTCCAGTACAAAAGGTTTAGACTTTTAAATGGTGAAATTATTTCAAAGATGCCTTTATGAAAAATTTACTCTTATATATACTGTTTAAGAAAGTTCCAGAACGATCAGGTAACAACTATGATATCATACATGTATGCTATATATAAATCATTCTGGAAATTTCCAGAGGTTTCTCAGTGATTCTACTGATTTCCAGAAACTTCTATTTGCATGGAAAAGAAAATTCTAGGGAATTCCAGACTTCTCCGGAAACTTCCATGACAATGCATTTTTAATTTCTAGATGATTAGTCATCATTCTAGAAAAATCTTATGATCAAATAAATGTCTTGTTTACAACAACTTGTTTACTATCAATATCTCCAATATCTGGGTCAACAGAAATTTACTAAACAAAATTTTAAACAGATAAACATGTTACACACTATTCCCCAGGATGAGGTACTTCAGGTAAATACTATAGCAGGGCTCACAATGCATTATCCCATGCTCGAAAGTTTTCAGGATTATTCCTGAATTCAGGATTTTGAGGCTGACTTTCCATAGAAAGTCAGCCTCAAAATGCTGAATTAGGGAGATTATAATAGGTTTTCCTGTTTATATACAGTCTTTCTAAAGGCAACAGATCATTTAAACTTGAAATTGTGAATATTTAGTGGGCATATTGCAAGTTTGAAGATTGGAGCTTCAAAAGTTCAGGATTTTGAAAATTTTGATCTTTCACCTATGTTAGCCATTGTAGCCATTTGTTATAATGCTACAAAAATGAATGCTGACTTCAAATATAAGTCATTTGTGCCTGCCCAGGATGGTGTATATTTGTTAGTAATTTTTGGCCATATTTTATATTGAAGAGTGATTTTTAGTTCCCAAAAAATAAAGTTTAGCGATTTTTTGGTCTAAAATTTAACAACTTCTGCCCCTTGAAATCTACTTAGAAATTCACCCATCTGGTTTCTCTGATTTTCAGTTTCATTTGCAGTGACAATCATGCAATGACCTATTAATTTTCTCCCAAGAAAAAGGATCCATTATTTGTATGAAGATGGGATAGAAAAACCCGACCCAGCAATCACAGTTTGTCATCACTCGGCAAGCCTCATGATGCCAATCCTCGGCACAGATTTTTCTATCCCATGCTCACACTCATGATGGATTCTTAAAGTCCTTTATGTGCCAATGAATTCAGGGAGCACAATGGCTCAGTTGTAGTGTGCTTGACAAAAAATGGAGAAGTTGCAGATTTGAACCTCACTGGCAGTACTGCGTTGTGTCCTTGAGCAAGACACATTAATTCCTGCTTAATACTGGACCTGTCCAGACATAACTGATAAGTTGTTGACTGAGACATAGAGAATGAAAAACAAAAAACAACAACAATGAATTCATTCATCTGTTTCCTCTGTATTTCAGTGGCATTTGAAGTGACAATCAATGACGAGTTAGTTTTCTCCAAGCTCAAGTGCCATGGGTTTCCTAAAGTGGAAGACGTAAGTAGCTATTTGAGCAACGACATGAGATTTCCAACAATGTGCTATGTGTGACCAGCAAGGCTCAGACCAGCCTGCACATACAAGCAGTCTGATCAGAGCCTTTGCTAGTCGCTTGAATATTTTATGACTCTTAGGCTACTGACTGAACTTCATTTGGAGCTTCTAAGCTTAAAAGGAGACTGCACAGGCTAGTCTGAGTCTTCTTGTCAAAATGCCACATTGTTGGAAATCACGTCACGGTTCATTTGTCCGTTATGCCAATTACTTTTTACTATATGACGTCCCGTCTGAGGGTGAAACAACGCCATGCAATAAAATCGATAAATTACTAGTGGTTTACAGATTTACGGGAAACGTTATGACGTTCATAATAACGTTGCGTACATAGTGACAAAATTATAACTTTTTTACGCCAGAAATGAGATTTCAAAGTAATCTTACATACGATAAATAAAATCTAACATTCGTGCTCTTGTATTATTGAATTTATTAAACTCGTTGCGAAAAAGAGATAAAATGTTTGGCAAGCCTCGCATTTTATCTCTTTTCCCCAACTCATGAAATAAATTCAATAAAACATGAGCACTCATGTGAGATCCTCTTTGTAGATGGCATTGGCACAGTATTGCCCAAGCTTTGGCTGTTCCATTAGGCCAAATAAAAAATACCTGTGTTTAGGGTAACCCGACCCTACCTAAATTTATTGGTGAAACCTAGAATTATTTTCAGGTTTTCTTGATAAATAGAATTTTATGCATTTTGAAAGGAAAAATGCCTTTCAAAATGCATAAAATTATACTTTTTTCCAGAAAAAAAAATAAAAAAAATGTGTGGCTACCCTATCTAAAATTTTCAGACCCGTTACCCAAAACACACTTATTTTTTATTTGGCTTTATTCTAAGTATCAAAAATCAGGAAAACTCTTCATGCTCAACTCAGCTGAGCACAAATTTATCCTGCTCATCATTCATATGCACAGTATTTTTATAGTTTTTATAAGCAGTTGTAATTTTTGTGCATAGTAAAGTTGAGCATGAAAAAGTTTTATAACCTCAGGTTCAGGCCTCCTAAGGGCATGACCATTCTGTTCTATTCAAGGTGAGTGTGCGTAACTAGCTCACCTGAGCATGATGTGCTCATAGTGAGCTATTTGAATAAATAAAGAATACTAGGTGAGTGTCTTTTGATATCAAGTTTACCAGGCAAGGCTTTGAGAATGCATGTTGACATCGTGAGGCTTGCCGAGCGATTCAACATGCATTCTCAAAGCCGAGCCTGGTAAACTTGGTATCAAAAGTATTTTATTTGTCAGTTTACCCATTGTTGAACACTCTTCAAACTATCGATTATGACATAATTTTTATATTTTTGTGTTGATTCAGTGTCATTAGCGACGCCATTCAAAAAGTGCAACGTCATCATGACCTGATAAAGCTAACATGCCATGAAATAGGAAAAGTTTATAAGGTTATGTTGAAACAAGGGGTGACTGATAAGTCAATGTCTATCATCAACAATCTGCTTCAAATAACAACTCCTATACCTGTTGGTCACTTTTAATCAAACTTCACATGAATATGTTCTAATAGGTAACTGTCTACAAAGTAGATAAGGCCAAAAAAATGTTTCTCAGACCTCATCTGTTTCAAATACCCCTTATCTGTCTTGAATAAAAAAAGTGGCCTCATTTATTACCTGCATCGCTTTACTGAAAGCAGGTCTAGTAATGGGTCCGTCAGCCTGTCTGTCGGTGTGTCTGTCTGCAACACTAGGGTTGCTTAGTTTGTATAATCTGTAACTCCAAAAGTTAACAGTCCTTGATATTCAAACTTTGCTTAATGATTGTTCACATATTGAAGATGTGCACCTTTTATTTTGTGCACATTTCATGAATATTTCTCATTTTTGAGGGGTGTTGAACTAAGATATTTTCTGGCCAAAAATACTTAGATGGTGTCTGGTTTGTGTACTCTGTAACTCCAAAAGTTTTCATTCCTTTATGTTCAAACTTTGCATAATGATTGTTCACACATTCACACATGTGCACCTCCTATTTTGTGCACATTTGATAAATATTTTATCATTTTTGAGGGATCCTGAACTTAATCACTTTTTCCATCTGAAATGTGTAGGGGGTGTCTGGTTTGTGTAATCTGTATCTCCAACAGTTTTCATTCCCTTGTATTGAAACTTTGCATAATGATTGCTCACAAATTGAAGATATGCACCTTCTATTTTGTACACATTTCATTTTCGGGACTCTTGAACTTGGACCTTTTTTCTGTAAAATGCTTAGAGGGTGTCAAGTTTTGTGTAATCTATAACTCCCAACAGTTTTCATTCTTTTACATTCATTTATAAATCAATTAAGCAGGCCTTTAGCTAAGAGTGTGTGCAACAACAACAAAATCTTATTTCTCAATAAAAACATATGTTGTGGGTACTCAAAAGAACCATCTCAATGAGACGGTTCTTTTGAGCACCGATGTTAAAATTGATGGGTAAGAAAATATTTACAATTTTATTCCCAAGCATTTTGTATATATCTGAACCTATAAAAAGTTATTATTCCGTTCTATTACAGGTGGTTAAGGAAGTACAGAGGGTCCAAAATGGAGGGAAAGCTCAGGAAATTACTGATTCCCAGGCTCCTTGGTGCGTCGTTTTATAGACCTATGACCAGGGAACCAGAAAGGTTATTTTTTAACTCTGAGGAATACCAGGATAGCTGTACTGAATACCCACTATAAAGAACAAGCTGGACTCCTGGGTTATGTATTATTTATAGACCTATGAACAGGGAACCAGACAGACTATTTTTGAACTCAGAGGAATACATGTACTTGGATACCTGTACAGAATATGCATAATAAAGAAATTAAATTAGAAATCCTGACTTTGTGGCATCGTAACAACAAAGGCACAGACAAGCCTGCACATTGACACAGTCTGATCAGTGCCTTTGTTATTTGCTTATGTAAAAGTGTACTATCTCCGTAACTTTGCTTCATGCAAAAAATTTAAGATTCTACAGGACATTTAGTCATTAGTTAAGAGTGTATAACTAAAATATAATTTTTTATTTCTCAACCAAAACATATGTTGTGGGTACTCAAATGAACAGGGTTCCCACGAGCACTGGAAAACCTGGAAAACCTGGAAAATCACAAAATAAAGTTCCATGCATGGAAAAATCATGGAATTTGAAAATAACTGAAAAATCATGGAAAAATCATGGAATTTTGTGAAATAATTTGTGTGTTTGACTGCTTGTTTTCTGGCTACTTGTGATTTAAGTTTTTATTATTGTTTCAAAATGCATGTTTGGTCCACAATAGGGCCTGCACTTGTTGTGCCTGATATTTTATAGTCAGATACATGTAGCCTTAAAAATGTATGCAATTTAGGCATGCCAGAAGTATTCTTTTATTAGTATATAAGGTCTAACCAAAAGATATTCATACGTTTTTGAATGGAGTGTAAAAGCCACATTGAATCTTTTGGCCTATCAGATTCTTAATTTGCAGGGTGAATCGATAAAACAGGCATTCAAGGGGGCCCTACAATTCATACTTTTTTGTTCTCCTACTTTTCTTCATTTTCATGAAAATGCCTTACTGCTTTCCTCTTTAATTGCACGCCGGTGGGTCGGACTTCAGACTCTATGACGGTTCCGACTTAAAGACTTATCTATTAATGAGATGGTAGGGGCCTGATGCTTTGGCTGTTGTCAGGCCCACCAGGGTTCACCTGTTCGATTTCTTTTGCTCTGGTATTCAGTTTTATGTACTGTTGAGTCCTAATATCTTTGCTATATCTCCTTTTTATATCTTGATTTATATGTTCTAGGAGATGATGCATGGATAAGTTAGGGGTCTTTCATGGAAACCAAAATCTATGTGTCTTGATCCACATCTGAACTAAGGGTGAGGTTGGCGCTGTGAAACTGGTTTAAGCCCTCCAGTAAAATATTTTTACTGACCGCTCAAGGTGGTACTTCTTTTGTGGATCATTTGTGTTATTTATGTCTTGTGATTGTCATGTTTTTGCGTCTGTTCATTGCTGTCTTGTGGTCACCTGCTGGGAATGGGCTGACCTCTTGGTTCTTGATTGTGATGTTTATTGTGGTTTTGTTACTTTCCCATGTGGTATCCCTGGTCAGGTGTGGTACTTGATTGTATCCATTCCTGATCTTTGCCATCTTTCTTACTTTTACTATCCTAAGTTTCTCACTTAAAATGTCATTTATGCAATAAAATCATCAAAAACATTTCCCCGCTCGCTCAGATTTCTCAATAATTAAACTTGTTTTTTTTAAATTTCTCACTTTGAAGTTTTCAGCTGCGAAAGTCATTCTGTTTTTGGATAATTTTATTGTCACCACTTTTATCCTGCTTATTTTGATATATTATCATTAATTTAATGACTCATTGTTATGAGTTATTGGTTTTGAAAAAGCCCTACTTTCCCTACCTTTTACATTGGATAATCCCTACTTTTTCAAAAAATTTATCCTTACTTTTTCCCTACATTTTTTTGGAAGGGCACTTGAAGGCCTGAATAAAAGTTAATCAAAAAACATCATCCTTAAACTTTTGGAGCCATTTAAACTCAATCGTCAAGGTAGTATGGAGTTTCTGAATTTAAAATTGGCCATATAAGTGACCTTTGCAGCTAGTTATTTGGTAAAAGATATAGAATGATGAATTATTGAAAGAAACATTGAAAGAAATATTGAAAAGATATAAGAAAGACATGTTGTCACAATTATGCTCAATGTGGTAAAGAATACTGAGGATGCTGCGAAGAGGGGAGGTTGGATGCCGCGAGTTAAATGATCATGGAAATTACATTATTGATCAGGGAAAAATCATTGAAATATCATGGAATTTTGTTTTTGAATTTCTGTGGGAACCCTGAATGAACCGTCTTAATGAGATGGGTCTTTTGAGCACCCAAAACATATGCTAAAATTGATGGGTAACAAAATATTTACAATTTTAAGCTGAACAATTTTGTTTATCGAAACCTGTGATTTTAGCTAGACTGTATAGCTGAGCATGTTGACTCTAGGGTTATTCAGTTTGAAAGCATGAAGACTGATTTTCTTGTGACAAGGTCCCAGTTGACCAATTTATGACATCATTTGGGAAAGAAAAAAAAGGCAAAGAAAAGACCAATCTGGGCATCCGCACATTCCGATAGATCTGCACCTTTGTTATCCTTAGCAAACAGTTTGGATCCAGATCAGGCCCAACAGAATCTTTGCAAACAGTTTGTACCCAGATCAGGCCCAACATTATGTTGGGCCTGATCTGGATCCAAACTGTTTGACACACTGTTAGTATTCTGAAAGAGTTGTTACGAAGTTCATTTTGTTGATGACTCTTACCTGGCATGCAATGTATTAATGATCATAGGTTTAGATAAACAAAATTTTTTAGCGTAAAATTGTTAATATTCTCTTATCCCATGGATCAGTTTTAACATTGAGACGGTTCTTTTGAGTACCCACAACATATGTTTCAGTTGAGAAATAAGAAAATTAATTTTTGGGTACGCTCTCTTAACTAAAGTCCTGAATGATCCATATCCAACTTGGTGTGAAACTCTCACTTTGTGTCCTTATGAAAGGTCAAGGTCAAAGTTATTCCTTGACCTTGATGGTTGATAGCTGGTGTTAGGTTCATTACTCACTTTGATATGGAGCATCACTAGAAAAGGTACTAAGCATACATGTGAGACAGTTACATGTATGTCCAATTTCCATTGATAAAATGCAATTTTCTCTGTTTTCATGCCTACTAAAAACTTCTCTGTGAAAGACTTATATTACAATGAATACCGGGTATTACCCACAAAAATTACTGTAAATTCGTAAATTTTTGTGAGGTTTTTATTTTCTCAAAACTTCGCAGATGCAAAATTTCCTGAAAATTAAATCCTTGCAAAATGACGAAATCACTGTCATTTACTGATGTAGGTTTTTTGCAAATTTTTAACATGGCAAATACGTCTTTTAACGCTATTCGAAAAAAAGAAATTCTCAGGAAAAGTTCCGAATTTACAGTATTTATTCGGGAAAAATTAAAGTGGCCATTTGTTAGGGTTTGTTATATGACAGCTTTTCTCTCACCAGAGACACTGTATTGTGGTCTTGAGCGAAACACTTTATACTCTGCTCAGTATTGGTTTAACTCAGGAAATGTCCCAACAAAACTGAAAAATTGTTGATTTTATGTAAAGCATCAGAACAAATAATTAAACAAAATTGTGCTTAAAATGTTGTTTCAATTTGTGTGCATTTTCTGAAGTTGGATACCTTTTTCCATGGCCTGTTACAATAAGATCAAAACTATTACAGAAATACAGGCATACATGCCATACCTCACACTGTGATATAAAATCTCACAGAATTTGGTCCTTCTTAAAGCCATTTCCCATAAGATTTTCAAACTTTACAGAATTTTCAGACCATTTAAAAACACTTTTTGTAAACAAATAGTCATAAATTACACTGTATTGTGTTATCACAAGTTTCTTACATTAAATAAGCCTTTTGGTCATTTTGGAGGAGTTCCAAAGTGATGTTGTGAAAAACTCACAGATTGTATCAAATCTCCCTTAAAATTTTGGTTTATCTCTTAGCTTACATTTCCACAGTTTATGGCATGTATGTACAGGGTTATAGAAAACTTTCTAATGCACTTGCTTTTGTAAGGCTACATCTGATTGGATAAAGTCAAAAATTTGCGACAGTATATCCTGCGATATACCGTCAGAAATTGTTTGACATCATTTATTACGTCACATTTTGTTGGCTGACATGCGGCTCTATGCGGCTTGCAATGCTCCAATTCGAGATGAAACTGCAGAAGTGCATTAGAACGGGGATAACCATATTCAAAATTTTCATTTGGGGAGTTATATCGTCGCATATACGTTCGGAAATCACGTTTTACCGCTCCGCTCGCGGGTCGTCGTAAAACTAAATAACCGACCGTATATCCGACGATACACCTCCCCAAATTAAAATTATGAATGCAGTTATCCCCTAATTGTGTTATCAAACATTGATTTTCTCTACCAAAATATACGTTTTAACTGATAGATAACAAAAAAAATCATATTTTTATGCTCATTCTTTTTCATTGATCTTTTTGGTCAGGTATGGAAATAGCTGGCTGGTTAATTTCTATGTTAACGATTTTCAAGTCCACTTAAACCTGCAATAAAAGGTCATGTTAAGGCCAGAATTTTTTTATAAATTGATTTATGGGAATGATTGAATTTAACCCATTACTTCATGATTACGCCTTTTGACAACTTGAAATATGCTATGTATTTGAAAATATTATGGAAAATAGAGCATTTGCTCCTTGGAGCAAATGCTCAATTTTCCATAATAAAAGAGCTAATGCTATATTTTCCATAATATTTTCAAAAATTTAAGTATTCAAAACTTTGATTTATTTTTTCTTGAATTTTTTTCAATGTTGTCTAAAAAATAGAAAATGATGTCATGATCTAAAAATAGTGTATGGAGTAACGGTTTAAATGGATCAAGGTGATGAAATAAACGTTAACCCTTAATGCGTCAATCGCTACAAAAGTCGTCTGCTTTTCTCGTCTGCTGAAATGTTTAAGAAGCCTCTATGACAAACAGTGTGGGCCCAGATCAGACTGCTCCTATAGGGGCAGTCTGTTTTGGGTCCACGCTGTTTGCTTCTATACTTAATTCATCAGTAATGTTAGGCAATTATTTGCAGCAGACAACTTCAGCAGACATCATTTTTCAGATGCCTTTTTTCTTGGCGCTTTATTAAAGGGTTAATGAAAGTGTCAATCAATTAAAAGTAAATTATCAGTGAAGATACATGTGAAATTTATAAACAGAGGATCTTACATGTTTTATTTAATTTATTAAATAAGTTGGGGAAAAGAGATAAATGCAAGGCTTGCCGAGCATTTTATCTGTTTTTAGCAACAAGTTTAATAAATTCAATAACACAGGAGCATGAATGTTAGATTCTATTATCATATGACATTAAGATAACTTTGAAATTTCAATACTGGCAAAAAAAAGTCATTATGTACACAAGGTTGTTTTGGACTTCATTTCATACATCATGTAACGTTACAACGTAGGTCCAGATAAGGATAGTTTGTGCTCCTAGAATTGCATTTATTTTCTTACCCATCAACTTAAACATGTGTTTTGGGTGCTCAAAAGAATCGTCTCATTGAGACAGTTCGTTTGAGTTCCCACCACATAGGTTTTGGTTGAGAAATAATAAAAATAAATTTCCAGTACGCACTCTTATCTGGAGGCCTGTAACATTACCCGAGCTAGTGGTTTATCGATTTAATGCATGGCCTTATTTCACTCCCAGAATCGTTGTCATATAATAAGCATTGGTTAAAAATATAAAGTGTCAATCAATTAAAAGTAAATTATCAATTAAGATACAAGTAAAATTTATATAATTTCTTTGAAAATATTGAAGAGGGGGGGGGGGGGACAAAATACTTAGGGTAAACAGCTCTTCCATAAAAAATCTGGCCAAAGTCAGTGTACAAGTACTTTTCACACATTTACCTCTTTACTCTTTTCTTTTCTGCTGATAACTTTTGAAAATAGTTTGGACCCATAATGTCAGTCGACCCATAATGTCAGCCCGACCTGGATCCAAACTGACACTGTTGATATTCCTGAAAGAATTTTTCTAAAAAGGTTGATTATAATAACAATCAAGCAAAGACAAAAAAAGCAACATTACAAGAAAATTTAAGGGTGTTTGGGCTGATCCTGCTAATTCATGTATCTAAGTTTGTGTTGATGTCAACAATTTATCAGTCATGGTTGGATGATTTCCTTTCTTTCTGGTTTGAACCATTATGGAGCAGTGGAAAAAGTGCCATGCTCAAGAACTTAACACAGTGACTCCCACCCCAAGGTTATAAAACTTTTCATGCTCAACTCAACTGAGTATGAAATTTCAATTGCTTGTAAAAACTAAAATACCAACAAATAAAGAAGTTTCTTGATTTAAGTCTGTCAAATTTTGTATTTATCATGCTAATACATGCTAAAATGCCAACAATTGTTGGCATATTTTAACATATATGAGCAGGATAATTTTTGTGCTCAGTTGAGTTGAGTATAGAAAAAGTTTTACAACCTCTGGGCCTGTTGAGCCCTGAACTAGCAACCCTTCCATCCCCAATCACTGCATTCCACATGTATCTATGTAAATTTTCCAATTTCGTAAATTCATTTTACACTTTTGATATTATTGTATATTTGATGTTGTTATATGACTGGATAGAATTCTGTTTCCTGATTGGCTTAATTTGTCTAAATATAAATCTCTATGTCTACCTTAAAACGGGTCTAAACTTGCCTACAAATTAATATTGCATGAAACCCAGCTCAAACTAGTTTCTAGAAGTTAATATTTTTGACATTTTCTAATATCACCTTCTGGAGAGCTAAAAATAGCATGATGAGTATAAAACTATAGTGTTTCTAGGATTTAAGTGACCCCCGTTTTTTGCTAATTATTCTTTAATGGTGATTCTAATTGAAAAATTAATTAGAGAAATGAATTTAGATATGTACCGCGTAATTGAATTTGTTTTTTCCACATTAATATGAGTTTTTGTATAGGCTGGGATTAGATGGAATTTTGGTGTTTTTGCTGCTCTTCTTTGAATTTGTCCCCAAGTGAACCTAGCGATATAAATAATACATGACTTATACAGGTCAGTGGAGGTAATTTGTCAGTCCCACAGATAAGAGTGCGTAACAGAGAATTATTTTCCCTATTTTTCAACCAAAAACTATGTTGTGTGTACTCAAAACAGCCATCTTGATGATATGGTTCTTTTTGGCACCCAAAACACGTGTTTAAACTGATAAAGACAATAGCAACTTCACTCTAAAATTGCTTAACTGGCCCAATCTTCGTGCATTTAGCTATGATTCACTGCTTATACTGACTCATAAACTTCACTGTACATCTATAGCCGATGCATTGAGATGGCCAGTGTTAAAAAACGATTCAAGTAACAGTATTGTCTGAACCTTTAATAATGGCTGATTTTTTTTTTCGAGATACTTGTTTTCTAAAATATGTCTTTCAGGAATACAAGTAGGTTATCAAACAGTATGGATCCAGATAATGCCCAACATTTTAACCTGAACTTGCCTTCGGCTGTTGACAAAGTTTATCAGCGAAATAGCTTTAGCAGGCAAATATTTGATGCTCTTTTTAGTTTAATGTATATCCCCAATTCGCTATTTCTGGTCAACTCTCTAAGTTGCCTGAATTGTCGTCATTAACCCTTTACTTACTAGTGTCGTCTGCTGATTACCTTTGCAAACAATTTGGACCCAGATCAGGCCTGACAAAACGTCGGGCATGATCTGGATCCAAACTACTTGGTACTCTACTGATATTTCCGAAAGATCATTTTAGAAAAAACAACAACAAGAAACAAACTGATTTTGAAAAAAAATATCAGCAGACGACAAAACCATGACAAATTACCTCTTAGGCAAAAAGAGTCAATTTGAAATTGAAGGTGCTACATGTACATGCATGTTTCATGCTTAAATCTTATATTTGCCTGCTTTCAACACGGCACGGTCTAGGACCCCTATAGACTTTTACAATTGCGTGTGTGTATGCGTGTGTGTGTCAAAATGATGACGAGTGAGGTTTGCGGAATAGATTTTCGTTGAATCATCGGATATAGATAGTCCTGTAGGCTAGTACAATGCAAATATACCACGTGTATTTATTGGGGTACACATAGGTATATTCACAGGGAAAAACAACTAAGTTATTCTTTTTTACAGGAGACTGGGGCTTCAGTTACAAATAAGGGTGTCTCCCAAAAATAAGTTTTAGTTACGCGGTGTGCATCTAAATCCACATGCTAAGTGCCGTTCTTCTAAGTTCAATTTAAAGCTGTTTAAAAAAAGAATAGCGGGGGTCACTTATAACCTGGAAACACATTAGCATGTGATGCATGACATTGACATGATTTGCTGTTTCACATCTCAACAGGTAAACCAAAGACTTTACTGAATTTTAACAACTGTTTTGTTTTGTTTGTTCATTTACCTTTGTTTGAATAAACAAAATGTAAAAAAAGTTTTATGATTAAATGTTACATTCCACATTCAGAGAATTAATGTACATTTCAAATTGCAACATAAAAGTATTTTAACAACAGTTGATAAAACTTCTGAGAAAGTCCTTAGGTTGAAGGTTGAACAGGACTTCAACAACAAAAGTGAAAGTAGAAAATTTTCATTCTTAGTTGAAAAGTCTTATAACAAAACAGTTATTGACTTCAATTTCGGTAGACATGAGGATTTATCTACCCAAAAAAGTGATATTCACTTTTTCGGGTAAATAAATCCTCATGTCTACCGAAATTGAAGTCAATAATTGTATATTGTCATTTTTATACCTCCCGCAAACTTTGTTTGTGGAGGGTATACTGTTTTCTCGTTGTCCGTGTGTGCATGCGTGTGTGCGTCCGTCCGTCCGTCCGTCTGAAACGTTTTGTTTTCTTAAT
This sequence comes from Loripinus fragilis, assembly GCA_964019695.1. Lineage (NCBI taxonomy): Eukaryota > Metazoa > Mollusca > Bivalvia > Lucinida > Lucinidae > Loripinus > Loripinus fragilis. Next base: position 68,301,792 of record OZ026530.1, read on the forward strand.
ATTTTGAAGAGTCATTGCTGGATTTTTATCAAACCTTGCAAACATGTTCATATATGCAAGACAAATACTTTAGACAAAAAGTAAGGGCTAGGGGCTAATTCTATTCGAGTTATTTTCCTTTGTAGATGTAAAATGGCTTTTTAAATAGGGTTTTATGCTTATGCATTTATAGGCCATACACGGGCCGATCAACTCCTACCACAGCTTTTGATGGAACAATTTGATACTTTGCTTGTACAATGTAGACACATTGAACACATGCATGAAGGAGTTTGGTTCACAAAAAATAATTTTTGACAAAATGACAGCTGTGAGAACTTAGACAATTTTTCCCTAATAAGGTGTTGATACTTTGCCTATACAATGTAGACACATTGAACATATGCATGAAGGAAATTGGTTCAGAATTTTTTTTTTTTTTTTGACAAAATGACAGCTGTGAGAGCTTAGACAATTTTTCCCTAATGAGGTGTTTGTATATGCATAGATGTTGCCTTCATGGGCCAATCAACTCCTACTACAGCTTTGATGTATTAATTTGATACTATGCCTATACAATGTAGACATATTGAACATATGCATGAAGGAGTTTGGTTCACAAAAAAATTAATTTTGACAAAATGACAGCTGTGAGAACTTAGACAATTTTTCCCTAATAAGGCTTTTGTGTATTTATAGATGGTGCCTTCATGGGCCGATCATCTCCTACTACAGATTTTGATTGAACAATTTGATACTAAGCCAATACAATGTAGACACATTGAACATATGCATAAAGGAGTTTGGTTCAGAAAAAATAATTTTTGACAAAATGACAGCTGTGAGAACTTAGACAATTTTTCCCTAATAGGGCTTTTGTATATGCATAGATGGTGCCTTCATGGGCCGATCAACTCCTACCACAGCTTTTAATGGAGCAATTTGATAATTTGCCTGTACAATATAGACACATTGAACATATGCATGAAGGAGTCTTGTTGAACAAAAATAATTTTTGACAAAATGACAGCTGTGAGAACTTAGACAATTATTCCCTTATATGGCTTTTGTATATGCATGGGGCTAATCAACTCCTACCACAGCTTTTGATGGAGCAATTTGATACTTTGCTGATACAATTTGGACACATTGAACATATGCATGAAGGAGTTTATATTTTTTGTTTGCACAGATTCTACTGAAATCTTCTTTTCAAAACGTTTGAACTATAACTTGCCAAGTTTTTTCACTGACTCTTACTGTGCGGGGGGTATCTAATAAGCATTGCTTATTGACTTTTTTCATTGTTGTATTTGTTGTTTACCTGCAGCCTGTGAATGTGTAATAGAAAATTATTTCTCAAAAGAACTGTGTAAATGAGACTGTAATTTTGAACTCCTAAAACACCTGTTTAAACTGATTAGTAAGAAATAAATTCATGATCAAAATTTTTTTTATCACATGACAGCATCTGAGAGTGATATAAAATGCCGTACAATGAAATCGATAAACCACTAGTGGTTTACAGATTTCGTAACTACGTAATGACGTCCATTATAATATTGCATAAAAGATGACAAATTATCGACAATTTCACGCCAAAAATGTAATTTGAAAGTAATTTTAATGCCATGTGATAAAGAGAATCTAACATTTGTGATCTTGTATTATTGATTTTATTAAACTTTTTTTTGTTGCGAAAAAAGTAATAACCTGCTCGGCAAGCCTCCCATTTTATCTCTTTTCCCCAATTTAAATGGTGTTTATGATGGCACGCTTATAGTGGTATTTGGATCCTCTCCCCTAATCAACAACAAAAAAAAAAACGTAAAAAAAAGTTGGACCCCCTCTGAAAAAACTTTCTGGATCCGCGCATGGTGCCAATGGTATCACATCGTCCAACGTGCGGCTGTTCGATTTACATGTGTGTATGGGAGGATAAGGAGTCTGGCTGTGATGCAGTCTGAATGTTCTGTAAGTTGGATAGTAAGGTTTATCTAAATTCAATATTGGACTTAAATCTCTCTTGCACCAAGGACTTTTGGAACCGTTGTTCTATTGTGACTTAACCCTTAAAGTGCCAATCACAACTGCAGCAGACGACAAATTTTGAGACATCTTTCCCAATTTTCGAAAAAAATAAGGTATGATATGCCAGCTAACGATTCTCATGAAATATCATGCCTTATTCGTTATTTTTGAAAAAGCGGCAAAATTTTAAATTGTCATCTGTGGCAAACTATAGGTGGCGCTTTAAGAGTTAGTACAAAATATATTTAAGTTGAAGAAGATTGTTGGCTCTAATTTCTCAGCGCAGTTTATTACAATAAATTCTCATTATAAAAAGATTGGCTATAACATTAATGAATTGCAACAGACTGCATGCTTGGTGGTCAACCCAATCAAGGTTGGCAACTTTGCTTTCCTCTTTATTTGCACGCCGCTAGGTCAGACTTCAGACTCTATGACGCTTCTGGCTTAAAGACCTATCTATAGATTAGATAGTAATGGCCTGAATCTTTGGCTTTTGTCAAGCCCACTGGCGTTTACCTGTACGATTTCTTTTGCTCTGGTATTTAGTTTTATTTACTGTCGAGTCTGTATCTTTGTTTTATCTCCTTTTTATATCTTGATTTATATGTTATAGATAATTCATGGATAAATTAGGGGTCTTTCATGCAAACCAAACATCTATGTTTCTTGATCCACATCTGAACTAACAGTGAGGTTGGCACCTTGAAACCGATTTAAGCCCTCCAGTAAAAGTTGTTTCTACTGACCATTCCATTGCGGTGCTTCTTTTGTAGATTGTTATTTATATTTCGTATTTGTCATGCTTTCTTGTCATTGCAGACCTGTGGTCACCTGTTGGGAAAGGGCTGCCCTCTTGTATGTGACGTTTTATTGTCACTTTCCCATGTGGTGTCCTGGGTCAGGTGTGGTGGTTGATTGTATTGATTCCTGATCTTTGCCTCCTTTCTTGCTTGGCTGTGATGCATGATGTGGAGTTTTTCTGTGATGTTGATTGAAAAGGGTGGGTGTGATGTATGATAAAGGGTGGGTGTGATGTATAATAGGAAGTTAAACTGTGATGTTGTATAAGGAGTCTGGCTTTGATGTAGAATGAGGACTCCTGCTATGATGTATAGTGATTTATCATATGACGTTCCGTCTGAGAGTGAAATAACACCATGCAATAAAATCGATAAACCACTAGTGGTTTATTATTTATAGATTTAGGGGAAATATTATGATGTCCATAACAACGTTGCGTACATAATGACAAAGGTATAACGTTTTTACGGCAGAAATGAGACTTCAAAGTAATCTTAATGCCATATGATAAATAGAATCTAACATTCGTGCTCTTGTTTTATTGAATTTAATAAACTTGTTGCAAAAAAAAAGAGATAAATGCTCGGCAAGCCACGCATTTGATCTCTTTTCCCTAACTTGTATAATAAATTCAATAAAACATGAGCACTCATGTAAGATCCTCTATGTAAGATTGGAAGTCTGTAACATATATACAAAAATGTTTAGCTCCCATGGAGGCTTCCTATTGCAATGTATCATCACAGAGAAACAATCTAATCAAATTAACAAGGGCTCACGACTCACAGATAGTCTGAGCTAAAGAAAGGATTATTGGTCGAGCTCTGTTGAAGGATACTATAGTGTAGTCCCTTCATAACACACCTAGTTACAACACTGATTGAATATAACACAGTCATATTGTGGCTCCCCATTTGTTTTACCATGGAATTTTACAAAGGAATAATAGGAAAATGACCATTTTATGGTCATTTTCCTATTATTCCTTTGTAAAATTGTCCCTTTTCCAATTCACTTATAACACAGTCCGTTTGTAACAGTATGGACCCCAAACATAGCATTATAAAGGGATTGTACAGTATTATGGTGTCCAGCCTTAAAGGTTTAAACTCCTGAGCAATAATAGTGGTACCACTCATTATTACTCTCCAGGGGCCATACTAAGAAGATCAAAGGACAGTCATAATGAGGTGACTATGACTTACAGGGGCAATAAAGTCAGAGTTGATTCTAGGATTTGTCGAGAAGAGGCCAACTCCCCCCCCCCCCCCCCCCTGTGTTCCAAAAAGGGGGCCAACCTGCAAATCAAATAGGTAATGGTGTTTTTCTAAAAAAAACAAAAATGCTGGCCAGCCCTTCACCCCTTTAAAAAGAACTAAGTCAACACCTAAAAAAAATCGAGCAGGGGTTGTCTTTAGGCGCTGGCCTGTTCTGTTCACCCCCCAACCACAATAACCCTGGCCTTCAAAAGTGTTGGACAAAGACAGAGGGAGAAGAGTGGGGGTGTCTGATTTGAATATAAACAAATGTAATCAGAGCACCCTCTTCTCCAGAATGATAGATTTTTGGAAAATAGGTAACTAAATGGCACATACCTGATGCGACCATGGTCGGTAGGAGACAATTTAATATTCCTCAGAAATGGTACAGATTTCCCTGCCAGGCAATTCATCGTCTCTGCACTTTTTTCTTTATTTTCTGTGGGCCAACGAGATACAACGGTTTATTAGTCTGTAGTTTTAGGTTCCTGTATGCCTTTTTGCACACTGTCATTATCCTATTTCTGCATTTCATTTCGTAAATAAGCCATTTTTTGTAAAAACGAAAGTAGAAATGTTCAATTCAGCATCAACCAATAGAAATTAAGTCTCGTCAGAGGACGAGATCGGTGGAAATTAACGAAATTAAACGAATGGAATAGAATAAAGGGACCGAAATGCAAACAGAAGGACCAAAAATACGCACATGATTACTGGAATTGCGCCAAATCTCGGCATTTTGCGGAAGTAGCCATGCAGGGAACTTGAAATTTGGGGCCAATACTGCCAAAAAAGTGTAATTATCACACTCCCGCAGCCTAGAATCAACTCTGAAACTGGTCCCATGAAGGGATTAGGTATTTCAGATAAAATATTGATCTTTATCTTAGAGGAAGAAATTGTGTTGTATATAGGTTAGTCCGCTCTTGAGGCCCCTATAATTTTGTGAGATACTGAAAATGTCCCGTATCAATTTATCTATCTATCTATCTATCTATCTATCTATCTATCTATCTATCTATCTATCTATCTATCTATCTATCTATCTATCTATCTATCTATCTATCTATCTATCTATCTATCTATCTATCTATCTATCTATCTATCTATCTATCTATCTATCTATCTATCTATCTATCTATCTATCTATCTATCTATCTATCTATCTATCTATCTATCTATCTATCTATCTATCTATCTATCTATCTATCTATCTATCTATCTATCTATCTATCTATCTATCTATCTATCTATCTATCTATCTATCTATCTATCTATCTATCTATCTATCTATCTATCTATCTATCTATCTATCTATCTATCTATCTATCTATCTATCTATCTATCTATCTATCTATCTATCTATCTATCTATCTATCTATCTATCTATCTATCTATCTATCTATCTATCTATCTATCTATCTATCTATCTATCTATCTATCTATCTATCTATCTATCTATCTATCTATCTATCTATCTATCTATCTATCTATCTATCTATCTATCTATCTATCTATCTATCTATCTATCTATCTATCTATACTGGTTTGCTCAAACTTGAGCATTACACCAGGGATTGCGAATTTGGAAATTTTGATAAAAAAAAACACACACAAAAAAACAAAACAACACAAAAACTTTTGGCTGAAATTTTAGCTCACCTGAGCCGAAGGCTCAGAGGTGAGCTATTAGTATACCAGTGACTCCGGCATCCATCCGTCAACATTTTCAAACATCTTCTCCTCTGAAACCACTGGGCCAATTGAACTCAAATTTCATATGGAGACTCCTTAGGATGGGGGAAGGAAAGTCTGGTCACATGACCAAGATGGCCGCCATGCCCATATATGGTAAAAAACATTTAAAAATCTTCTTCTCCAGAACCAGAAGGCTGATAACCTTGGGACTTGGTATGTAGCATCTGGGATGTTAGGCCTACCAAGTTTGTTCAAATGATGATCCTAGGTTGACCTTGACCTACTTAACGTCAAGGTCAAATTTGCTTCCTAATGCATTTAATGGGGAAATTTTTGAAAAGTTAATTTTTTGAAAATTACTGAAGCCAATGTCATTATTCTCACTTGATATGTTTAATCTAATCTGACAATGGCTATAAATAAGTTCCAATGGTCAAGGTTGACCTTTGACCTTTCAGCCAAGCCGCTCATATTGGAGGCTCATCAATATATTAAAACCTAGTTTTCTCAGAAACCATTCGGCCAATTGAACTCTTTCATATGAAGACTCCTTACAATAAGTTAGCCAATATTTATACAAATTGTTTTGGTCACTTGACCAAGATGGCCGACATGCCCATACATGGTAAAAACCCTTTAAAAATTTTCTTCTCCAGAACCAGAAGGCTGATGACCTTGGGACTTGGTATGTAACATTTGGATGTTGGGCTTTTCAACTTTGTTCAAATGATGATCCTAGGTTGACCTTGACCTACTTAACATCAAGGTCAAATTTGCTTCCGATTGCATTTCAATGTGAAATTTTCGAATACTGTTGAAGCCAAAGTCATTATTCTCACTTGATATGTTAAACCTAATGAGACAGTGGCTATAAATAAGTTTCAAGGTCAAGGCCACCACACCCATATATGTTAAAACCCTTTAAATATCTTATTCCCTGGAACAAAAGGCCAATGGCCTTGGTATGTAGCATTGGGGATTTGGTCTCTACCAGGTTTGCACTAATGATGAATCTAGCTTGACCTACTTTATGGCAAGGTCAAATTTTATTCCTAATGCATTTATATGGGAATTATCTTGAAATGTTCATTTTTCTATGACTGTTTAAGCCGAAAGCATAATACTTTCAAGAAATGTTTAACTTTTTGAGACAATGGCTTTATATAAGTACCAAATGTCAAGCTGACCTGTGACCTTTTTTATCCAATGCCACTCATTTGGACTGCCACATACCTATATAAACATTGGTTTCTCAGATACATGTATCACTGGGCTGTTTGATGGAGTATTTATGACTTAGATTGTTTTAAGTCACTTGACCGAAATGGATGCAACCCCCATATATGGTAAAACAAAATATGTTTTATTATAAGCTGTAGTTGACCTTGACCTATTTTTACATAATTAAAGAGGTCAGGTGAGCGCCTCAGGACCTTCAGGTCCTCTAGTTGTTTAAATAAGGAGTGCCCTAAACTCCTCTGTGGACTAGGTATTTGCCACAGAAGGGGACAGACTATTCCAATGTGGAATAGTTGGGGGGGAAAAGGAATTCTTCAGGGCATCACTGTATGTCTGGTGTCTGCAGTATTGAGCACTATGTGATGACCTGGTAGTTTTCAAACTGTGAGCAGGGGTCATATACTTGTCTTTTTCAATAGACACTGCTCCACAATGAATCTTGTGAAAGAGAAGCAAGGAGGACTGGTCCCTCCGGGCCTCAAGAGATGGCCATTCAAGCTCATCAAGCATTTCGCCAAACACTACTCGTGTTTCGCCATCTCCTGCAGGTCCAGCCGGCAGCTGTCCTCTGAACTTTCTCAATCTGATTAATCTTAAGTTTCGAGTGAGGGCTCCAAATGGGTGCTGCATACTCTAGTTTAGGCCGAACCAAAGTTTTGTATGCAACTTCCTTAATGATCTCTATTGGACGGGAATACATGAATGGAGCATATCACAATAAATCTACAGTTCAACAACTTTATTCATATTAGAACATAATATACACAGTTGACAGCTATAAGTATAAAAGTAAAACATTAAAATCAATATTTTCACGTGGATTTGCCTCCCCTTGGCAGTTTAATTTATTTGATCGGATGTTTTCAAAACAGGGTATACGAGACATGTTTCATGTTTATTTGAACAGATTTGAATTTCACTTTTTGCGGTTGCATATAATTAAAACAAACAAATTTTGCTTTTCCATGCATAACAGACGTGTCCCTGGTATTGCCAAACAGACCAGATGGCAATTTAAAGCATAGACATAACGCGGCGGCCCTAAATATATCCCCACCCCCTTTTTACTGATTTTAAGAGCTAAAACTGGTGTATCTTCTAAGAAAATACGTATTTAAGTGTAAAATTTTCTTTTAAAGTAAGAGGCACACTAAGTCTATTATTAAGGTGAGAAACAGCCTATGTGTGCCTGTTTTTGCTTGGAAACTGGGCTTAATAAGTTCTTCCATAAAAGTGCCCAAATGGGTATCTCATGTATAAAATGTGTCTTGGAAGAAGTTTGAATAGCAAATTCTCAAAACTCTCAACCGATTAATTTCTTAGATATTTTAAGTATCTATTACCGATAAAACTGATCACTAAAAATTGCATTTGAGTATTTTGCATACAATTTAGTGTTGTAATGGAAACTGTAAACCCTAAAATTTGATGTAAAAGTCGCTTCCAAAAAGTAAATATCCAACTGGAATGCTTTATTTTCTAATAGAACATACTTTAATTAACAATGTACAATATATAAAAGGTTCCAAGAGAAAAACGTCATATCTTTTAGAGAAATTGTTCGAGAAAGATTTAGTACATTTCATTTCAGACAGCATTTTTAAACGCTTAAATTTTGACTACTCGTCTTCAGAGACTGTTTGAAACCAGACAAAAATAATTAAGAATTATTTTCTTGATGACTGTGTATTCCTGGAGATCAGACTAACCCATGGAAATCAATTATTACCCAATATAAGGAGAAATAAATGAGTAACGGCATTTTCAAATTTGTTCAAATAAACATGAAACACCTCTTGTATCCCTATTCAGAATGATAGTGGTTAATACACGGCTCAAAATATTTAAAGGAACACTGTGTTTTTTGCCATTGATCACAATACAAATGCACTCATAGTCTGACTCGTAGCGAGAGTTGGGTTAATAAGGCAAACACATGTTTGTCCTGTGATTAGTTTGGTTACCTATCAAGGACGATGCTTGTTGATAAAAATAAAGTAATCCCTTTCCAGAAATCTCCATGGAACACTTTATGTAAAAATGGAATTTTGTTAAAAATACCCCTTTTTTCAAAACCAAATTTTAAGACGAATTTTTCAATCAAGCACCACAGCAGCATCATTTTTGTACTGTCAATAGCTTTTTAATGTTGCAGAAATCATTAGGTTACGCTTGTAACAAATTCGGAAGATTCTACAGAGTTGCAGAAAAAATCCTCATTTTCACGAAAATTAAAAATTACAAAATTTAAGCAATGAACTTAAGCAGCGATTGTTTTATCAAAAACTTTTATTGATCCAAGACTTTGACTATCGTAGCAAAAATGGGTTTCTGTCTTATTGTCTAGTGAAATGCATTACTTGTCTATTGGACAGGGGTTAACATTATCACCTATGGAAAATTATCAGGTGTTCCTTTAAATATTTTGAGCAGTGTATAAAACAGGAGAATTAACAAGGTTGTAACTTTATGTGTAAGTTGGAATGTGAGTGTGCCTCCCTTGATCTGGTCTTGAGGTTATAAACATTTTTCATGCTCACCCAAACTGACCATGAAATTTATCCTGCTCATGAATGTTAAAATGCCAACAATTGAGAATTTTTAGCAAGGAAATCCGGCCTGAAGTTGTACTTTTTCATGCTCACCAACTCAGCATGAAATTTTTCTTGCTTCTTAATGTTAAAATGCCAACAATTGTTGGTTTTGTTTGATTTAATTTTCTACATCCGGTCAACAATTTTCCAATCCCAGTTACAACGGGACGGGTCTTCCTGGAATGAACCACTCAACGAATCAAAGGATAAAGTGTTTTGCTTCAACCCCAAGAGCCAGTCACACACTCTACCACTTCCCTCCCCCAACAATTGTTGGCATTCTAACATTTTTAGCAGGATGAATATAACACATGTAAGTATGAAAAATCCTTAATTTTACAATTTTACCTTTGATGAGTTATTGAAATTTCATGCTCAATTGACTTGAGTATAAAATGTTTTATAACCTTGGAACCTGGAAATTCCTGAGGACATGAAATCCTCTTATTCTGAATTTACCCTAATCATGCTAAATATAAACCTGTACATCCTGTATAAAAAACCGTGTAGATTTTTTCAAAATCAACTTTTTTGATAGAAAAAAAACTTTTTTGAAAATTTCGTTCATGAATTCCATCTGAGTATAAACAGATTGGCCCCAGATCAGGCCTGATCTGTGTCCAATCTGTTTTTTGCAAAGGTAATCAGTAGACGACACTAGAAGGCAAAGAGTTAAATATGTGAGAGAAAGTATTTCTGGAATTTACTTTTGATCTGTAGTTCTAACAATTCATATTAACTCCTAATCTCCTAGTTTTGTCTGCTATCAACTTTTGCAAACAGTTTGGACCCAGATCAGACCCGATAAAATGTTGGGCATGATCAAGATTCTATATATTTGACACTGATGGTATTCCTGAAAGATTTTTTTGAAAAAAAAAAAAAAAAAATGATTTAAAAAAAAAAGAAGCAGAACTACCAGTAAAAAAGGAGTCAAAAGTAAACTGTTTTACAGACGGACAGAAATTTGCAATCCTGTCGCACCCTGCTAGAAGCAGGTGTGAAAAAAATGACAAAGACAAGTTAGGCATACTATGCCGTGCAATATATACAGTGAAATTAAGAAGATGTTTACACAAAATGAACTCTTTGCTAATCAGTGTTGTATGTTCAGTTTAAGCATACAGTTATAACCCAGATCAGGCCCGACAAAGCAACTAGCCTGATCTCAGTCTAAACTGTTTGTTTGTACGGATCCTATCTCTGATTTTTTTTTTAAAAAAGATAATTTTGAAAAATACATCAGACAACAAAAAGAAATTAAAATTTCCCAGCTAGCAAAGAGTTAGTACAATCTTGAGGATCAAGTGGCCCTGTATACCTCACCTAAGTTTCTTGTTACAGTTTCTGTTATATAGAGGATCTTACATGAGCGCTCATGTTTTATTGAATTTATTAAACGAGTTGGGTAAAAGAGATAAAATGCGAGGCTTGCCGAGCATTTTATCTCTTTTTCGCAACAAGTTTAATAAATTCAATAATACAACAGCACGAATGTTAGATTCTTTTATCATATGACAAATACTTTGAAATCTCATTTCTGGCGTAAAAACGTTATGATTTTGTCATCATGTACGCAAGGTTGTTATGAATGTCATAACGTTTCCGGTAAATCTGTAAAACTATTGTGGTTTATTGATTTTATTGCATGGCATTATTTCACTCCCAGACGCGACGTCATATGATAAATGTATATATGGGATCTGGTGATGTCGTTTTCCACAGATCAAATATGTTTAACTCTTTATCCCCTAGTGTCATCTTTTGTTTGATTTGATTCTTTATGTCTCAGTCAACGGCTATGGCTATGTCAAGACATTCAGTTCACATAACCACACTTTTTACATGGCAAGTTCCACTAAGCAGTTAACCAGTACTTCATGCACATACTTTCGCCTGTTACTTCTTGAATCAGCGGAAGGAGGAGAATGACAGTACATGTATACACTTATTTCATGATTAATCTTCACAAAAATATGGGACTGGGCCGGAATTGAACTCCAGACCCCTGGATCTGCGGTCATATGTGTTACTGATTGCGCTAATTGACCCGGTCCTAGTGTCATCTGCTGATAACTTTTGCAAACAGTTTGGACCCAGATCAGGTCTGACAAAATGTCCGGCCTGATCTCAATCCAATCTGTTTGACACTCTGATGGTATTCCAGAAAGAATATTTAGAAAATGTTGATTTTTTTTAAAAAATGAGCTGGCAAAATAAAGTAATTTATACAGGTACATAAGGGAAACGGGCCAAGCCATGTTTTCTGACACATCAAATTCAGTTTAGCTATTTTTGTACAAGGTCATCCAGTGACCGTTTCTGTTAAATTGTTACTTTCAAGGACTTTTCAAGAAGTACTTCTATATTCAAGTACTTTTCAAGCCAGTTGGAACCCTGCAAAATACAAGTCAAACTTAACTATTTATACTGATATGATTTCCATTATCACACTTATTTATTCTACATGCAGGAGTAAACATTTCTTAAAGTCTGTCCTTTAGTTGAATTTTCCAAAAATAAGGGATAGCCATATTTAAAATTATCATTTGTGGAGGTATATTGTCGCATATACGGTCAGAAATTTAGTTTTACAGTGACGAGTTAGAGGAGCCGTAAAACGTGATTTCCAAACCTATATCTGACAATATTCCTCTGCAAATGATAATTTTGAATATGGTTATCCCCATTCTAATGACAACACTCTGTACAATGACAAGATATTTTATACATCTATATACATATATAAATATACATCAAAACATATTATTGGTCAGCTCACAACATTTTGGTACTATCGCATGATCACCGAACATAGAAGGCTCAGACAAGCCTATGTGCAGTCTCTTCATAGCCTTCGCTTCTCACATACAAAATATGGGTGTCGTCGCAACAAACCTGTCGGCTAGACTGCACTTTACCGGTCTCTACTGACTTTGACTAAGCTTTATGGGTTGGCTTGGATCTAAATATGTTTATATTGTAGTTCTGTATGCTTAGGGCATACTTATTTACAATGCTGCAGGGGTGTGGGGGCCGCAGCCCCCATTTTATATAAATTGTTGGAACTAATTTTAAACAGAGACCGGTAAAGTGCAGTTGTCCCAAACCTGTCTTCGGGGTTTCCGACAAAGGGAGACTCAAACTAGTCTCCTCAGCTACAGGGACTAGCTAGAAAATTGAAATTTCACCTGTGGCAAGTTTAGATATGACACTTTCCAAAAAGCGAATAAGAAAGGCGCTGATCAGTCTGTGCGGATGCACAGGCTGGTTTGCGCCTTTGTTGTTCGCAAACCCCCGAAGACAGGTTTTCTCGATATGAAAGTAGAGGAAGGCTCAGACCAAAAATTAGACCTCTAGTCTATTTGGATAATTTAGAAAGCTTACTAGTGTTGTCTGCTGATAACTTTTGCAAATAGTTTGTACTCAGAACAGGACTGACAAAATATCAGGCTAGATCTGGATTCAAACTATTTGACGCTCTGATGGTATTGCTGAATTTTTTTTGGAAAAAGTTGAATTTGAAAAAAAAAAGTATCAGCAGACAACAAAGAAGCATGAAAAATTTCCCAGGGGGCATAGTTAATAAGTGATAAGTACCAATATTGTGTGTCCTGGTGCTTATAAAGACAATAATTTATACATGATTACACAATTTGCAGAAAAAGGAAAATACAGCAAGACTAAGGCAAGGCAGCAAAACTGAGAGTTTCAGCGGTTCACCTACTAGAAAAATATTTGATTTGTATAATCCAAGCAAGGAAATTGTTTTTTTGATTTTCATGAGTAAATGACATTTTAGAGTGAAAAAGTATGGATAGTAGGGCATTTTAATGAAAAAGTAGGAGCACAACAAAAATGTAGGGAAAAGTAAGAATAGTTAAGTCCTGAAATAAGTGTGAGATACCGAAGTCAGTGAATCACAGTCAACAATTCACCTGTCTGATAATCACGTCTACTTTAACCAGGCCTCAGGGTTATAAAACTGGAGTTCATTCTCAGACTCAAAATAAAGCACAATAATTGGTTGCTAGCGGACACTAGTCCACAAGCAGCCAATCATTGCGCTTTATTTTGAGTCTGAGAATGAACTCAAGTTTTATAACCTTGAGGCCTGGCCTTTAGTTAAGAGTGCGTACCAAATAAAAAAAAAAATCTTATTTTCTCAACCAAAACATATGTTGTGGGTACTCAAAAGAACCGTCTCGATAGTTCTTTTGAGCACCCAAAACATATGTTCAAACTGATGGATTAGAAAGTATTCACAATTTTACGCTCAAAAATTTTGTTTATCTAAACCTATGTTTAACTCTTTGTCTATTAGTGCCGTTGGCTAATATCCTTCAAAAACAGTTTGAACCTAGATCAGGCCCGACAAAATGTTGGGCCTGATTTGAATCCAAGCTGTTTGACACTCTACTGAAAGAAGTTTTCAAAACAGATTATTTGAAAAAATCAGCAAATGACAAAAAGCATGAAAAAGCCCGGTATGCAAAGAGTTTAACCAGTGTGCATCCCTCCAATAACTGTGAATTAAGCCTCGTATTAATGTGGGAGGTTGAACACATGTGATTTTGTTTGTGGGACTATGTCACATCCTAAGTGCTCATTGCATTGGTCAGTTATACACTATCAGGTGACTATTGAGTGACGTTCTGGGCGTAGAACGGAACATGGCAGAACTATTTTCTTTTTCCTAGTGAATATCGCATAGTTGAGTTAAGTATAGGAGAATCGCACACACTTTATGTCTGATCACAGTTTGCTATACTCGTGATTCCGGGGTCGGTTTACTGCGTCTGAAAAGATAAACAAAATCATGCATTATCATTGATGCAAAATGCTGTTGCTGTGCTGATCTTTTTCAAAATTAACTTTTTTTCAAAAATCTTTCAGGAATACTATCAGTGTGTCCAACGGTTTGGATCTAGATAGGGGCAGACATTTATGTTGGTCCTGATCTGGTTCCAAACTGTTTGCGAAGGTTATCAGCTGACAATAACAAAATCATGCATTATCATTGATGCTGAATGCTGTTGCCTCCTGCTGATTCCCCAAAAAAAATTCTTTCATAAAGATTATCAGTGTGTCAAACAGTTTGGATCTAGATCAGGACAGACGTTTATGTTGATCCTGATCTGGGTCCAAACTGTTTGCAAAGGTTATTAGCAGACACAACAAAATCATGCATTATCATTGATGCAAAATGCTGTTGCTGTCTGCTGATTTTTTTCAAAATTAACTTTTTTTCAAAAATCTTTCAGAAACACTATCAGTGTGTCAAGTGGTTTGAATCCAGATCAAAACTTATCTTATTGGTCCTGATCTAGGTCTAAACAGTTTGCAAAGGTGATCAGTAGCCACTAGCAAGGAAAGATCTTAGATTATTATTTTTGCCTATGAAGAGAGTAACAAATTCATGCATTATCAGGGGTTTGAGATTGTTTGTTTTGTTGCTTTACGTCCCAAGTCAACAGCTATGGTCATGGCGGGACGGTCAGTTCCCCTAACCACACTTTTTTCCTGGGCAAGCTTGAACATGCAGTTAACCAGTACTTCGTGCACATACTTTAGCTTGTAACTGACAACAATCCTTCTTAAATCATTCAGCGGTAGGGAGGAGAATGACTGTATAAATTATTTCATAATCAATCTCCACGAAAGTATGGGACCGGGCCGGGATGGGATAGAACTTGCCACCCCTTGATCTGAAGTCAGACTCACATCTGTTGCCAGACACTTTATTGACTGCGCTACGCAGCCCGGTTATCAGTGGTTTGAGAAAAATGCTGTTGTCATTTGGATATTGTACTATACAGTGAGCCACTTTAGTTACGCACCACTTTTTCAGGGCCCACATTTTTTTACTAAAATGCCGGAATCAACATTCTCCATGATAATTTATTCATTGACATTTTATCTGTTTGATAACATCGAAAAAATATCGGAATCACTCATGCTAATCATTCTGCAACGTCAAAGGCAATTTTGACAAAAATACAAGTGCAACCTGAACGTCTATATTTTCTATTTGCGTTTTGTGCTAGACATTATCCATGGTGATCGTTGTGACAAAAAACTCCGAAAACAATTATTTTATTCAAGTAAAACCCCTTTATTAGGTCGTTGAATTTAGAATCACCGTTACTTTTTGAAGAAATGCTCGTTTTGACGTCTTACTAAGGTCAGTTACAATAATCAAACAATTTTTTCTTCGCAAATTGTTTTGTTATGAGTAACTTGTTGACATAGAAGTATCAAAACACTAAAACATCTTACCATTGACATGTCTTAAAGTCTTGGTACGAGGGTCATCCAATAAGTTCTGACAATGACCCAATAATACAAAACATATTTCTCTTGGACGTGTTTCAATAACCTTCATATGCTATTTAGAATATAGGGAATTGATTTACCTGCTCAAATATTTTCCATGTTGCAATTGCAATTGTTGCTAGGCAACTAAAGAACACAAGGTAAAGGGCCATGGACGGGACACTATATGCGGTATACATGCCCAAATTTCAAAGAAATTACAAACTCCTCTTTAAAACTTTTTATATAGATAAATTAAGACATTATGTATGTTGATTCTGAACGCCATAGATAATGGTTTAGCTTGCGAGTGTGGTATTAGCAGGGTTTTGATTATGACATATCACCGATTTTGCAAAAAATATTCTACTTAAAAATGGGTTGTACTAATAGTGTATTATATTTGGTATATAGCATTAATTGAAAGTTATTATTTTCTATGCGTTAAGAAGACTATAGAACATATTTATCGTAACATTTATCTATTAATTTGCAAATTGATCGTAATAGCTTTTTAAAGCATTCAAAATATACCATTTTATAATTAACGCTTAAATTGAGGCAAAAATGTAATTTTCTGTTGTTGCCTAGCAACCAAGAACATTCAAAGCAACCAGGTTAATGCCATTGTGGTATTTGCTTTAATGGGTCAATTGTGTATTCTGACAACATCACCAACCACTAATATAACTTTCCAACGAAACATACTGCATCTTCATCTAACTCTACCCCCAGCAAAAAGTTGTTAAAACATTATTTTGGGCGGCCATGAGCGTTCACAGTGTTGTTTTCAAATTTGTATACCATAAGATCAGGTTGTGATAAAAACTCCATATTTCAAACATGAGTAGGCAACACCCATGGCCACATGCAATGGGTAATAGAAATCTGATGCCAATAACAGTTTCTGAGATATAAGACCATTGTCAGAACTTATTGGATGACCCACGTAGTAGTGATGTCATCACTTACATCAACACCATGACGCCAGTAAATCCATTATTTTTTTACGAAATTACATGGTTGTTTAAAATGAAATTATAAAAGAAGTATTTTGATAACTTGTTTACTCAGAACCATACGAAATTTTAACTAAATTTTAAAAAAATTACTCAAATTAACTTTTTTTCAACCATTGGCCAGCTGGGAATCAAAAAAGTAAAGCACTTAAAAATGATAAAAATGATACATTCCATTCTTAGCTATTGCTGAGAATAAATCAGCTCTTATCTCTGGTTTAGCAGAAATTCGACCCTGAAAAAAGTGCAATGTGATCTTAGTTTCATTCGAAACAATGCAATGTGAAATGGTGTTTTGAGGGTAGTGCCTTTTAAGGTCATTTTTCATATTGGTTTCAGGTCTGATCACAATAAAATTCCAATGGCTAAAGCCAATATAAACACGCTTTATGCTTGTATTCTCAGAATAAGAATATCATATTTCTTTTCCGAGTAATTTTACATTTTATAAGTGGTGTGTAACTAAAGTGGCTCCCTGTATTCAACCTATAAAGCAAACTGTGTTGCATGCATATACCTTTTTTCACACTTTAAACACTATTAAAATCAGTGTAGATCCAGATCTATCAGGATCTACACTTTTTCATCCATACAATCAATCGTTTAACCCGTTGTATGCTGGAAACCTGAAACAGGTACAGTAAAACCTATCTAAAATGGCCACTCAAAGCGAAGACCAAAATTGGTTTTCAAGACCAATTATCCCTTAATACAGGTCAAAAGTATTGCAGAATATTCCAAGGGGAGCATTCTGCAATACTTTTGACCTTCATTAAGCTACCCTTTGTCATTAAGATCTTTGTTTTGTCTGTTTTTAAGTGGCTATGTTGACGCAGGGGATAACAAGAAATGATGTTTATGAAACACTATGCTCCCAACCCTTTGCTTGTCAAGAAGGGTTCATAACACAAGGATCATCTTAAGTTTGAAGCTTCTAGCTATACTACTCATCATCTTCTATCAGCTGACCTAATTTGAACTAAAATAAAGAATAATTTCACCTAGTAATCAGCTGACAAAGTTTGAAACTGCTAGCTATAAAATTTTCGAGATCAATACATGCAGCTTTATTAAAGTTTTCAATGCCCAAATTTACAAAAGGGCAATAACTTAAAAATAACTTTTTTCAAAATTTTAGCCAGGTAATCTAATCATCATCTTATACAAACTGTCCATTTTTGAAGTTGCTAGCAATAATAATTTTTGAGATATCTTGATAAGTTTCCAATGCCCAAATTTGCAAAGGGCAATAACTCAAAAAAGTAAATAAGTTTTTTTATTTTTATTTTGACCTGGTAATCTACTCATTATCCTCTATGAGCTGACAAAGTTTTAAGCTACTAGCTGTAATAGTTTTTTTTGATATCTTAATTACAAGTTTTCAGTGCCAAAATTTGCAATGGGCAATAACTCAAAAAAAATATAATAACCTTTTTTAAATTTTCACCAGGTAATCTACTCATCATCTTCTGTCAACTGACCATGTTTTAAGCTGCTAGCTATAATAATTTTCGAGATATCATGATTATAATTTTTCAATGCCCAAATTTGCAAAGGGCAATAACTTGAAAAAATAAAATAACTTTTTTTTTTCAATTTTCACCAGGTTATCTACTCATTATCTTCTATCAGCTCACCAAGTTTGAAGCTACTTGCTGTAATGGTTTATCAAGATATCTTCATTACAAGTTTTCAATGCCAAAATTGGCAAAAGGCAATAACTAAAAATCAACAACTTTTTTTCATTTTCACCAGGTTATCTACTCATTATCCTCTATTAGCTGACCAAGTTTGAAGCTCATAGCTGTTATAGTTTTTGAGATATTTTGATTACAAAATATCATTATGACCCTTTGGGCATAACTCCACAAAGGGAGATAATCCAGACTTTAAAAAAATATGTGTCAATTCTTTTTTGATGAGGAATCCATATAATATATGAAATTTCAAAACTGTATCTTCATAAATTTTGAACAAATGCACAGACAGACGGATGGACAAGCCCAAAGCAATATGAACCTTCAACTTTTTCAAAGTTTGGGGCATAATAAACCATTATAAGCGGCTATATGAAGCAGGGCTAATCAGCTCTGTTGAAGCAGCGGTTATAAACCATTGTAAGCAGCTAGCTATGTTGAAGCGGGGTTATACTAATTTTCAAACCTGTCAAATTTATACACGTGTCACAACTTCAGGAGATGGCTTGCTTCTTCTGCGAGGAAAAATTGAAATAATGAGTGATACTTTTCTTGCATTACCTCTCTATCTTCGAGTATCGTCTGCTGATAACTTTTGCAAACATTTTGGACCTAGATCAGACCTGACAAAATGTTAGGCCTGATCTGGATCTAGATCCAATCTGTTTGACACTGATGGTAATCCTGAAAGACCTTTTTATTTAAAAAAATGATTTTGAAAAAAATCACCAGACGACAAAAAAGCATGCAAAATTACCCAGTAGGCAAGAGTTGGCCCTTTGTATACTAATGAATTATTCCATCTGGTTTATACAGTACAAGTATTATATGAGCAGTGACATGTGATTTCCAACAATGTGGTATTTTGACAAGTGTAGACTCAGATAAGCCTGTGCAGCCTCCTTTTAAGCGTAGAAACTCCAAATGATGTTCAGTCACTAGCACTACATTCATAGAATATTAAAGCGACTAGCAAAGACTCTGATCAGACTGCGCGTATGCTCAGACTGATCTGAGGCTTTGCTGGTCGCACATACCATATTGTTGGAATCTCATGTCATGGCTCATATGGAATAATTCATTAGAACTACAATAAGCCTGGGATAATTCCTTTTACTTCCATTTGTCAGCAGTTCGACTTATAGGGAGTAGACATAAATACATACAAAACTCCCCAAAATGATTTATTATCATTTCTTTTTCTTCTATCAAACACGTGTTTTGGTTGTGTAAAAGAAACGCACATAAAACATATTATTATAGAAAGTTAATAAAAAAGATCATGAATAGGTCCTATTCTCTGAATCTAGTTTCCAAAATTTTATTTTGAATAAGCAAGTATTTCGAAAAATTAGAGTAATAATGATATATTCCCTACCACGCACATATAACTATAACATGCTGAAGACATGCACATGCACTCTTGATACTGAAGCCAGCCTTAAACCCTTTGTATACTAATGGATTCTTCCTTCTGATTAGATACAAAAAATTTGGTATAGTCCATTGCACATATCTAGGGGTGTCAGGTTATAATGTAAAAAAAAAAAATTGTCTGAAGATCTTTTTTACTTCAACAAACAGCGAAGACCCTGATGAAATGCCGCATGATGCGGCATTTCATCAGGGTCTTCTATGCAAAAGTACCCATTAACCCTTAAAACGCCAATCACAACTGCAGCAGAAGACAAAATTTAGCGACATCTTTCCCAATTCTCGACAAAAATAAGGTATGATATTACATGAGAATCGTCTGCCAGCAGACGATTCTCATGAAATATCATGCCTTATTTGCGTTTTTTGAAAAAACGCCAAAATTTGCAATTGTCGTCTGCTGCTAATTATAGGTGGCGCTTTACTTACTTTCTGCTATGTCCTTCTATGGCTATTGCACAGCGTGTTTCGGTGTCTGTATATTCTCCGTCATAATCTAACGGCGGCTGTGGGCAGGAGCTGCGTCTCTTTCTGGTTCCTGGTTCTCGTTGTTTGTGAATTTCCACATCGTTCAACACGACTGACACGCCACCTCCTGCCGTGGGATGTACGTCGCCCTGGAAGCAGTATGATACATGAGCCACATGAAACTACATAGGATCTTACATGAGTGTTCATGTTTTATTGAATTTACCAGGGTGTCCACACTTTTAGTAAAGCAAATTTCCCTGACACTTCCCTGACTTTTCCCTGACTAAAATCAAATTTCCCTGACTAACTTTTTTGTATTTCGCACGAAGAGTTCACACATCTGTTGGCCTCCTCCTCGCCTACAGCCGCAACCCTTTCAACCTTTTAACTACTAATTGCCATGGTATTACTCTTTAAATTTCTGTTTTGTTTTTCTTTGATTCTGTTTTCTATTTTCCTTTTTCTACATTCATACATGTACATGTATTTACAACAGCAATCTATATTGATGGATGTGGTGCTTGAAAATAGATGCTGCCAAAATGGACAAAATACAAGGCACAGGCTTTCAAGTTCCCTTCAACAAAAACGTATGGAAAAAGTAGGGCTAAAAAATTGGAAAAAGTAGTAAAAAGTAGAGATTATTGGTGTAAATAAGTTGCGCTTTTACAAGCTCGAAAATTCATCGCAATGAGTTGTTAGAAATTATATAAATTTCACACATAAGCAAGATAATAATAGTATAAGCTAAACAGTTTTTTCAGAGAGACTTTTTTTTAAAAAATAAAAAAAATCTGATATGTTTGTAAGAATATATTATTGAATTTATCAAATCTGAGCGAGCGAGGAAAAATTTCTTGATTTTTACACGTAGATCACATTTTAAAGTGAAAAAGTAGGAATAGTAGGGCGTTTTCAATAAAAAAGCAGGAACAAATCAAAAAGGGAAAAATAGGGCCTGCTTGAAAGCCTGAAGGCACCATGTTAAACACAAATTAAGTGTAGGGTACATGTATATTGTAAGGTACAGACTCTTGCAAACATCACATACCCATTTCCAGATGCACAAACTCGATAGAAAATACTTAAAGTAAAAAAGAAGCTGGAGAGGCAAAAGATGCTGCTCCCACAAAGGGTGCTGCTCCCTTCAGGCTTGCCGAGCATTTTATCTCTTTTTCACAACGAGTTTAATAAATTCAACAAACCAATAGTACGAATTTACATTCTATTTATCATATGACATTAAGATTACTTTGAAGTCTTATTTTTGGCGTAAAAAAGTTATAAATTTGTCATTCTTTCTTTTAAGAGTAGCCCCTATCAGAAAAGAAAACACTTTTAAGAATAAATTGAGAAACCACCAAAATTAAACAACACCAAAATGTCAGTGTTTTAAAATTGCCAAATTTTGAGGCCTCAAATATTAAGTGTAGAACTATAAATATCAACAAATAAATTCCTGGCAATAAGGTATTCTCCTTGTCTTGCTTGCTGGAATAAAAAATCAAACAGAGGAACAACTTACTTTATAATATCTAGTCTGGAACTCCCCGTCTGAGCCTACATCCTGGGTAGTTACCATGTATTTGGATGCCTTCTTAGTGTCCTTGACCTCTAGCTTGCTCACAGATTTCTTTTTCTTCAAGCTGGGTTGTAGAACTGTATCTGTGAATAAATGAAGACACAAGGTGAGACCACAAAAAATAGTTGCAGGGATTTTCCTACCATTCTGAAGTCAGGGCCAGGGGCCTGTTGACTTTGAGAAAATAAGAATTTGAGCCATCTAAAAGAAATGTCTCAAAGATTTTAAATTGTCAGATTTAAAACCATATCCGTAGAATTGCACTGACCTTTATAATTTCTCAGGATTATATGCATCAATGTAAGAATGTAAACATCTGTGACTTTGCTATTTTTGGTCCAATTTTCATGAAATTTTCACTAAACTGTACAGCTAGAGAATTGAAAATGTTATTCACTATTTTGAGAAGTTTTTGCAAATTTTTGGATTGGGAAGAGGGGTTAAATTCAACGGAGATTCACATACATTCAAAACAACAACAGTGGTGGATACTGATTTTGTTTGTTTGTTCGATTTGATTCTTTACGTCCCATCAACACTCTTTCAGTTATATAGGGACAGGTCTTCCTGGGTTGAACCAGTACTAAGCTAGGATAAATGTGTCTTGCTCAAGGACTACAACGCAGTGATGCTGGTGAGGCTTGAACCTGCAGCCCCTCGGTCTCGAGTCAAGCACTCTACTACTGAGCCACTGCGCTCCCTTTGTGAATAAATTATGACACACACAAGGTGAGACCACTGAAAATAGTTGTTTCAGTTTACATGAAATTTGAAAAAGGGGACAATTGGATGTAAAATATTCTTATTTCTTTTTAAACAATTTACGTAATGATTGGAGAAAAAATTGATGCAACCGGGAAATCACTTGGAACTCTCTAAAAGTGGATAAACTTTAGAAACAGTGTCCAAAAATAGGCATTGGTAGCTGAAATGTAGAACTTTTTTATTTTACTTTATTTTTAGCCTGTGATAAGAATGCATTACCCAGTGCATTAGATTTTGATATGTATCGCACATGCGCAAAAGCCTCCTTTAACTGTTTGCCCACTAGTGTTGTCTGCTGATAATCTTTGCAAACAGTTTGGGCCCAGATCAGGCCCGACATTTTGTCGGGCCTGACCTGGCCCCAAACTGTTTGACATTGATGGTATTTCTGAAATAATTTTTTGAAAAGGATGATGTTGAAGAAAAAAAACAAACAAAAAACAACAGAAACTTAAAAATTCAAATATCTAAACTTGCAGGATGAGTACAAAAATTAATAATTTCATGTCTTAATGGTTAAATGTGTTTGGATTATCTGAAAATTAAGCAGAGAAGGTATTAAAATCTCCCTTATTCAGCATTTTGAGGCTGACTTTCTATGAAAGCTAACCTCAAAATCCTGAATTCAGGATTAATCCTGAAAACTTTCACCCATGTGATAAGATTTTCTTCTTTCTCTTGAGCGAAAACGAAACGCTCAAATAAATAAAAAATTATAATAATAAAATCACAACAAATACAAAATCTGAATAACTGAACATGCCAAGCCATGTTAAATCCTTGCCTGCTTGCAGCAAAATTGATGTCTGCTGATAATCTTTACACAGGGTTCATACAGGGAAGTTTGAGTAAAATTCAAGGACTTTTCAAGGACTTCTCAAGTCTATTTTACCGTTTTCAACGACTAAAAGTTTAAGAAAAATACTGATCAAAGTGTTAAAATTCTTCTTCAAAAATGCTAGACTGGGATAATGGAGAAATTAGTACTAGAAAATGAGTATGAAATTGTGGTGCAAATGCTGCACCAAATAAAGACACAATAATTTTATACTGATTTAGATCTCTATCAGCAGTGTTAAATTCTGCAGAAAAAAGAAGAATTCAAGGACTTTTCAAGGCATTTGAGTGATTTTCCAGTATTTTCAAGGCAGATCTAATTTTCAAGGACTTTTCAAGAAAGCCCTCTAAATTCAAGTAATTTTCAAGCCTGTGCGAACCCTGTTACAAACAGTTCTGGCCCAAATATCAGACTTGACAGAATGTTGTGCCTATTCTGGATCCAAGCTGATTGTTGTTTGACACTCTAATGTTATTCTCAAAAGAATATTTTGAAAAGTCATGTTGGAAAATATCTACAGACAAAAAAAGATCATGAAAAATTAGCCAGCATGCAAATAGTTACAGTATGAACCAGTTCTTTGCCTGCTAGGGGTAACTTTAGTTGTCTGCTGCTGATCATTGAAAACAGACTGGACCCAGATTAGGCCTGACAGAACATCAAGGACTAACTTCGGCATACAAGCATATATGGTGATTTTGCAAAGTTAGATAACTCATGTTATAGAAAATATTTACAAAAAAATTAACCGAAATAATACGGACTTCATCAAGTGAGAAGAATATACATATTTTTCACTTCACAAGAACAAAATAAATAGATTTTGCTATCATTATAAATATACAGTTGAAAAGGAAGAGATATTTGGTTCCGATGGACTGAGTGACAGAGTTGCCTGTACATTGCAAAATCACTCTGTTAGTCCCTTACATCCTCTTCAGACAGTCCAGGGCTCATACAAAGACTTTTAAAACACAATCATACAGTTTTTTCACTGCAACTTTGCCAGTCAGTGAAAATTTCAAGGACTTTTAAAAGACTTTTTTAAAAGGCAACCATACAGTTTTCAAGGACCAAAAGTTAATGATGTACACTTCAACTTCGCCAGTCTGTGTAAATTACAAGGACTTTTAGAAGACAGTTTTCAAGGACAACAACTATTACTGCAGACTAAGATGATGGAGTAAATGAGTATAAGAAAATTAGCGTAAAATTTGGTAGGTCTGTGCATTAGCTGCACCAAATAGAGGCACCATTATTTTATACTAATTCTGGTCTCCTTTAACGGTTCTTTCATTAAGAAAATGGTGAAATTCAGGTACTTTTTGAGGTCTAAAAGTAGTTCTGCAAAACTTTTCAAGGCAGATTTAACTTTCAAGGACTTTTCAAG
Organism: Loripinus fragilis; assembly: GCA_964019695.1. Classification (NCBI taxonomy): domain Eukaryota; kingdom Metazoa; phylum Mollusca; class Bivalvia; order Lucinida; family Lucinidae; genus Loripinus; species Loripinus fragilis. The sequence continues at coordinate 68,326,907 of OZ026530.1, forward strand.
AATGCTATTCAAATTTAAGTACTTTTCAAGCTTGTAAGAACCCTGGAAATGTCAACACATATTTACCTGTCTCTCGTCCTATAACAAAAATATGCATATGTTTTTCCTTATTTTCAATAATTGCATACAGTGACATTCTATTTTTGCGAACTCCCCGGCAGTTAAACTATTCTTAGATTGGCATGTCAAAACATAATAACCCCTTAACAATAACAAGGTTTATTTCACCATGTCTCTACCTCTAAGAGAACCCTCTACAATAGCAACTTCCAAGACAGTGATGTCTTTTTGGATAGACTCCCCCTAAAAACAACATTATAAGCTGTCTCTAGGGACGAGAACAGCTCTTGACAAAATCCACTGAAGATGCAAAAAATAAAATTGTAGTATGACCGATGCTTTTTTCTTTGATCTGTGCTGATGTTTAAATCAGACACCCTAGAATAACGACGAAGGAGGAGCTTAAAATCGTACTCTAACTTCCAATTTTAGTTAAACAGCGATGTAGGCGGGAACCTCCATAAATAGCGACAAATTTACCCGTAGGTAAATGTAATATAATTGACAGCTTAGGCCGGATGCAGGGAGGAGCAAATGTAAATTTCGTCAGGTGTCAGTAACACGTGTTTATTTGCGCCTGCGCCATACTACAAGCTAGATAAAGGATTTTTCCTCGGCTTTCTGTTTAAACCGCTCAGTGGGCTACGCCCACCTCGCGGTTTAAACAAGAAAGCCCCGGAAAAGCATCCTTTATCTATTAAAAAATGTTGAAGTGAAGGCTATTATAAAGTAATAACATTAAAGGTAAACTTAAGAAAAACACTAAATCTGCAGCTCTATTTATAATTTTCACCCCAGTGACAGACACTCCACTAAGAAAATACTCTGCATCAAGGACAACGCATTGACCAGAAATACCAATTTACAAGTTAGTATTAGAAATACTCCCCGACAGTGATTTACTGCACCAAATAAAGGCACATTTTATACCAGTTCAGGCCCCCAACAACAGTGTTAACAGCTATAGAAAATGGTCAAATTCAAGGACTTTTCTATTACTTTTGAAGGTAGATTTTAAATTTCAAGGACTTTTCAAGAAAGCTTTGTGTATATTCCAGTACCTTTCAAGCCTGTGTCACCCATACTTACCTAGGTTTAGTAGACCAGTAGGTCTGTGATCCAGCACCAAATCATCACCGTTAGATTTTGATCTCCTGTGTCTTAGATTATACTGTGGAACCTGCAGCAGAAACGGTAAATGTTCTTAAGTTTTGAACACCTTTCTCTTTCTATTCTTAACCTTAACCAAAATGTTGGTTATAAGGTATGGAATTCAAAAGGTATGGAAGTAAAATATTGATTATCAGGTATGGAATTCACAAGATATGGAACAAAAATATTGGTTAATTCAGTGGTCTAGATAAGGATTTGGACCAATAGGTATTTTACCCCCTACTTTTTAATTTAATGAGTAATTTACTCCCTACTTAAAAAATATAAAATTGCTTGTATTAAATACATGTTACATTCTTTAGGAAAACTTCCGAGATTTATACAATTGGTGTTTATATAAGTTTTTTCTTACTAAGAATAAAAGATTTCACCTCATAAATTAAATATCAGCGCTGAAACCTCAAACTGAAAGGGGTATTTTTACCCTTCAAATTAATTTTCAATGCTGATTTCCAAAAAATAAAAGTTTTCCTAGAAAAAATGAAGAAGCAGTCTGATCAGGGTCTTTCCTGTTTGCTATTCTGTCATGCATCTTGTGAATTCAATACCTGATAACCCAGAGCGCCAGATAAGAGGGCACCCTCTTCTTCAGAACCAGTCTGATCTGGGCCTGCACTGTTTGTCTACCATCTTTGGGCAGGTAACTGTTTTATTTTTTGTTTGTTTTTATTCTTTAGGTCCCAGTCAATAATATTGAAAGTTTGCCCGAGATGATTTTCGGAAAGGCACACTTTACGGTAATGCACAGTGATGCAATAGTGTTTTTGTTTTATAAAACAATCGCTGATTGGCCAAATTTCTGTAAGCCCTAGACTGGTTCGCTTAATTTCATCCCTTGAATACTTATTCACTAAAACAAACCAGTCATAGTGTTTTGTTATGCGGTGCCTGATTGGTCAATTGCATCCTGTCAACTTCTTCCCTTGATTTCATCTCGAAGCGGACAGCATATTTGCATTGGCATTTGCTGATAAAATGACTAAAAAACTTAATTGCCGCCAAGACACAGCAGGAACTCATGTTCTTTATACCCCAAAACAGTTTGCCCGCTCCATCATTACCAGAACAGCCGCTTTCTGTGACTAAGGACTCGTGCAGCAACCGCAAATAGATGCAAAAAACAGTACCCCACCCACTTCCACTGATCAACAAGCTCCAGTCTCCTCATTAAATAAAATGCCAGCAAAACAATCAGGATTGAGAGGTTGCAGATGATGTCATGGATACACCTAGAGTTATCTTTCTTGCTGGAGACACTCAATGATGTTTTCAACTCTATCTTAATGTACTTTTAGCACATGCTTTTTCTTTATCCATTGGAAATCTAAGATAAAACCTTTATTTATTAAATTCTAAAGCCTCAAGACTAAACATATTTAAGTTCCACAATTCAGATTCTGTTTATCACTGCGTAATCATGTGATAAAAATGATTAAAAGTGTGAACATAACCCTGGTTATTGTCTCCAATATGGTGGATTAAGGGGGAATAATCTTACAAAATTTTGGCTATGGTAGCAAAACTACTTCTGGTTTCATTATAAGAAGGGCAGATAGCAGTTTCAGTTTATGGTGGTAAAAATGAGTGTCTGAAAAAATGTCCTAAAAAATGTCCAAATGTCCAAGCACTATTGGGGCTGCTTGGACAAAATGTCCGAAGTAAATTTCAGTCCAACTGAAACCCTGAAACAGGCAAAGATTTAATGTTAAAGCCTCTACTACTTGGACTATATAGAGGAGACTGTACACTATAGCACTTACACTTCTAGGTGTGACAGCTGGGGTCTTTGGTCTGGGGTATCTGGCTGTTGGGATGGCCGTGGTGTGTGTTCTAGTTCTGGTACTAGAAGATGGTAACATAGTTAATACTTACACTTCTAGGTGTGACAGCTGGGGTCTTTGGTCTGGGGTATCTGGCTGTTGGGATGGCCGTGGTGTGTGTTCTAGTTCTGGTACTAGAAGATGGTTACATAGTTAATACTTACACTTCTAGGTGTGACAGCTGGGGTCTTTGGTCTGGGATATCTGGCTGTTGGGATGGCCGTGGTGTGTGTTCTAGTTCTGGTACTAGAAGATGGTAACATAGTTAATACTTACACTTCTAGGTGTGACAGCTGGGGTCTTTGGTCTGGGGTATCTGGCTGTTGGGATGGCCGTGGTGTGTGTTCTAGTTCTGGTACTAGAAGATGGTAACATAGTTAATACTTACACTTCTAGGTGTGACAGCTGGGGTCTTTGGTCTGGGGTATCTGGCTGTTGGGATGGCCGTGGTGTGTGTTCTAGTTCTGGTACTAGAAGATGGTAACATAGTTAATACTTACACTTCTAGGTGTGACAGCTGGGGTCTTTGGTCTGGGGTATCTGGCTGTTGGGATGGCCGTGGTGTGTGTTCTAGTTCTGGTACTAGAAGATGGTAACATAGTTAATACTTACACTTCTGGGAGTGACAGCTGGGGTCTTTGGTCTGGGGTATCTGGCTGTTGGGATGGCCGTGGTGTGTGTTCTAGTTCTGGTACTAGAAGATGGTAACATAGTTAATACTTACACTTCTAGGTGTGACAGCTGGGGTCTTTGGTCTGGGGTATCTGGCTGTTGGGATGGCCGTGGTGTGTGTTCTAGTTCTGGTACTAGAAGATGGTAACATAGTTAATACTTACACTTCTAGGTGTGACAGCTGGGGTCTTTGGTCTGGGGTATCTGGCTGTTGGGATGGCCGTGGTGTGTGTTCTAGTTCTGGTACTAGAAGATGGTAACATAGTTAATACTTACACTTCTAGGTGTGACAGCTGGGGTCTTTGGTCTGGGGTATCTGGCTGTTGGGATGGCTGTGGTGTGTGTTCTAGTTCTGGTACTAGAAGATGGTAACCCTATAGAGGACACATCTGACTCTGATCTTGCAGTCTGTAAAACAATATAAGAATCTATCATGAGTGTGAGACGGAGAAATCTGTCCCAAGGATCAACGATTGGCATCACGAGGCTTGTAGAGAAATAAGAAAATTATTTCTTCGTAACACATTCTGAACTAAAGTCCTGGTGAATGCAGACACTGACTTAAGGTTGTTTGATGTCACAAAGCCCAAACTTAATATGCATAAACAGAATGCTATAGAATTAATCTGCATTTTCATCAGTTTTTTTGTGCTAAAAATAGAATATTTTGAAAGAAAACCTGCACAGTTTGCAATAAAATTGTGTTTTTTACTGGACTTTCAAAATTACAGGATTTGATTCAATCTCCAGTGGCTTCTTAGAACTCAGATCTTAGACAGGGTTCCCACAGAAATTACAAAACAAAATTCCATGATTTTTCCATGACTTTCCATGATCAACAATGTTATTTCCATGACAATTACATGCACTGCCTCCAACCTCCCCTTTTACCAGCATCTACACCACGCTGAGCATAAATGCGGAATGCAGCAACAGTGATGTATTCAAATAAGCATGCTTGTTGACCATGCATGCATTTTGAAACCACCAGTAGCCAGAAAACTAGCAGTCAGACACAAAAGTAGCCAGAAAACTAGTTGTCAGGCACACAAGTTTTGTGTGTCTGACAGCTAGTTTTCTGGCTACTGGTGGTTTTGTCAAATTCCACGATTTTTCCATGATTATTCAGGTTTTTTCAAATTCCACGATTTTTCCATGCATGGAACTTTTTTTTCGTGAGTTTCCAGGTTTTCCATGATTTCCAGAGATTGTTGGAACCCTGGATCTAAATAACTGTATTGGGCATTGGGGAGGAGTCTAGCACATTAAACTGCCCAGCATGACAGGGGTAACATAGGGCCAGTTAAGCAAAATTTTTTAGCGCAAAATTGCGACTATTTTCATATCCATCAGTTTAAACATGTATTTTGGGTGCTCAAAAGAACCGTCTCAGTGAGATGGTTCTTTTGAGTGTCAACAACCGTCTCAGTGAGATGGTTCTTTTGAGTGTCAACAACATATTTTGATTGAGAAATAAGAAAATAATTTTCTGTTACGCACCCTTATCTGGGGACCTGGGTTGAGATCAACATACCTGAATCATGCCGGGAGTTGTGTATGTCCGTGTCTTCGTTGTAGTAGCGGGAGTTTTGAAAGTTCTTGGCTTTGGCGTTGGTGCGTCACTTTCTAATACATCTCTCATAAGGCTAAATTTCTTCTCTGTTTCAGCTAAAGCACTCCCCATTTCATTTTCTATCTTCTTTCTCTCTTTGTCCTGTAAGAATTCAACTTCAACAGTGAATTTCCTGCCACAAGCTAACCAAAAATGTTGAATGTAAAATTGTGGATATTTTCTTATCCATCAGTTTTAACATGTTTTGGAACATGAAAGAACTGTCTCAAGATGTTGAAGAGCTCTTGAAATACTGTGAAGCTTTGGTTATATTCATAGTTTTTAACTCTTTGCATTCTGCTTTTTTTGTAGTCTGCTGTTTTTTTTCATAACCAACTTTTTTGAAAAAATGTTTCATGAATACCATCAGAATGTCAAATAGTTTGGATCCAGATCAGGCCCAACGTTTTGTCGCGCCAGATCTGGGTCCAACCTGTTTGCAAAGGCTATCCGCAGATGACACTAGGAGTAAAGAATTAAACTTTTTACCTATATATAACAAATTTTTAACTAAACATATACTAATCTTACCCAGTTCATTTCCCAGTGTGCATTGTTAATTTCCAGTCGCTGGTTATCTTTTTACCTATAACAACATTCAAAATAAACGTGTACTAGTCTTACCCAATTCATTTCCCAGTGTGCATTGTTAATTTCCAGTCGCTGGTTAAAATAATCCTTCATCCTCTCTTTCTCACTTTTCTCTTGTCGGATTCTCATGTCCTTGTCGTGTAACTACAATAGAAAATAAGAGCCACACAGGTTTAGATAACAAAATTATTCAGTATAAAATTGTTAATATTTTCTAGTAACTAATAATTTTTAGCACTATCTGTCCTGATCTAGGTCCAAGCTGTTTGCAAAGATTATCAGAAGAAGTCAAAAGTCGCTGTTAGAAATGAAAAAGTTAAATAAACAGGGATTTTCCTGCCTCTCTGAAGTTGGTGACAGGGGCCTGTTGAAATCGGGAAAATAGCAATCAAACCATTCAGCCTGGATTCAGGAGAGAAAAAACTAGATCTTCATTCTAAATTGTTTTAATACCATAACAAGTTATCAGTGTAAAGCTGTAACTTTTTACATTGGCTTTAACAATGACTCATGAAGATTTGCATTATGTTGTGAGTGTAAACATCTGTAACTTTGCTATTTTGGTCCAATTTTCATGGAAATTTCATCAAAATATAAAGCCAAGAAATTGGGAATATAATACATCATTTAGTGAATTTTCTGCTCATTTTTTAATTGGGAAGGGGCTGATATTCCGCCCCAGATATGGCCTAGGAAAATCCCTGATAAGATTTGAGTACTTGTCTCATACCTCATCAGCAAATGCTAAGATGTACCTGCACAGCGGCTCATCTCACCAGGGCCTTCTTTGCTTGCTCACACATATATATGGACGTAGTGCAGGCTAGAGCTGAGAAGTGACTAAGTGGTAATGCTGTTTTCAGGGCTTAGGCAAGGTAAAACTTAATCCTATTTTTAGATCATGACATCATTTTCAATTTTTAGATAACATTGAAAAAAATCCAAGAAAAATCTAAGTAAAGTTTTTAATACTTTTGAAAAGATTATTGAAAATGAAGCATTTGCGCCAAAGGATAACAAAATGAGCTGGCCAGACTGAGTGGATGCTGAAATCTCTATAGGTAATGCAGATGTGCAAGCTGGTCGGCTCCTTTAATCTTGGCATACAACAAAACCCAGGTTTTTACATAATTTTACATAACTTGCTGTACACTAACATATTTTAACATAAATCCTACCTTTCCTTCTAAATCTCTCCGTAATCTCTCTGTCTCACTGAGTCGTCGTTGTAGTTCTGACACTCTTTGTTCGCTACTTCTGTTTCGTGATTCTAGCTGACGAATCTGTTTAATGTTTGTCTCCAACTCCTCGTTCCGCTCCAACAGTCGTGTATGTTCTCTTTCAAATTCAACTAGCATTGATCTGAACTGGGCAGCTGTAAAACAATAAGTAGACATGGTTTCACTTCAAGAAAAAAACGAAACAGCAAAATAGAAATTCAAGAAAAAAAATATTCTAAAAATTTTCAAAAATATGCAAAACTTTGATTTGGGGATGTATATCGTCGGATATACATTTAGGAATCATGTTTTACAGCTCTGCTTGACCGCCACCGTAAAACTAAATTTATGATCATATATCCCAAGATAATATATACCTCCCCAAATGAAAATTTTGAATATAGTTATCCCCTAATTACAATGACTAGACTCTTTTGAATATTGCAAAACATAAATTTGATGGGAAGTTTGAAGTTTGAATTTATTCAACAATAATTACAGCTTTATCAAGGCTGAAATAAAACTCAGCATGTCGTCTACTGATTTTTTCCAAAATCAACTTCTTCAAAAAATTGTTTCAGGAATTACATTTGAGTGACAAACAGATTTGATCCAGATCAGATCTGACATTTAGTTGGACCTGATCTGGGTCCAGTCTGTTTTCAAAGGTTATCAGCAGATAATGCTAGGAGGAAAAAAGTTAAGAAAGACAGGTCTCAATAGTGACATTGACAACACTTAGTTGATTACACCTTCTTTTAATAAATTCATTTGCTGTTCTGTAAAAACAGGGTTAATGTAGACATGCTTATATCAAATGCAAGGACTTTTCTTTCAAGGACTTCTAAAAGACTCTCCTACAGTTTTCAAGGATTGTCCTTGAAAACTGTAGGAGTTAAGACTACACATCTATGAAAAATACTAATATCCATATTAAAATTCTTCTTCCTAAATGCTAGACTGAGATAATTAAGAAATTATTATAAGAAAATTAGTATAAAATTATTATGCTTTTATCTGGTGCAGAATATGCTGCACCGAATAAAAGCATGACAATTTTATACTAATTTACATCTTTATTATTACATTATTAATTCCTTCAGAAAATACTTGATTTCAAAAACTTTTCAAGGCCTTAGTAAAATTTTCCAGCAATCTTCAAAGCATATTTAATTTTCAAGGATTTCTCAAGAAAACCATCTATATTCAAGTACTTTTCAAGCCTTGGAGAACGTTGAAGAAGCAATAACAGGACTTTAGTTAAGAGTGCGTAACGAAAATTTAATTTTCTTATTTCTCAACCAAAACATATGTTGTGGGTACTCAAAAGAATCGTCTAAATGAGACGGTTCTTTTGAGCCCCCAAAACATGTTAAAATTGATGGGTAAGAAAATATTTACAATTTTATGCTGAAAATTTTTGTTGATTTAAACCTGTGAAAAAGTTCAAAGCAATGAGTTGTGTTAACAAACCTTGCGTCTGGAAGTCGATGAGTAATGCCTGTCGTCTAGCATCCCTGTCGGACAAGAACATGATCAATTTCATCAAGGTTTCTTCATCCTGGGAGTCAATCAGCTGAAAAAGACCACAGTGCTTGGTAAAATCCTCAAAAAATTTAACGCTGATAATTTTTGCAATTCTCGCTAATTTGAATTAAACTTCATGCTGGATATCAGCTGAAGAGTAAAATTTGGGGGGTTTTACATGTCCATTTAAACAAATTAAACTTAACATTTGAATTGAAGTCTAAAGTTTCTTTAGATTGGGATTTACTCTGCTCATTTTGTTGGAAGCAGATTCAATTCGCTTGCCAGATCAAAAAAAAATCATGGTTTAGGACTTTTATTATTGCAAGATATTGGGAAATTTATACACATTTTTTATAAATTTAGCTATTTTTTTTTTAATTTGGAAGGGGCTTTAATTCAAAAAGCTAATAATTTTTTAATTCCGAAGGGGCCTTTATTCATTTTGGCCCAAGAAAAGGTGTTAGAAAACTGTTGGTCAACTAAAATTCAGGAACCCAAAATACATGTGAGCCGCAACATGAGATTTCCAACAATGTGGTATGTGCGACCAGCAAAGCCTCAGATCAGCCTGCATATACGCGCAGTCTGATCAAAACCTTTGTAAGTCGCTTGAATACTCTATGACTGTTAAGCTACTGACCGAACATCATTTAGAGTTTCTAAGCTCAAAAGTAGGCTGCCTGGGCTCTTCTGTGTCTACACTTGTTAAAATGCCACATTGTTGGAAATCTCATGTTGCGGCTCATCTTTGAACTGATGGATAGGAAAATAACCCCAATTTCACACTTAAAACCTTTGTTTGTATGTGTTTCATGCTTTACGTCACAGTCATGTCAGTATGTTTTCCCATCTTGCTGGGTTGAACCAGTATTAAGCAGAAGATAAAGTGTCTTGCTCAAGGACATATCACAGTGCTTCTGGCGAGTCTCAAACTATGGGTAAATATACTAACCTCTAAGCAAGGGAAGTCTGGACCAAGACTGTATACCATAGCTGGAGTGGGGGGTACCCGTTCTACCATTCTCTCTGTAAAATATATATAGAGCAATATAAATTAATGTTTATGAATGTATTATCAATTTGTTTGGTTTTGTTTGGTTCTTTATGTCTCAGTCAACAGCTATGGTCATGTCGGGACAGTCAGTTCATCTTACCATACTTTATCCTCGGCAAGCTTGACTAAGCAATTAACCAGTACTTCATGCCCATACTTTTGCTTGTAACTGACAACAACCCTTCATAAATCAGCGGAAGGGAGGAGAATAGTCATAGAAATTATTTCCTGATCAATCTCTGCGAAATGGGACCGGGCTGGGATCGAACTAGCAACCACTGGATCTGCAGTCAGACATGCATCTGCAGTCAGACACGTTATGGACTGCCCTACATGGCCCCGTAAATATATTATTAAATGAGTTGAGCAAGAGATAAAATGCCAGGCTTGATGAGCACAAATGTTAGTCAACAATATTTACAATTCATGAAAAATTCTTGAAAAACACAACAGATTTTGTACCAAAATGCTCATTATCTAATTAAGAAAATGTTTTTGTTCACTGATAGAAAGTTACAGACTTTTGAAATTCTGAAGTGGACTCAAGGAAGAATTTTAAAAATAGCAGTCTTTGAATTCTTTCAACAGGGAAAAGCTGGTGTAATAATCCTCGGGATAAAATTCGGCGTGTAATCATGTTGCTAGAATCGTCACTGTACAAACCATAGTATTTTATACTAAATCTATGCAATCGGTTCTGATTTTGGTTTAGTTTGTTGCTTTTCATCCCAGTCAACAGCTATGCTCATGAGCAAGCTTGATCAAGCGGTTAACCAGTACTCTATGCATATACTTTCGCTTGTAACTGACAACAACCCTTCTTGAACCAGCAGAAGGGAGGAGAATGACCGTAGAAATTATTTCATGATCAATCTCCATGAAAGTATGGGACCGGGCCGGGATCACACTCGCGACCCCTGGATCTGCAGTCAGACATGTCACCGACTGCGCTATGCCGCCCAGCCCAAAATGTATATACAGTTTATTCAATCATTTTATTTAAAATATGGGATTGGCGAAGCTCAGAAGGAAAATCATATAAACTCGTTTTTGCACACTCCTTTCTTTATCTTTTTCACACCTCCCTCAGTTTATAAATCCCATATTTTTAATAGAATGCTTGATAATCTCTATTCATATCATATGTGACGTTACTGTTATTCAGTGGATAACATCGTGTCATAAAAAATGTTATGACCACACGTTACATAACACTTTCGGCGGGAATAAGTTACGTCATGAGGACATCCATGACAACAATGCAAATTTTCATTGAAATGAACAAACTTTGAAGGTGATAAATTCGCATTTCAAAGATTATATGATTAACAGAATCTTACACTTGTGATCATTTCATATGAAATGAGCCTTTGGCAAGTTAAATAAATTTAATTTGAAATGTAAGCATAATTTTCTCATGTAAGATCCTCTATCAACTGCTTAAACAGAGTTAAAACAGGCAACTTTGAGTAAAATTTAAGGCTTTTAACAGACTATCCTACAGTTTTCAAGAACTACAAGTTACACTCTAAAATTCAACTCTCCAAATACCGACTGAGATTATGGAGAAATGAGTATTAGAAAATTAGCGTTAAATTGTTGTGCCTTTATTTGGTGTTTTTCATTCTCAAGGACAAATCAAGAAATCCGCTCCGATTTTAAGTAGTTTTGAGGTCTGCAAGCACAGTAAAGTAAAACCTGTGTAAAACAGACACTCTCAAAAAGACCGAAAATTGGTTTTTGATACCAATTATCGCTTAATGCAGGTCAAAAGTATGACAGAATAAGGGGAGCATTCTGCAATACTTTCGACCTTCATAAAGCTACCATTTGTCATTAAGATCTTTGTTTTGTGTATTTTTGGGTGGCCGTTTTGTACAAATTTTACTGTATTTTTCAGGTCTGTGTAAACCCAGTACCTTCTTCTCGGATCTTTTCCTCCTTTAATTTTTCTCCAAGCCTTCTACGACCAGGTGTGAGACCGAGGTCAAACTTCACCTGCTGTGAGCGCTGAATCATAACTTCCTGTGACATCTCAGCAAACTTCATCACATGCTGCGAAAACAAACCAGATTCAGAATATTGCCATTTAAACAAAGCAAAATATATACTATAGGCCAGTCAACATTTTTTATTCATGTTGAGAGGCTTTCCTGTTTGTATGTTTGATTTCATTCTTTACGTCCCATCAACAATCTTTCAGTTATCAAGGGACAGGTCTTCCTGGGTAGTACCATTACTAAGCTGTACAGCATAAAGTGTCTAGCTCAAGGACACAACACTAGTGCCTCTGGTGAGTCTTGAACTAGCAACCCTTCAATTCAAAGTCTAACACTCTTATAACTCACCCACTGTGCTCCTTCAAATATACCCTTCAAAAAAAGAAACACACCAACTTTAATAGTTTGAAATTTTCTTGTAAACTACTCAGAATCTAACAAATTCATTTATGGAGTTGTAAAGATAGACAATCGGACAGCTCATTCCTAATTATTCATTACATTATGGCTATTCATTACTTTTTGATGCACAGGAGACGTATGGCATGCATACCAGCCATCAAGAGGTCACACATCTTATTGAACACTACATGACATTGAAAACTGACCCCTGTCTTGTTCCGAGACACATCAAAAAGTACTGAATAGACGTAATGAAATGAAATTTTAGGAATGAACTGTCCGATTGTCTATCTTCACAACTTGTAAACGAGAGTGTGTAGCTTTCAAGCAGGACAATGGGTCTAATTCTTAGGTTCACCAATACGTCTTGTGTAGATTGTTATAAATCACCAACTGTAATTTCTGAAGGGTTTGGTTGGATTAACAACCTTTTTGCAGTCTGATCTGGGTCCACGCTGATTACTACAAAGCCATTTTAAATGGACTCGAAGACAATACAGCAGACAACATTTAGTCAAGATTAGTAGCCGAGGAGTTAAGTGAAGTGTGATAAAGCACCTCCTAGGGTCGTCTGCTGGAAACCTTTGCAAACAGTTTGGACCCAGATCAGGCCCGAAACTGTGATCTGGATCCGATCTGTTTAGCACTCAAATGGTATTTCAGAAAAAAAAATTTCGAAAAAGTTGATCTTGAAAAAAATCAGCAGATGACGAAAACGTGTGAAAAATTTCCTAGACGGAAGAGTTAAGTAAAGATTGTGATAAAGCACCTCCTAGTGTCGTCTGTCGATAACGTTTCCAAACAGTTTGGACCCAGATCAGGCCCGAAAATATGTTGGGCCTTATCTGAATCTAATCTGTTTGGCACTCAGATGGTATTCCAGAAAGAATTTTTCGAAAAAGTTGATCTTGAAAAAAATCAGCAGACGACCCAAAATATGACAAATTTCCAAGGGGGCAGAGAGTTAAGTAAAGAGTTTGATTGTGATAAAGCACCTCCTAGTGTTGTCTGCTGATAATGTTTGCAAACAGTTTGGACCCAGATCAGGCCCGACAAACTGTGATCTGGATAAGATCTGTTTAGCACTCAAATGGTATTCCTGAAAGAATTTTTCGAAAAAGTTGATTTTGAAAAAAATCAGCAGACAACGAAAAAGTATGACAAATTTCATAGGGGGCAGAGTTAAGTGACCGGTTTGATTGTGATAAAGCATCTCTTTAGCAATGAAATCCATCAATAATACTGTAAATCTGTAAAATTTGGAAATTTTCACAAGAATTTGAGCCGTGACGTGATTTCCAACAATGTGGCAATTTGACAAGTGTAGACTCAGACGAGCCTGTGTAGCCTTCTGTTAAGCTTGGAAACTCCAAACGATTTTCAGTCAGTAGCTTAAAACTCATAGAATATCCAAACGACAAGCAAAGGCTCTGATCAGACTGCGCATATGCGCAGGCTGATCTGAGGCTTTACTGGTCACACATACCACATTGTTGGAAATCTCATGTGGCGGCTCATTTTTTTTTTTGCAAATAGCCTTAAGATACATATTTGCGTTGTTAAAAATTCGCGACTAGGGCACAATTTACCTATAGATATCAGTGAATGACGGTGACTATGCAAGGATTTATTTTCACGAAATTTCATATATGGGCATGTTCAAAAATAATGAAGCTTTTCACTTTATGGCATCCTATGCACACGTTTGCCTAGATTTTAAGGACCAAACATAGCTAAAATATGTGTTATGGTCCCTGTGTTCATCATGCAAAATTTTATTAAAATCGAACAAGTAATACAAAATTTATGCCAGTAAAACTAGCTAAAAAACTAAGGAGTGTAACACCTTTTGCGTGACATTTTTTTCATAACTGATTTTCACTTGTGCATTTAAACAAAACTGTGGATGTTGCTGTACTTAGTAGCCAACTTTGTGATTACCCATTCCTTTCAACTTAATGAAAATAGGAAAATCATTCCTTTTCATCATTACCTATGTTATTTTTTATGCATTGTCCAACAGGACTAGTCTGAAATTCAGGTGCAGTAAAAATGAAGAGATTTTGCCCAGAGTTGATTGGACATGAATATTTGAAAAGATTATAACCTATAATGTGGTCTACAGCACTGACCAATCTTAATACATTTTATTTCAAGTTTTATAGCTGCTTTATAAGCATTCATAAAAGAATGAGCAGAACTGGTTGTAGAGCACCCTTTAAACTAAGGAGTGTAACACTTGACATTTTAAGCCTCATAACCTTTTCCAAAGCTATGTTTTGTGAGCTAATATGCCTCATATGAAAAGTGTTTGACCCATAACAGAGATTCATACAGTGTGAGTTTTTATCTTGGTCTTAATTTTCTTCATATCATCCATAAAAGCCACTAAGGAGTGTAACACTTTCTTGCAAAACACTTCTGTGGGTTATTTCTATACCAGTAGCAGTATAATTTCAATTTATTTACCATTATTACTATAGAGCAATGTCCCTCTGACAAATTCAGTAGCACCATTTTATGTTCAAAGTGTAAATAAAGCTGTACTGCATTGAAATCACCTAAAAATTGGTGATTTTGACAATCCATTTTCTTGAAATTTTACCTATCTAGGCATTCAGGACAACATTTATTCTTGAAAATCACGTGTTAGGATAAACATAAAAAGATAAAATTGACCAATAAAATCCTATTTTCTAACCAAGCTAATGTTTTGCTATGACATCACAACACAAAGCGTTACACTCCTTAGTGATTTTCGTTGTAATGCCTTTTAAGAGCTTTTTTCTTTTCAAAACCAGCAACATTTCACTTTTAATTGACTCTGACCATTCATTTCCAAGATTTAGAACAGTTCTTTTAATGCATTTCTTTGAATCTTGATTATCATTTGGGGTAAATCATTTTGAAACTAAATATAAAGGAACCTTTTCTATTGGTTCATGATGGGAGTATCAATATCAGAAACTGGTATGCAACCATACTTTTTTATTCCCTTTGGCAGCTAGTTAAATGGTATTTAATGTATGTTACATACAGAAAAGTGTTCAATTGCTAAAATTTTCAGAGAATGAAATATTATTTGCAATCAGTTTAAGCATTTAGAGAAAGAACATTCAACACATCTTAACACACTAATTCAAGATCTTGGGGAGACAATTTTTGTTTGTGCTGTAACATTGATTATGAGATTCTTATATAGTAGAAAGGAAATTGTGTCATTTAATGTTAAAGCTAGAATTTTTAGGTTTTTGAAGACCTAAGCATTTGTACCAAATGTTACACTCCTTAGTATTAGATCAGACATTTCTTTACAAAAAGGCCAATAATCTGCAATAAAATCATGTTAATACTATGCAAGAGAAGTCACTTCTTTGTATGCAATACTATATATATGTCTTAGCCCTGTTAGTTCCAAATTCTGACTCATAAACAAATCAAACTAAGGAGTGTAACACATTTTCTTATTTTTTTCCCCATTTTTGTACGTAGATAACCATTACATCCATGCTTACATATCACATATTGATTTGTAGCTTAGTTTTTTTACCATGTATTATCATTTAAACGCAAATTTTATTGAGATTCAGTCACCTGTTTTAAAAATATGAACATTTTGAGAGCTCTCTACTAAAATAATGAGGCAAAATGACAGTAAAATATGAATTTTTTGTACAATTAGGAAATTCAATTTGGTAAAAATCACTCATTCACATGCTGTTAAGTGCTTGTAATCAAATAATAGGAATTTCAAGACATTTCATCAACATTTCCTATAAAAACAACCTACACAGAATATAGCCATAATTAACAATTTTTGCAAAAAAATCCTGAAAGAAAATGTTCAGAAAATTTATATTTTGGCTGCTATTTTCTAGACTTAAACAATTTTGAAAACTTTAAGTACCCCCTATTTGTTTGGAGTAACAATTTCACCTATGACAACAGTTTCATTTTTCACCCCCAATGTCACGCTTTGGCTTCATTATTTTTGAACATGCCCATATGCAAAGCTTCGCGAAAAATTAATCACTCACGAAAATTTCGAATTTACCGTATACATACCACTGTTTCATCATATTCATCAGCCTTAGGATTAACACAGACTATCATTCTCACACGACCTTCACCCTCGAAGTAGTTCTTGAACAGATGAGTCAGCTTCGAATCTCTGTAAGGCACCATCTAGAAAAGAAAATGCATTGTATCAGGTAGGGATGAAACAATACATTGGACTATTGATATATCGCAATAGTAACCTAGGCAATGTCACTACATTGATAGTAAAGTGGCAATGCCAATAGTATCTGCAATAGGTTTACCCCCTGATACTAGGGATGACTATTGCAGCCCAAAATGACTATTGCGATAGTATTGACATTGCAGGAAGTGGCCGAAGTACCATTGCAATACTATTACTATTGTGGACTACCATTGCAATACTAATGTAATGCAATTGTGTGAAACATTTATGCTTGTTTGAAGGAGAACATTAAGAATACCGTGGGACTTTTCTGCACATGCGGGTATCATTTTTTGTATGGTAACAAGAGAAAAATTTCAGAATATTGTCAAAGTCCACTTATTTTGCTGAAATGCATGGGAGGCAACACATATACATCCAATTGCCATACAATGTTCTTTTTGTGTCTAACCAAACAATTTTAAAGTGAAAATTCTTACATCTAAAAACTATTGACAGCTTAAATTTTAGGTTCTATTTATCACATGACACTAAAGCTGCTTTGAAATCCCCTTTTTTTCAATGGAAGGAAAATGCTAAGATTTGTCATATAGATGTATGTTGTTTGTTTTGTTGCTTTACATCCCAAGTCAACATCTAAGGTCATCGCGGGACGGTCTGTTCACCTAACCACCTTTTTTACCTGGGCATGCTTGAACAAGCGGTTAACCAGCACTTCTTGCACATACTTTATCTTGTATCTGACAACAACCCTTCTTGAATGATTCAGCGGAAGGGAGGAGAATGACCATAGAAATTATTTCATGATCAATCTCCACGAAAGATGGGACCGGCACAGAATCGAACTCACGACCCTCGATCGGCAATCAGACTCGCATCTGTGGCCAGACACGTTACCGACTGCGGATGTATGTTGTTTTCACCGTCATTACATAGATGTAAACCACTGGTGGTTTATCGATTATAATACTTGGTGTTCTATCACTCCCGGACCCGACATTATGCTATAAACATTTTTTCCCTGAGCCCTTAGAATTGTAAATAATACTTTACCTTATTTCCACCTGATTTCTGATTCTCTCGTAACATCTCGAGACAATTTCTCAGAGCCATAAGAGTCTGGTTAATATTTCCTGAAAACAAATTAATCATAGGTCTGGAAAGACAAAATTTATGAGCATAAAATTGTGATGGATTTCTTACCGACCAATTTAAACATGTTTTAGACCCTGTGCTCAAAAGAACTGTCTCATTGAGACGGTTCTTTTGAGTATACACATGTTTTGGTTGTGAAATAAGAAAAGTAATTTTTTGATTAAACACTCTTATCTAAGTGCCTGTTGATAACAGTCTTAAGTGCTACAGACATTTTGAACTTTTACGAAATTTTGAAACAATTTAAACATGTGTTTTGGATGAGAAATAAAGAAAATAATTTCCCAATACACACTCTTATCTGGAGGCCTGAAATGCCACTCTTCAATTGACGTCAATGGTGGCGTTGTCCAAAGTTGTCAAAATAATCTTTCAAATTGTTTAAACCTTTGCAGATTTAGAAATCAAGGACAAAATTTAATGAAATTGAAAAGAATATTACCATATATTCATTTAACTTTCAAATAACACAAAAAGCGTCAGAATATGTTGGCTGGCTGTAGCATAGTAAATTTGCTTGCAAACATGAAAATACACTGAAGTTATAGTTTATTGGATTACTAATGATGTGGTGGAATTACATTTGGTCCCTAGCTTAAAAAAGTAATTATTATATAATCTATAAATAAACATATTCTGATTGGCCCAGATGCATATCCACTCCAGTCAATAAAACTACTGAATGGTTTGTCGGACGTGACATTGCAAATAGGTAATATTGCATGGCTTACGGGAAGTGACGACAGAACGTCAAGTAATTTCGCATTATCCATCCGTAACCTCAATGGTTTTAATGGTATAAAATGACAGGAACTGCATAACATACATTTATTTTATAATAAAAAAATTGTTGACTTAAGTTTCTGTAGACATGGAGTGTTATTGAACAGTAAACTTAATCATATTGACCTCCACTCCGAGTCGGTCAATATGACGTTAACTGTTCAATATCACTCCATGTCTACCTCAACATAAGTCAATAATTGTATATTATCTAAATCCTATAGCCTGAAATCTAGATAAAAGCATGCTCTAAGAGTTTTACTCTTATTCCTGTAAGTGTCTGTAAAATATGACACATGAATTACAGAAAACGCTTTCAACATTTCAGACCTGAAAAAATGTCACCAAGTGTAGATCCAGATGAGATGTCAGAAAGTGTAGATCCAGATGAGAAAGCTCATATGAGCCATATGATTTGGATCTGCACAGTTTGCTTACTCATATTGCTTTTTTTCTCATATTTGCATTTTTTTCAAGATATGCCTAGTTAACACCCTTTTTGACACAATGGACTCTTCTAAAACTTAAAATGGAAGAGTTTACCTCAGAAACTTGAGAGTTAATATGGTACTCACCGGCTTCCTTCAGTCTGTCACCGTAGTTTTTCGTCCTGTTTGTCCGTTCACTGCCGGCAAGATCCACTAGAGATAACTGACTCACACACAGCTTGTCAATATCCTGCAAGTATAATATTAAATTTGCATTCTGGGTATTTTTTCAAGCTTTTGTTGTCATCTGCTGACCTTTTTCAAAAAAAAATATTAGAACACCAGATAAGGGCCCACTTGCATAAACTATTTTATTAGTGAATCCCTCGTTGAATTAACGGTCTGTTAAATTTTCAACCAATCAGGTTTGACGTTACAATGTAACGTCTAACCTGATTGGTGAAAATTTTAACAGACCGTTAATTTAACAGGCAATTAACCAATCAAAACGTTTATACAACTGGACCAAGAGCGTCAAACTGTTTGGATCCAGGTCAGAATCTCTTGCTCTATCAGTCCTGATCTGAGTCCAAACTGTTTTCAAAGGTTATAAGCAGACAACGAGTCCCTAACAAGGAAAGAGTTAATCAAAATTTTACCAGCCAGCTCATCTGGATCTACACTGTTTTCAAAATAAGATAATCCTCTTTTAGCAGGACAAGCATAAATGCAATGAACATCTTTTGGAAAAATAAGAAATATTGCCAGCGTGTGCACAATGTGGGTTTCGCCAAGTATTTGAATCAAATCTCCCATGCTTAATCTGACAGTGTGACCCCATGCATTTACAACAGAGACTAGAAATTCAAATCATTTTCGTTTTAACCTATGATCAGTCCAAATTACGCATTCACGAGGTGCCACCTATACATTGACCCAAGAGCTTAATAAAACATGGCTATATGTTCCTACCTGAATCACTTCCTGCCCTGCTGAATCAAGTGGTGCCTGTACCAGACGAATATTGAACACACTGTGACTTCGACTGGATTCTGCATTCAATGCTGTGTGTGCAACTTTTCTTCTTTTCTGACCTGTAAGAATTTCAAAAGAGCGCCTTTTTATATGCTGTAAGATTTTAATTCAGAAAAAAACTTTTTTGAAAAGTAAGATTTTGACTGAGGCACTGCATGACATTACACCAAACAGGGTTTGGGCGGGAGAGGGGGGGGGGGGGCAGCTTAAGGACATATGCTACTAAATACTTCCCTTTTGAAACATTTTCAATACTTTGCATGCAGTTTGTTTTATGCATGGGCTATCCATTTATGAAATAAAAAAGATATGTCACCGTGCTTATTTTTTCAGAATCTCATATTGAAGTTTTCAGCATTTGACCAATTTTCTAAAAATAAAAATAAGAACACTAGTACTAAATATCGAGCTAAAACGGTTGTAATCTTCAGCCAGCTTCTTTCTTTTAACTTAAACTACTGCTCATGACCTCAAACCTTTTAGAAAATGTGCAAGTTTATTTGTTATCCCATGCTGTGACAAGATACTGCATGACATATTTTGGCAATTTGTCGAAAATTTGAATTTGTTTTTAGAATAAATCATGTATTAGAAAATCTGATGTTGAAAATCTTAAAAATTTATTTTTAATTCATGGACTATTATAATACCTTTCAGAAAAAAAGAATAAAAATCTGGGGTCACCAAACTAATTCTCTTTCAAGAGGGCCAAATTTACCCCCACCCCCATTGGTTTCATGCGTAATTCAATATAAAAAGTTCAGAAATGACCATTTCGGTCATTTTGTTGATGCCATTTTACTAGTATTAGTAGCAATTTAGCATTAAAGTGTTAAAAAGGGAAAAAAAAACACTGAAAATATGTGCGCACCCGGGAATCAATCCTGGTTCTCTGGCTTCGTAGCCAGACACGCTAACCACTAGGCCACGAGGTCAGGTCATGAGCCGCTCCAAATAACCGTACAAATAGGAGAGACTCGGCCACTATCGTATTCGTAACCAGGGTAATTGTGTACGTCCTTTGATTTCGACTGAGCTATATTTATCTGTCTTTAGTGCTGAGACCATCAGTTCTGATAAGATGTCAATAGATATCTCCGACACACTTTAATTACTTTATTTTGTCAAGAAAATGTCGGACCATGGATATGACATAAGAATATCGGAAAATTGTGTTGATCCAAATCCTATAATGGTCGAAAGACAGGACCCAGACAACTTTACCCGTTTCCAGACGCGGGAAAGGTGTGCATTGGAAATAGCCGCATATGTCTTTAATTGACCTTCAAGTGCACGAGGTAGACTGGCCAGAGTGGCCAGAGATTCCATGATTTGATGTACTGGGCCATACTTAAAATTATTTAATTAGTTACTACCTACTGGGTGGTAGGTAGTACTATTGCCTTGGTGCTAATCCATTTTATTGTTTGCCTTGTTTTGATTCTTTATACCCCAGTCAACAATTTTTCAATTATGTCAGGACAGGTTTTCCTGGGTTGAATCAGTACTAGAAAGCAGCAGATTTATCCCTATAAAGTGTCTTGCTCAATGCTCCAGGACACAACACAGCGACTCTGCCGGCAATAAACCTCAAACTAGCAATTTAGCAACCCTTCAATCCCAAGTCTAACCATCATCTAACTAAAGTAAGTAAGGGAGCAAAAATCAGGAATCAATACAATCAAGTACCACACCTGACCCAGGATACCAATGGGAAAGTGACAAACTCACAGCAGACACCACAAACGAGAGCCAAGAGGTCAGCCCTTTCCCAGCAGGTGACCACAAAGCACATATAAATAGACGCGCACAAAGACATAGCAAACACAAGACAGAACAAAAACATAAAAGATCCGCAAAAGAAGTACCGCCTTGGAACGGTCAGTAAAATATTTTACTGGAGGGCTTAAAGGCATAGATCACTGTCCAATAGAGATCATTAAAGGATTAACTGATAAGGGACAGTTTCAATATCTCACAAATTTAAAGGGGCCTCAAGTGGGTAATTACCTGTATACAACACAATTTCTTTCACTAAGATAAAGATCAATATTTTATCATAAATTACCTAATCCCTTCATGGGACCACTTTATTGCCCCTGTAGGGAAGTCATAATCACCTCATTACGACTGTCCTTTTGATCTGCCCAGTATGACCCCTAGAGAGAGTCATAATGAGTGGTACCAGTATTATTGCTAAAATTTCTATGTCTTTAAACCAGTTTTACGGCGCCAACCTCGCCCTTAATTCTGATGTGGACCGGGACACATTTGGGAAAGTGACAAAACGCAACAAACACGACAGCCAAGAGGTCAGCCCTTTCCCAGCAGGTGACCAAAAGGCTACAAGGAACAGACACAACAGCATAACACAAGCAAACATGACGCATAGCTAACAAAACCGATCCACAAAAGAAGCACCGCCTTCAGGCCCCCTAGCAGACTCTCATAAAATTAAAGGTTTTTTATA
Organism: Loripinus fragilis; assembly: GCA_964019695.1. NCBI lineage: Eukaryota > Metazoa > Mollusca > Bivalvia > Lucinida > Lucinidae > Loripinus > Loripinus fragilis. The sequence continues at coordinate 68,349,116 of OZ026530.1, forward strand.
AAAGTAAGTAATGGTGCAAAGATCAGGAATCGATACAATCAAGTACCACACCTGACCCAGGATACCAATGGGAAAGTGACCAACTCACAGAAGACACCACAAACGAGAGCCAAACGGTCAGCCCTTTCCCAGCAGGCGACCACAAAGCACATATAAACAGACGCGCACAAAACATAGCAAACACAAGACAGAACAAAAACATAAAAGATCCACAAAAGAAGTACCGCCTTGGAACGGTCAGTAAAATATTTTACTGGAGGGCTTAAACCGGTTTAACGGCGCCAACCTCACCCTTAATTCAGATGTGGATCAAGACACATAGATATTTGGTTTGCATGAAAGACCCCTAACTTATCAATGCATCATCTCCTAAAACATATAAATCAAGATATAACAAGGAGATAAAGCAAGGATAAGGACTCAACAGTAAATTAAACTGAATACCGGAGCAAAAGAAATCCAACAGGTAAACCCCAGTGGGCCCAACAAACAGCCAAAGCATCAGGCCCCTACCATCTCATCAATAGATAAGTCTTTAAGTCGGAACCATCATAGAGTCTGAAGTCCGACCCACCAGCGTGCAATTAAAGAGGAAAGCAAAGTTGCCAACTGTGATTGGGTTCACTACCAAGCATGCAGTCTGTTGCAATACATTAAATAAAGGTTATTTCATTGAAATTCTGACAGAAAATAAAGAGCAAATCAAGTTCAAATACTCGAGTAATTTCATCGGATCCTGATCGTTAAATCCCTGCTATGATAGATGATGGTATAATGTTTCTGGTACAGGAAATCCTTAGGCATCAAATAAATAGCCATCTCATCACAAAACCAATATGAAATTCCCTTTGTTTGTGTTAATCTCTTAGTTGAAAACCTTACTTTTAACCTAATCCTTGCATTGCGCTGTGTTGGATTGAAAAATTAATCACATTTCCTGGTCCGGAAGGGGGGTGCGGAGGTCCTCCCCCGGAAAATTTTGAAAACCAAGAAAGCAGGAGAGGCCATCTCTGGTCATTTTGTAGGGGCAATTTTACCTTCAGTAAATGAAGAATTTCAGAGGATGTTGCCCCCATTTATATTGTATGCTCTTTTTAAATAAAGATTTAGAAAACTATGCATATATCTGCATTAGTCTCGTTCGTGTGCAGATATCACTGTTCAGATTTGACAACCTAAGACATTAACATTTGAAAATCAGCACATTTCACAAGTTAACCCTGTTCACCTGAGACCAAAATGAATTGAGCCCAGAGTTCAAGGGATGAGCCAAGTCCAACTTTTACAGACAACCTTTGCAGTTGGTAGCGCGTCCAGACTAATGTTCAGGAGCTTTGCAGGTTCTATTCCCATGTCTGACACATTCTTTCACTAGTTGTCAGTTACTGGTGAAAGATTAGCACTGAATACATTTGTACATATGAAATGATTTAGGTTAAACCAGCCTAGGAAAAGTGTAGTCATTCTGACATGACCTCTGCTGTTTAGCATGGATGTAAAACAAAAAACAAAACTGAAAGCATATATATTTACCCTACCTCACTCTTTTTTTTTTATTTCTGCCTTATCTGAAGTCTCAGGAAAACTGACCGTCGGACCACTATAGAGTCACCCTGGTGCAAGAGTTAAGTAGACACAATGGTCTGAGGATGAATACAGCTTTCTGACATTTTTGTCAACATACGTATGGTCTATTTCTTATGTTCAAACTGATCTTGCAAAAGTAAAGGTTTATTAATCAAAATAAAGGTTATTAAAGGTTTTTCAGCCAAATAAAAGGTTTTAAAGGATTCCAACCAAAATAAAGGTTTCTAAAGGTTTTAAAGGTTCCACTAGGGGGCCTGCCCCTTGGAACGGTCAGTAAAAATACTTCTACTGGAGGGCTTAAACCGATTTAACGGCGCCAACCTCACCCTTAATTCAGATGTGGATCAAGACACATAGGTATTTGGTTTGCATGAAAGAAGTACTTATAAGCCACTGCGTTCCCCATTTAATATGTAGATATTTGATAAGCACTAAGATTTCATTTCACCGTGATTTCCTTGGTGATTTCCCTGGTGTTCAGTGGTTTATATGAAGATATTTGAGAAGTCATTTTCCTATAATATCTTTGTAAAATTCCATGGTGAAAAGTTTGTATGTATATTCTGCCTGATAATAGCTGCACCACCTTTCAGTGTAGGAGTGTTAGTATTTATATAAGTAACTAAAATGATGTGCTGAACTGTGAAGTGTTGTAGAACACTGAATTCACAAATATACAGGTCCTTGTGGTAGAGCATTTAGCCCTTAACTCCTAAATAATGCTTTTTGACACCTTAGAAATATCATGTATTTGAAAATAGTGTGGAAAATGGCACATTTGCTCTTTTTGAGCAAATGCTCCATTTTCCATAAAATTTTCAAAAGTATTCAAAACAAAACTTAAATTTTTGATTCTTTTCAGCATTGTCTAAAAATAGAAAAAGATGTTATGATCTAAAATTAGCCAATAGAGTTTGGTCAGCCTATGTTTGATTTGATTCTATACGTCCCATCAACAATCTTTCAGTTATGAAAGGAGGGGTCTTCCTGGGTTGAACCAGTACTAAGCTAGGATTTATGTTCTTGCTCAGGGACACATCACAGTGACGCCGGTGAGGCCCAAACTCACAGCCCTTCGGTCTCGAGTCAAGCACTCAACCAAGCACTCAACCACTGAACCACTGCTCTCACAGCCTATGGAGGATGGTGTTATAAAGGGACTGCACTGTATATAAGTATGTAATCAGGACTTTAGTTAAGAGTGCGTAACAAAAAATTAATTTTCTTATTTCTCAACCAAAACATATGTTGTGGGTACTCAAAAGAACCGTCTCAATGAGACGGTTGTTTTGAGCACCCAAAACATATGCTTGAAATTATGGGCAAGAAAATATTTACACTTTTACGCAGAAAATGTTTGTTTATCTAAACCTAAATATAATAATGTTTTACCTTTATATAGAAGTTCAAAAGCTTCCTCTGGGCTCTGTATCTCAACTTCTTGACACGTCATCACATACATATTATCCCCATCATTACGTAGTATCTTCGACTGAGGTGGCCTAGTTCATATATAAGAACCATAAGTACTACCAATCTCATTAACATGGGTGCAAGTTCAAAATTTTCAAAATCCTGAACTTTCTTAACTCCAATCTTAAAATGTGCAATATGCCCACTAAATATTCACAATTTCAAGTTTAAATGGTCAAATGTCTTTAGATAGACTCATAATAAATCAGTAATTCAGCACTTTGAGGCTGACTTTCTGTGGAAAGTCAGCCTCAAAATCCTGAATTCCGGAATAATCCTGAAAACTCTCACCCATGCATTAATTTGAAGTCCTTAAGCCTTTAGACTAGAGGTTTTACTATGAATTGTCAGTTTTTCAAATTATCAGTTGGTATACATAAAAATATATATACTGTATCCCCCAAAATAATTACTATCACGGTTTTCCTTTGGGAGCGTAAAAGAAACGTCTCAGGGAGACATATGCTTTTACAGATTGTTCTTTGAATAGTGCATATTTTTTTTTTTCAAAAATAACCTTTTTCAATAAATTCTTTTAGAAACACACTATCTGAGTGTCAATCAGTTTGGATAAAAAATTCCACTCGTCCGCTCGTAATTACGAGTAAAATCTTTAAAGGACAAGCAATTCTTCCTGTAGGACGAGTGTACAGGAAGAGGGCTTTAGGAAGAATTATTTGAGGAAGTCGTATTACATATTACTCACTTATGTTCTTTATTCAGGGTTCATACAGGCAAGTATAAGTAACATTCAAGGACTTTTCAAGGACTTCTAAAAGCCTCTCGTATAGTTTTCAAGTACTTAAAGTTAATAAAAAATACTGATCTAAGTGTTGAAATTCTACTTCAGAAATGCTAGACTGAGATAATGGAGACATTAATTAGTACTGGAAAATTAGTATACAATTGTTGTGCCTATATTTGGTGCAGCATATAAAGGCACAACAATTTTATACTTACTTATGTCTCTATCAATAATGCTAAATCCTACAGAAAATAGTAGAATTCAAGGACTTTTCAAGGCTTTTGAGTGATTTTCCAGTTCCAAGGCTGATTTAATTTTAAAGTACTTTTCAAGAAAGCCCTCTAAATTCAAGTACTTTTCACGTGTGTGCGAACCCTGTTATTGCATACGCTTTTAAAGGATATGTGCATGTGTTTGCAGGACGAGTGAAAGTTGTAAGTCACTCCTCCTGCAGGACAAGTGCAATATCTAAATATTTTTGTCCCCTGACCCTCAACACATACTGATAAGAGTTCAAAGTAGCTTCGATATTACAAAAGCCACACAAAATTCTTTACTGTTTTCAACAAAATACTCACTTGTAGCCAGTGATTGGGTCGTACGGTAGCTCCTCGAGAAGATCGTAGACGTAATTATTGTAGATTTCTATATACGACACAAACACTGAATAGCTGTTGTCTTCATCTACATCTTCTACTTTAGCGCTGTCTGTCACTCTGTCTGACGGACCACCAAACTCATTCATCCTGTGATAAACAGACTGTTTTAATTCAGGGTTCCCACAGAAATTCAAAAACACAATTCCATGATTTTTCCAAGTCATCAATAATGTGATTTCCATGACTATTTAATGAAGACTCCAGCCTCCCCTTTTAGCAGCAACTTCACCACGCTGAGCTTAAATGCGGAATGCAGCAACAACAGCATGCTTGTAGACCATGCATGCATTTTGAAAAAATCAAAATTTGAAACCACTAGTAGCAAGAAAACTGGCTGTCGGACACGCAAGTGTCTGACAGCTAGTTTTCTGGCTACTGGTGGTTTTGTCATATTATTTCACAAATTCCATGATTTTTCCATGATTATTCAGGTTTTTCAAATTCCATGATTTTTCCATACATGGAACTTTTTTTTTAATGATTTCCCAGGTTTTCCATGAATTTCAGAGCTTGTGGGAACCCTGTTTTATGCATGTTTAAATTATTCCTTGCTAGATGAAACATTTGTCACCTGCTGATAGCCTTTGCAAATAGTTTGGTCCCAGATCAGGACCGACATGTAGGTCCTGATCTGGATCTAAACTGTCTGACACTCTGATAGCATTCCTGAAAGAATTTTTTGAAAAAAATCATTATGAAAAAAAGTCAGCAGATGACAACAAAAGCATGAAAAATTACTCGGCATGAGAGTAAAGACTTCATGGTCAGTACCACTTTGCTAAGGACAGGCTCATTTATGTTTTCATGATGTTCATCTAGGTTGATGTGGAGCTATGCTATCCACTAGTGTGCTGATAATTTTTGCAAACATTTTGCAGCATGTCGCGCCTGATCTAGATCCGAACTGTTTGACACTCTGATCATATTCCTGATTCGATTTTCGAAAAAGTTTATTTTGAAAAAAAATTCAGAAGACAACAAAAAAGCGGGCAATATTTCCAGGGGGCAAATTGTAAGTGACTTGTCCTGCAGGACAAGTGCAATATTGACTTAATTTTGGCCCCTATGAACCATCAACCTTTTGGTACCATACACTTTTGAAGAGTTAGGCGAAGTAGCAATTTTGGTCTGACATGTGATCTGGACTTTCCAGACATATTTAGGTACAATGGATGCTGCATATGAAATTTAACTTCTTTTACTAACTCAGGCTAAACTTACAATCCTGCACAACTAACAATACCTACCTGCGGGGAGTCTGTGATGGTGTGCGAGGGGCCAGCCCCGGCAGGATATCTTTCCTTTGTCTGTCTAACATAGCATCAGCCTCACTCTGAATCTCAAAGCCATTCATCTTGTCTGGCTTAAATACCTAGGAAATAGAATACTAGGTGAGTGTCTTTTAATATCAAGTTTACCAGGCAAGGCTTTGAGAACGCGTGTTGACATCGCGAGGCTTGCCGAGCGATTCAACATGCGTTCTCAAAGCCAAGCCTGGTAAACTTGATATCAGAAGATGCCAACCTGCTATTCTATTTATCAGTTTAACTATTGTTTCTCTCTTCAAAGTAGCGATTATGACGTAATTTTCTGTTTTTGTGTTGATTCAGCGTCATTAACGACGTCATTCAAAAAGTGCAACGTCATCATCAGCTGATAAAGGCACATGACAGGAGATAGATAACGTTTATCAGGCCACGTTCGACAATGCAGTTATTATGAGAGGTGACTGATAAAAAGAGAATACAAGGTATCAAGTTTATCTGGCAAGGTTTTGGGAAAGCTTGTTGAAGCAGAGCCTGGTAAACTTGATAGCATTAAATTTTATAAGACAAAAGCCTGGTATTATATTTATCAGTTAACAAGCAGACTCACTCTTCAACCTAGCTATTATGACATGATTATCCATTTTTGTGTTGTTGAAAGTCATTTGCGACGCCATAATAATGGTAACATCTGCACAACCTGAGACACATTAATGCGCAGGCTGATGTGAGGCTTTGCTGGTCACACATACCATATTGTTGGCAATCTCATGACAGGGTTAAAAGCAGTGTTCTTCCAAGAAATTTTATATATGGGAACAAATGTCCCACATCCTCAAAGTATTGTGGGACAGTGTTGAATAAATAAGGGACAACTGATGCAAACATTATTACTAATGCAAATTTCTTGGGACACAGTGGCTCAATGGTAGAGTGCTTAACTCGAGACTGAGGGGCCGCGGGTTCGAGTCTCACCGGCATCACTGCGTTATGTCCCTGAGCAAGAACATTTATCCCAGCTTAGTACTGGTTGAACAAAGGAAGACCCATCCCTACATAACTGAAGATTGTTGATGGGACGTAAAGAATCAAATCAAATGACCTACTGAACCCAATCTAAATGGGGACATTTGGAAATTTTATCTGTCAAATGGTGCTTAAAGGCAGCCTTGGCAGAACCTAACTGCCTAAAAGATTATTCAAAAATTATTCAACATCAACACAAATATTGTCAAATTATTTTAAATATATCCAACGTTTCACCATATTGTATCCTTTAGGGATATACTAAACAAGTAAATTATGTCTAAGTACCAAAAAAACGTAACATTTATTCTAATGCACATGAGTTTGCAACGCGACGTCTGATTGGATAACGTCAAAAATTTGCGACAGTATATCCTATGATATACTGTCGGAAATAGTTTGACGTCATTAATTACGTCACATTTGGTTGGATGACGTGTGGCTTTATGTGGCTTGCAACGCTCCAATTTGAGCTCAAACTGAAGAAGTGCATTAGAATGCACGCGCGTCGCTGTAAAACTAAATTTCCGACCGTATATCCGACAATATACCTCCCCAAATGAAAATTTTGAATACATTTATCCCTTAAATGTGCAACAGAGCGCCATGGCAGATACTTATTTTTTTGCAATTTATGTAACTCTGATACTTACATATTTTTTTGACTGTACCCCGCTTATGCTGTTGAACAAGACATCCAGACATCGAGGAAGTATCCCCTGGTCCTGGGGAGTACCTGTCATTGTGTAGGTTTTACCCGAAGATGTAATTCCATAGGTAAATATCAAACCTAGCAAAGAGAATAAATTACACCAGTAATGAAATAATTGTCTAGCTGAGCAGGTTGGTTTAAATCTCACTTTGGAGGAAACCCCAGACAAGAGTTCTCATGTCAAAGCTAATATATATCGTTGATTTTATTGCCTTTTTTGGATACAGCCTGTGCCTTTTGAATTTGGGAATAAATTCTAATAAATCCTCAGGTTGGGAGAAAATTCTCCAAAATTGGGAAAATACAGGCCTTTTTTGGATTGGGAAGCAGACTGTATTCGGCTATAAAATAGACAAAATAAAATCACTGTATATGGATGTATACATTTATCAAAAGTAGTAGGGGAGACATGGCTAATCTCTCCTCTTAACCCATAAAGCGCCACCTATAATTTGCAGCAAATGACATTTTCAAATTTTGCTGCTTTTTCAATTCATGTTATAACAAATAAGGCATGATATTTTATGTGAATCATCTGCTGGCAGACGATTCTCATGAAATATCATTCCTTATTTTTTTCAAAAATTAGGAACGATGTCGCAAAATTTGTTGTCTGCTGCAGTCGTGATTGGTGCTTTTAAAAGGGTAAATCAATGAAATCTTTGTTAATACAAAACCTGTCTTTTGAATTTAGACAAAGAAAGACTCAAACCAGTCTCCTCAGCTACAGAGACTAGCTAGAAAATTGAAATTTTACCTGTGGCATGTTCAGGTGTTATACTTTCCAAAAAGAGAATACCACTTTTTTAGGAGCTGATCCAGAAGGGCAAATCAACAAAGGAACTGATCAGGCTGTGCGGATGTGCTGACTGTGCATGCTGGTCGGTGTCTTTGTTGTTTGCAAACCCAAGAGGGCCATAGTGGCCCTGAATCACTTACCAGTCTGTACTATGTGCACCAGTCATATAAGCTTTTGCCACCCCTAGGGAGGCACATTTTTGGCGCCCAGGGGCATTTTTTGAAAATCTTGGTAGAGATCCACTAGATGATGCTACATACCAAATAGTAAGGCTCTAGGCCTTGTGGTTTCAGACAAGAAGATTTTTTTTATGTTTTCCCCTATATTAAGCCTATGTTAACCATGTGATCACCAAGACGGGGCCATTTTTGACTCAAGGGGCATTATTTGAACAAACTTGGTCGAGGTCTACTAGGTGATGCTACATACCAAATATCAAGGCTCTTGTCTCTAGGCCTTGTGGTTTCAGACAAGAAGATGTTTTACGTTTTCCATATATAAGCCAATGTAAAACATTTGACCGTAGGGGTGGGCCATTTTTGACCCCAGGGGTATAATTTGAACAAAGTTGGTAGAGGTCCACTAGGAGATGCTACATACCAAATGTCAAGGCTCTAGTCTTTGTGGTTTTAGAAAATAAGATTTTTTCACATTTCCCCTATATAAGCCTATGTAAAACATGTGACCCTGGGGCAGGGCCATTTTTGGCCCCAGGGGTATTATTTAAACAAATTTGGTAGAGGTCCACTAGGTGATGCTACATATCAAATAACAAGGTTCTAGGCCCTGTGGTTTCAGACAAGAAGATGTTTACACGTTTTCCCTACGTAAAACATTTAACTCATGGGTGGGGCCATTTTTGGCCCCACTAATGGGGTATAATTTGAACAAACTTGGTAGAGGTCCACTAGGTGATGCTACATACCAAATAACAAGGCTCTAGGCCTTGTGGTTTCAGACAAGAAGATTTTTTCACATTTTCCCGATATAAGCCTATGTAAAACATGTGGCCCCCGGGGTATTATTTGAACAAACTTGGTAGAGGTCCACTAGGTGATGCTTCGCACCAAATATCAAGGCTCTAGGCCTTGTGGTTTCAGACAAGATTTTTTCACATTTTCCCTATATAAGCCTATGTAAAACATGTGGCCCCCGGGGTAATATTTGAACAAACTTGGTAGAGGTCCACTAAGTGATGCTTCATACCAAATATCAAGGCTCTAGGCCCTGTGGATTCTGACAAGAAGATTTTTTTCACGATTTCCCTCTGTAAAACATTTGACCCAAGGGGGTGGGGGAGGCATTTTTGGCCCCAGGGGTTTAATTTCAACAAACTTGGTACTTGGTAGTGGTCCACAAGGTGATGCTACATACCAAATATGAAGGCTTTAGGCCTTGTGGTTTCAGACAATAATATTTTTTCACATTTTCCCCGATATAAGCCTATGTAAAACATGTGACCCCGGAGTGGGGCCATTTTTGGCCCCATGGGTATTATTTGAACAAACTTGGTAGAGGTTCACTAGGTGATGCTACATACAAAATATCAAGGCTCTATGGCCTGTTGTTATCAGACAAGAAGATTTTTCACATTTTCCCTATGCCTATGTAAAACATGTGACCACTGGGGCGGGGCTATTTTTGGCCCAAGGGGCATTATTTGAACAAACCTGGTAGAGGTCCACTAGGTGATGCTACGTACCAAATATCAAGGATCTAGGCCCTGTAGTTTCAGTTGAGAAGATTTTTTCAATTTTTCCCTATAAAAGCCTATGTAAAACATTTGACCCCAGGGGTGGACCATTTTTGGCCACCGGGGTATAATTTGAACAAACTTGGTAGAGGTCCACTAGGTGATGCTACATACCAAATATTAAGGCTTTAGGCCCTGTGGTTTCAGACAAGAAGATTTTTTCACATTTTCCCTATATAAGCATATAGATGTAAGACATGTGTCCCCATACATACAATTTTTACCTTTAAGTAGGTCCTAAAGGAGTGCTAGGGAAGTGTAGTCAAAGAAGACCCATCATGTCACATTCACAAGCGCAATTAAGGTTATAATTTAATGTTTGACCACAACATACCATTTTTGCCTTTAAGTAGGTCCTCAATGAGAGGTAGGGCAGCATAGTCAAAGACTCCCTTCTGTGAGGCATCTTCATCAAACACATGTTGGAACTTGTACTGTACCTACAATTAATACTAACAATTATCAGATAATGGTAAAATTAAAATAGCGTTGTAGTCTTGTGTTTCTTTATCAGTGGCTGGCTGTCTATTATTGGATATGAACGAGAATATTCACCAATCAGGAACTATCTTAAACCCACTTAAATGCCTTAATCAGGGGCAGGGGTGTGGAAATAGTAAAATTTTCTACTTGTCCAAGGACATGTAAATGGCCATAATGTACTTCAGAAGCCAGCTGATCAGGATCCACACTGTTTACAAAGCAACATGTGAGCTCGTAATAATAAATTAAAATATGAAATACAGAATTGTATTCACTTTATCATTTGTACTTGTCCAAGGACAAGTAAATATAAATTTTCAACTTGTCCTGAATGAAATGGGACCAGGTCAGACAAGTCGGGCATGGTATTTCCACAGCCCTGAGGGGTGTGGAAATACCATGCCCCACTTGTCCGACCTGGTCCCATTGCAATTAGGACAAGTAAGAAATTTATTTTTACTTGTCCTGGGACAAGTACAAAGAAAGTTAATACAATTCTATAATGTTTTTATTAATGATTACAAACTAACATGTTGTTTGTTCCGTCCCTTATCCCCTACCGGTGGAACTTACATGTAGGATGGAAAACAGTGTGGATCCTGATCAGCTGGCTTCTGAAGAAGAAGCCAGCTGATCAGGATTTACACTGTTTACAATGTACAGTTTAAAATGGTTTTCCTACTGTTTTAGAAAGCATTTACACATTGTTTCAGCACAGTAAGGTAGGTATAAGAAAATCTATTCTTTTGGAATAGTAAAATTTTATTTGGACAAGTACATTATGATCAGGACAAGTATAGAATTTTAATACTTCCAGTTTCCACACCCCTGCCTTAAGAACGGAATTTCCCACCATTAACAATTTGGCAAATCCCTGCTAACCCATGCTTCTGTATGTCTTACAGTATAGAGGTACGCACTATGAAAATCTCAAAATATTTAAATTTAGAAGAGATTTAAATACCATTACATGCACTGTTCAAAATTTTGTCAATATTTAGAATATGCAGAATATTTTTTCAAAATATACAAACGTACTTGCGGTTTTCTAAATATGAAAATAAATAATCAAATTGCAGTGATTTTGTTACCTGCACATCCTGCATCTTTTGCGCATAATTCTGTCTCTGGGATGCAAAGTTTTTATTTCAGCGAGTCCCAGGAAGCAATAGTATTGCAGACTTGTCATTAAAAATAGTGTTCTGGACTCATAACTTTGCAGTTGGACTCATTGATATGGGAACATCCAGTCCCAGGATCCATAAGCCAAACATTGTAAATGAATCACTGAAATGGGAATTTAAAAAATTGAAGAATTGGGGGGGGGGGGGGGGGGGGGGGTGGTGTCAAGTAGGACAGCTCACAGGAACTAGTCACAAACCCTTAGAATAGCAAAAAGTAGGCCTTTATTTACTTTAATAGAGAAGGACTGTAACGGTTGTTGTGGGGGTACCCTATATGACTAATCAAAACAGTCGGAAAACTCAACTTATATGAGCAAACTCATAGTGTCCTGGCTTCGAGAGAAACAAGTCTGTCTAACGATACCAACCTTTTGTTCTTTCGTTGAGTAAGTCCCATGAGATAATCAAGAACAGCACGGATATTAGCGTCTTCTCAAAACTCGTTCGTTTGCACTTTCCTCTGGAGATGGTAAAAACACAGTTCAATCGTTCTTTTCTGACTTTCATCAAAGAGATGCCGATTCAAAGTGATAAGTCCTGGTTTTCAAAAGTTTTTTTTCTATATGCAGTCACCAAGTTCTTGAGAATTTATTCCAAATAAAGGCCAAACAGCGACTTTTTACAGAAATTACGCCAACCTTTTTCTATCCGACCTCCATGTTTTTCGGAATTCCCATTTACTATAGTCCTATGACGTCATCGACATTGTATGATTTTGTGATTTTATATCAAGGGAAGTAATGCAATCTATTGAGTGTGATGATGTAAACTGAAGCACTCCGAAAATACACCACGTCAATATGGGGATTTTCCCAATGGATTTTGCCTTTTCCATGTGACGTATTTGTAACCTCGGCTTAGCATTAACCAATCAGTGATCGCGAAATTTCCAGAGCTGAACTTTTGCAAACATGGAGTGCAGGTAGAAAAGATCGACGTAACTTCTTTGAAAAAGTTGCCGATTGGCTTTCATTTGGAATAAATTCTCAAGATTTTGACGACTGCATGTAGGAAAAACTTATTTAAAACCAGGACTTACCACATTTAGCGGCATCTCATCGTTCGAAATCAGGAAAAAGCGATTGAACTGTGTTTTTAACAGTCTCCAGAGGAAAGTGCAAACGAACGAGTTTCAAGCAGACGCTAAAATCCGAGCTGTTCTTGATTATTTCATGGGACTTATTCAACGTAGGAACAAACGGTTGGTATCGTTAGACAGGCTAGTTTCTCTTGAATTGGGGGCACTATAGTTTTGCTTAAAAAGTAGAGTTTTCAGGCTGTTTTGATGGGTCAAACAGGGTACCCTAACAACTTGCGTTACAGTCCTTGTCTATGTTTACAGATACACACGCCTACTTTTTCATAAAAAAAGTTTGTGACAAGTTCCTGTGGGACAGCTGTATAATTACTGATTTAAAATTAATATTATAATATTATATGAAGTTATTACACTCCCTGATAATAAGCCATATGGCAAAACTAGAAGTCTATGGGAATATAGTGTTAAAAAAAGAAACTTTACCTCTTTTAATTGACCTGTTCTTGCAAAGGCCTGGGAAGCCTGTAAAAAAGAAACAAGAAAAGTATTTTTTCCTGTTGGCACATATGGTAAATTAAAGCATCAAACAACTGAGTAACAGACAACAACATGTATATATCAATTGGTAAATTTATCAAAGTGTGGATTGTATTTTTGTGTCTTTTGCAATCATGGATTCCATGGTGGAACTTTGAAACCATTAGAGGCTCACTGATGAGGCCTAATATTGGCCATAACTAGCTAGTCTGGTCATTGCTTTCCTTTTTTTAAGGATTATAACCCTTTTTCTAAAAACATCATAATGAGCCGCGACACATGATTTCCAACAATGTGGCATTTTAACAAGTGTAGACTCAGACGAGCCTGTGCAGCCTACTTTTAAGCTAAGACACTCCAAATAATGTTCAGTCAGTAACTTAACACTCATAGAATATTCAAGTGACTAGCAAAGGCTCTGATCAGCCTGCGCAGGCTAATCTGAGGCTTTGCTGGTCGCACATACCACAGTTTGAAATTTCATATCACGGCTCACATTTTCTTGCACATCGGATAAGAATATCTGATATAATTTATTACATGAAAGAAAATCTTGCTTTCCCCTTGTTATCTTACCCAAGCTGACACCTGAGGGCTGTACATTGGTTGTATTGGAACTCATGTGACATAGGAGAAAAACGTTTGGACCATCAAAATTGGGAAAAGAACTGGACCGCCACTTTGAATGAATTAAAAACCAAATAAAAAAAGTTTTATTAGTATAAATCTATAACATATTTGTTGCTTTAATTTCCCATCATAAAAACTCTTTGCTAAACGTTAACCCGATTTCCAGTAACAGAAACCGAAACAATTCTATTAACACATAACTTCAAGATTGTTTTTTTTTTCATTATGCTTATCTGTAAAATGGACGATGTTTTTTCCTAAAAAAAACTCTGAAAAATGTATCTTGTGTGAATATTAGAAATTATTTGGTTGGGTGTTGTGATAGAATTCATTTCAAGTAATTGGAAAGTTATTGCAACATGCACAGACCCGTACATTACCGACATTTTCTTCAGTTGCAAGTGTGTAATTAATGAGTTGACAAGCGCAAGACATAAATGTAATAGCAGGAAAAAGGACTAACAGTGGCCAAGTCCTCCAGTGCCCCTAAATTTTAGGCTGGGCTCCTAAAAATAAATGTTTAGGGGCCCAGCTTGCCCCTGAAAAAGGGAAGTATGTAAAAGTATGAAGTCTTGTCAAATCTGATTCTAGCTGTTGGAAGATTACAAATCTTGATTCAGCTGATTCTAATTACTGTTAATATAGTAAATATTTAAAGGAATAAAATTCTGGGGGACTCTGACTTCAATTATGAGTAAAGTCTGTGCTTGACAAAGAGTATAATTTGCCGCTGAATCCTGGGCCCCTTATTTTTGGGCTGGGCCCCCAATCATATTATTTTAGGGGCCCAGCTGGCTCCTGGAGAAAAAAGGTTAGTCTGTATCCCTAAATAGCCAATCATTGCGTTCGCATCACTACACACGCAGACAAGAAGTAAACAAAACAAAAACAGTTTTAAGCCATGCACATGTGTCTCCACCAAATAATATGAAATAGGCACACCTAAGTTGCAACTGAGAAGATAGCACAGTTCTCCGGTATTTGGGTGAGTGGATACGCTAGAGAGTAAAAGTCCACTTTAAACCTCACTATGGGTATAAGGTAATCAAATCTATATGACTATCTGCAGTCAGATAGTGATACACATCTGTTTGATTTGATTTGTTTGATTTGATTCTTTACATCCCATCAACGATGTTTCAGATATGTAGGGACAGGTCTTCCTGGGTTGAACCAGTACTAAGTTAGGAAAAATGTGTCTTGCTCAAAGACCACAACGCAGTGATGCCGGTGAGGCTTCAACCCGCAGTCCCTCAGCCTTGAGTCAAGCACTCTACCACTGAGCCACTGCCCTCCCTGTTATCAGACAGGTTATTCACCTGTCAATTTAATGGTACTGTATTTAATAAAAGAATTTCGAAAAAAAGTGTTTTGAAAAAAAAAATCACAAAAGTATAAAAAATTACCCAGGCTGCAAATAGTTAAGCCATATTACCTCAGAGGAAGCTAGTTGCACGGTATCTGTTCCAATCACTTTAATACAGGCATCATCACCAGGGTTGTCAAGTGGACGAACACGACAGTATACCTACAAAATAAAGAGATTACGTACAGTCACTGTAAATTCAGATATTTTTGTGTCAATATCATTTTCACAAACACCAGTGATTCTTTTACAATTTTGGGCTTATGGGTCCTGGGACTCGCCTAATTCCCATATTAGTGAGTCCAACTGATGAGTCCAGAACACTAATTTGATTTACAAGTATGCAATACTATTGCATCCTGGGGCTCACTGAAATAAAAAGTTTGCATCACAAAGACAAAATTACGCGCAAAAGATGCAGGATGTGTAGGTAACAAACCACTGAAACACATGTAGCATAAAAAGACATATTTGCAACTTAAAAACTGCGACTGCAGCAATTATGTTGGGAGTCTTCCTGGGTTGAACAAGTAGTCTGCTAAGCAAGGATTAAAAGGGACAGCAACCCTAATGATAAGTATATTTTACCATATAGAGCTCTATGAACCATGAATTTTGATACATGTATCATCAAAATCGGTTGAAAAATGGGGAAGTTATGGGCATTTAAAGAATTCAATATGGCCAACATTTAGCCGCCATTTTAAATATTTAATTAGATTTCAGATTTTTTTTCAACTGCTTGATTTTTAGTTATCAGTACTACCACAGCATCTGTGTTTCGCCAGATATGCAGCTTTATACATAAGGAAAATGTTTTGTTAAAGATAATTACAAGTAATCCATTGGTTTGTCTTTTATTTTAATTACGCATATTTAATTAGGCTGTGTGACGTCACTAAGCCTACAATATGGCCGCTTCCATTACAGTCCATTAGCATATATTCAGACGCCCACAACTTCTACGTTTTTCAACCGATTTAGATGAAATTGGTATCAAATTCAAGGTTTATTAAGATATTTCATATAAAACATGGTTATCATCAAGGTTGCCGTCCCCTTTAAACTTAAAGTGTCTTGCTCAAGGACACAACACAGTGAGTGACTTGGCCTGGAACCTGCAAACCCTCAACCTCAAGTCAAACACTTCCACTGAGCCACTGATGTCCTCACTGTGAAGTTGGAATCAAACAATGAGTTTCATTTGATGGTACAGCAGCTACACATGGGCTGTGACGTGACAAAACCTCTCTTCGGGGGTTTCTGACAAAGAGATATTCAAACCAGCCTGTTCAGCTACAGAGACAAGCTAGAAATTCAAAATTTCGCTTGTAGCAATGTCTAGATAAGATACTTGTCATTAAGCTAACAACAAAGGTGCAGATCTGGCCCCGAGGTTATAAAACTTTTTTTATGCTCAACTCAACTAAGCACGAAATTTCAACTGCTCATAAAAACTAAATTACTGACAAATGAAGAAGTTTCTTGCTTTAAGTCTCTCAGATGTTGTATTTTATCATGTTAATAATTGTTAAAAAAATTTAAATGCCAACAATTTTTAGCATTTATGAGCAGGATAAATTTCATGCTCAGCTGAGTTGAGCATGGAAAAAGTTTTATAACCTCGCAAGGTTGGCAATCGACCGGTCAATATGCAAATTGACCAGCCCAATGGTCATTACTGGTTTTAACCGGTCATTACTGGTCGATTGGTGGTCAATTGGTCGATTGAAAAAAACTTGGTTGATGTGAAGACACTTGGCATTATTTATCCCCCGTTTTACTGAAATCTATAAAGACTAAAAGTAGTTTAATATAAGAAAGGAAGTGTCTGCTGACAACCGGTTGTCACTAGCAAAAAGTCTAGTGACAACCGGTTGTCACCAGCAAAAAGTCTGCTGACAACCAGCTGTATTTTCCAATATTACTGTATACTTAGCAATCTACCTGAGTCTAGTGGCATTTTAAATACAGTTATAGAAAACTTGAATAAATATTGAATAAGAAAATAATGAATTTATTTACAATTTGGTATATTATTACAGAAAAATAGTTTGCATTGCAGAAAAATACCAGATAAAGATTTATTGCTAACAGTTTGCATGTCAAGGTTCATTTATCTTATCAACTTTTATGATACTAGCACAGCTTTAAGGGAACAAATATATTATAAACCTATATATTATAATTGCATTGTTCACAATGGATGGACACTATCATTTTAGCATTATCAGTATATACTCTTGAAGCACCAGAATCAAATTGAATCCTAATTTTTTAAGAGGAAAAGTTTGCGCACACCAATCAGGACCTGGAAGAGCAATCTGTTACTAGATAAAGAGCAATCTGTTCAGGGATTATTTGGCAAATTAATCATAATAACCAGATTGGATTAGTAAAAGTCCAAAAAATCAATTGGACGTTTCCATTTACTGCACATAGCACTAATATGTTTCCAGAGTTTAAGTGACCCCCGTTTTTCTTTATTTAAACAGCTTTAAATTTAACCTTGAAGAACGGCACTTAGCATGTGGATTTAAATGCACACCGCGTAACTAAAACTTATTTTTGGGAGACGCCCTTATTTGTAAATGAAGCCCAAATCCCCTATACAAAAGAATAACTTAGTTGTTTTTCCCTATAAATATACCCATGTGTACCCCTATAGATACAGGTGGTATATTTGCATTGCTATGATGATATATATTAGCCTACAGGAATATCTATATCCGCTGATTCAACGAAAATCTATTCAGCAAACCTCACTCGTCATCACTTTGACACACACACGCACGCACACACGCATTTTAAAAGTCTATATGGGTCCTAGGCCGTGCCGTATTGAAAGCCTTAAGCATTAAACCTGCATGTACATGTAGCACCTTCCATTTCAATTCATTGACTCTTTTTGCCTACGAGGTAACTTGCCATGGTTTTGTTGTCTGCTGATAATTTTTTTCAAAATCAGTTTTTTGTTGTTGTTTTTTTCTAGATTTTTTTTCGGTAATATCAGTAGAGTGTCAAGCAGTTTGGATCCAGATCATGCCCGTCAGGTCTGATCTGGGTCTAAATTGTTTGCAAAGGTTATCGGCAGACGATACTAGTAAGTAAAGAGTTTAAGACGACAATTCAAGCAAATTAGAGAGTTGACAGAAATAGCGAATCAGGGATATACATTAAACTTCAAGAGCATCAAATATTTGCCTGCTTAAGATATTTCGCTGATAAACTTTGTCAACAGCCGAATCCAAGTTCAGGCTAAAATGTTTGGCATTATCTGGATCCATACTGTTTGAAAACCTACTTGTATTCCTGAAAGACATATTTTTAGAAAATAATTATCTCGAAAGAAAAATCAGCAGAGAAAAACAACAACCCAGGTTTAGACAATACTATTACTTGAATCGCTTTTTAACACAGGCCATTTCAATGCATCGGTTTTAAATGGACATTGAAGTTTGGAAGTCAGTATAAGCTTGCAGTGAATCATGGCCTAATCACGAAGATTGGTCCAGTTAAGCAATTTTAGCGTGAAGCTGCAACAGTCTTCATCGGTTTAAACACGTGTTTTGGGTTCTCGAAAGAACCGTATCATCGAAACGGTTGTTTTGAGTACACACCAAATATTTTTTGCAAATATTTTTTGGTTAAGAAAAAGGAAAAATAATTTTCTGTTACGCACTCTTATCTGTAGGACTGATGAGTTACCTCCACTGACCCGTATAAGCCATGTTTTATTTATATCGTAAGGTTCACTTGGGGACTAATTCAAAGAGGAGCGGCAAAAACACACCAACATTCCATCTAATCCCAGCCTATACAAAAACTCACATTTATGTGGAAAAAATTAATTCAATTACGCGGTCTATATCTAAATTCATTTCTCTAATTTATTTTTCAATTAAAATCACCATTAAAGAATAATTAGCAAAAAACGGGGGTCATTAAAGTTCTGGAAACACTATAATAGCTATATCATCAATATTGCCTTAATTCTTTAAGCACCAAAATCAAATTACCGACAAGGAAAAGTTTACACAAACAAATTAATCATGGATTAGCATGTCCCCTAAGAGGAGCTGAGTGAGTCTGATCAGGGGCTATTTGTTAACTTGTCTAATAAATAAGCTGTAAGAGTCCAGATAATCAACTGGAAGATTCCATTTTATAAGAGTTAAAAGATATTTAATCATGATTAGTCAATTTACCAATAATTACCAGGCATTGTATAATTGAAACTTAATATCATTTGATCATATACACAAATTTTTATTTTTTTGATTAACAATCTCTATATTCATACATATGTATAGAAAATCAAGTTATAGCAGAGTATATCATTAAATGCTTGATGTTGTTGAATAGGGTACACATTGTTATTGAAAAAAATACAGCTGGTTGTCAGCAGACTTTTTGCTGGTGACAACCGGTTGTCACCAGACATTTTGCTAGTGACAACCGGTTGTCACCAGACATTTTGCTGGTGACAACCGGTTGTCAGCAGACCAAAATGTCTGGTGACAACCGGTTGTCAGCAGACCTCGCCTATAAGAAAATACACTTAGGTTTAACTGAAAATGTGTTGTTGTTGTTTTAGTTGATTTCCTGTAAAAAAAAGTATTAATTATTAGTAAGCCGTAAAATAAACAAAAATGAAATGTCTTGAGTCCAAATTGTTACCCCAATTTATAGTTCAGACTAACAGTCTTGAACTTATTTCCTATTTCACCATTAATAAAAAAGGCAAATTCAAATAATGAGAATAAAATTTAAAACTAGCTTTTTTCATAGAAATAAAAACAAAATTTAAATCAAGGATTTATTTTAAAATGAGAGAAAGAAGAAAAAATCAATACTTCAAATTGATCATCAAAGAGGTCATCATGTACAAATAGAAGATGCTGTATTGATTATACAGTCTAGAGACAAGCGCTTTTGAGGAACTCAGATCCGAGTTCATAAATTTCGCCAGTAATTGTGTTATCAACACTCTGAGATTAATTGTTTATTTAACTGGGCTCAGCATCTGAATTTAGAAATTACTCTGTTATAAGATAGCCTCATGCATACAGCAAAATATTGCCTTGTTTTTGTTGAATCTATTTTATCTATCAAAACCCAGACTAGACTGTTCCAGAAATTAACTTAATTTTAATAAGTTCCTACTGTATAAAAACAGCAAAGTATGCGACAAACAGCCACATACATAAAAAGAGGTAAGTCTATTGACCCTTCGTGTTCCAATTGAATCTTCCATTTACATGGGATGTAATATACAGCTAACAACTTTAGCAGACGACATTTTCAGATGTGTTTTGCTGGCCCTTCAATGGGTAACAGTGCAGACACTGATCAAATGTCGCCAGATGTAGCATTACATCTGGGTCTTTACTGTTAAATGAAGTTTACTTGTATCCAAAGCTAATCAATCACTGGCCTCACGTTTTACATGCATGGAGATACGACAAGCTTACAGATTGTATCTAGGCTGTTTATTTTGAAAGCAAATCTGACAGAGTGTTGATATATGTAATTTTACTGCATTGATTGTTTTAAAGTACACAGGGCATCTTGTCCCTAGACTGTATAATTTAAATTTGTTTGGCTTCTTACATGAAAAGACAAAGGTGTGAAAATTATAAAGAAAACACTCAATGTCAAGGAGTTATTTGTTTACTTTAAATACCCTAGAACAAACAAAACTGTCAAAATACCGGGCATGTCTCTCAGACTGAAGAAGGTGTGTCCAGTGTATAACACCTATCCAATCACTGAGCTTAAAATGTATTGGCTAATTCAGTGGCAACTGTGTGTATTTAGAGGTGTGAAAGTGTGGTCATATAGTTATCTGCTGTTATCAGTTAATAATTTAACAAAGTGTCATAAACTAATAAAAGTTATTGTCTCAAAATTGAGCAAAAAACCCTGTAGGGTTAAAATTGGTTATTCTATCTGCCTTTGATGATGCAATAAAAACTAGTGTTAGGTGCATGGACTGTAATTCAGAACTCAGTGCTGAGGTCTTGAGATGGAAATCTCACCATGAAAAATGCCCTTTACAGGAACGAAACAGTAAATTTATTCTTTTTTCAATAGATAGAACATAAAACCTGTACAAATATCTCAATCCACCACATAAACGTCCCTTCAAATTTTCAATCGACCACTTAGATTCGTATTGACCAGTATTGACCACTTTTTGGCTTATTGACCAGGGCGGTTTTAACCGGTTGAAACCGCTGGTTAAAACCGGGGGTGGTTTCGACCGCCCAACCTTGTAACCTCGGGCCAGACTCTGTGCATGCACTGGCTGGTCTGCACATATGTTTGCAAACCCAAAGACCAATTTTGTCGCTTCGAGGCCCATATGCCCTTTGGTGATGTGAGTGACTAAGTCAGAATCAAAGGAGCTATACAGTAAATCAGGGTTATTACAGGGAAGTTTGAGTAAAATTCAAGGACTTTTCAAGGACTTCTCAAGACTATTTTCCAGTTTACAAGGACTATAAGTTTAGGAAAAATACTGATCGGAGAGTTAAAATTCTTCTTCAAAAATGCTAGACTGAGATAATGGAGAAATTAGTACTAGAAAATGAGTATGAAATTGTTATGTCTTTATTTGTTTAAATCAAGGCACAACAATTTTATACTGATTTAGATCTCTATCAACAGTGTAAAGCAGTGATTTTGTTACCTGCGCATCCTGCATCTTTTGTGCATAAGTTTTTATTTCAGCGAGTCCTGGGATGCAATAGTATTGCAGACTTGTCATTAAAAATAGTGTTTAGGACTCATAAGTTTGCAGTTGGGACTCCTTGATATTGGAAACAGCGAGTCCCAGGACCCATAAGCCCAAAATTGTAAATGAATCACTGGTAAAGTTCTACAGAAAATAGAAAAATTCAAGGACTTTTCTAGGCTTTTGAGTGATTCTCCAGTACTTTTCAAGACAGATTTAATTTTCAAGGACTTTTCAAGAAAGCCCTCTAAATTCAAGTACTTTTCAAGCCTGTGCGAACCCTGTAAATGTTCTAAAATTTCAAACACTTCTCTTTCTGTCCTAAAACAAAATGGTGGTTTTCAGGGCATGAACTCACAAAATGCTTTCCAGAAAAACAAACAGGGAAGACCCTGATCAGACTGCTTCTTCAGAAGCCGTCTGATCTGGGTCTGCACTCAGCACTGTGTGTCTGGCCATTTTTCAAAAATTTTGGCAGGCAGCTTTTGTTCAAAAATTTAAATTTTTTACCCAAGAGAATAGAAAAAGAAGGCATATATGGGCCTTGAGGCGAGAAAATCTGTCTTCGGGTTTCAAACCCTGTCAGACTCATAACAGCCTGCTAAGGTAAAACTTGCTAAAACAATGAAATTTTGCTTACATGTTGCTTATTTAGATATGAAAATTATGTAGTATAAAAGCGACTTAGGTCTCAATAACATGGTTCTTTTAAGCAATTTTACAAAAATTCTGTTTATCTAAACCTGAGCCCCTCTTACCTCCACCGGATCCTGTTGACTGCTTCCAGTTTTTGTCCTCTTGCGAGGGGTCTTTCCTCGCCTTAAAATAAAGATAAAAATATATTGAATTGATGTAAATTACAATACAATACACAATTTTATTGGCAACTGAACATCTTGCCATGCTTATACCAATATGGCCAACAAAATGATCAAGTGGAACATTTTTCTCCCCAGAAGGAGATCATACCGTAAAATGGGATATTTTCGCTTTGTTCAATTTTCGCTGTAAGTTGTAAACCTCAAAAACTGAAATATGCGAAATATTTACCAAGTTTGACCATTTGTTTATACCTTTTTATCATATGATGTCGCGTCTGGGAGTGAAAAATAACGCCATGCAATAAAATCGATAAACCACTAGTGGTTTATAGATTTACGGGAAACATTATGACGTCCATAACAACGCTGCGTACATAATGACAAAATTATAACGTTCTATGCCAGAAATGAGATTTCAAAGTATTTGTCATATGATAAATAGAATCTAACATTTGTGCTCTTGTATTAATGAATTTATTAAACTTGTTGCGAAAAAGAGATAAAATGCTCGGCAAGCCTCGCATTTTAACTCTTTTTCCCAACTCGTTTAATAAATGCAGTAAACATGAGCACTCATGTAAGATCCTCCATATACAGAACAATAATGGTGTATTCATTTGTGTTTCAGTAACAGCACATAAATCATCGTTTTTCATAGACTAACCAGCATAGTTTACAGGTCAACCTACATGACTGTATACTGTTTATTGAACATGAATAGATCAACCAAGGTCTCATGCTCATGAGCGTTCCACCGTTACACCATAGTTCTCACTAGGATTTTGAAAACAGGAGTTATAGAATCCGTCCCTGGAAAAAGTTGGAGTCAATTGAAAAATTGGAGTTTGACCTGGAAAAGTTGGAGTTTTTAGTTTTAGCACAGCGCTTGCACTAGTGGACGTTTTGGGCGTTTTTACGTCTGAAATTGGCTCCCGTACGCCGAAAAATCTGATGATTGGACGTACTCTGACTTCCCCATAAAATCTTGTACGCCAGTCAGCAATAGCCGTGACCTATACATCGGTATTGAGAATTTGGCCATTTGATCTCGCCGCCTACTTCAGAAAGTCAAGTGTGCGTAACGGCAGTTATTTTGATAAAGAATTCATTCAGTTATTGACCAATAGGCGCCCAGGACAACCTCAGACCACCCACTGCCTGCTTTGCAGATTTAAACGACAGGTGTTAAATGATTGCAACGATCGCATGAGTATGTACCAAGTGATATTTTTTAGAAAAAAATATCCGTGTCAGGATACCTGAATGAACGTCTGTTTTTTTGCCATAATTTGTTGCATTTCCTTCCAAATATTATTTCAACGTTTGTTTAATTTTGTTTGTCAAACGAGACACCAAGAGTTCTCATTAACTTTAAATTTGGATTATTTTACTCCATCTTTTTGATTCTGGCTCCAACTTTTTCAAAAGTGCCAATAGAAAAGTATGGTAAAATTCCTTTTTTTTTTCTGGCAAACAGCATTTTTACTCCTTTTTTCAAAATCCTAGTGAGAACTCTGGACACCAATGTTTTCATTTCTGCAGTAGGCATGATGTTTTCTTCCGGAATCAAATGCTAAAATCTGAGAAAAATCAGATAGAATAAATCTCGACAATATACCCCACCCACTAGGCCCGCATTACGAAGAAACTAATGAGACAGTTGCATTTAGGATTCTGAGTTTTAATTTTTTGTGAGCTATATAAAAGTTGCAGATTTATGTAAACAAGTTGAGCTTTTAAAAAAAATCTGCTAAGCATCAAAGCAGGTTTTTTTTCAAGTTTCAAATAAATTACATCCATATTAATTACAGTTCAAGAAAGATTTCATTAGGATTATAAGGGAAATCTTGGCAAACTTGCCTGTTCTCTCTGTCTTACCCAACACTTTTTACAGGCCCTCCAAAAAATCTTCAAGTGCTCTGGCAATGGGAACCTATGCTGAATTGGGTTTTGCATAATCGTTCGGACTAAATCAAAGATAAATATTAAAAAAATATATTGACAAACAGCAATCATGCTCTTAATTGGTCGAATTGAGCCCGGGGAATTGAGGGTGAACTTGCTACTTGATTAAAGGTAATGACTGTCTTGAATTTAATGAAAGTTTAGCACTTTGTCAAGCACTCACTGATCGCTTTCCCATATCATGCAAACAGGGCAATTAATGAATTTATCGTTTTTAAAATTGAATTAGCAAAACTTTCTTGAAGACTATATTCTCTTTGTTTTACATTTTGCCGTAATGAAGTTGGACCCGTCGAGTGGGCTAATATCCGAGGATAGTCAAGATTTACAGACCAAGGATATAGATACAACCAAACATTATTCCCTCAAACTTTTGTTGAATATTTGGGTAGTTTCCAGTTTAGCGGTCCCTAGAAGCATGTCCACTGGCCAAAAAAAAAGCAAAAATAACCAGGGTTGGCACACTATTACCCGCCCGGGTAAACCCACCTCATAAAACCCGGGTTTACCCGGGTTGGGCAATAAGGTCATATTACCCACTTTGGGCAATATGCGGGTTTTATGAACTTTGGGTCTTAAAAATTCTCGGTTTTCAGTCTGATGAAGATATAAAAGTGTAGAAATGATTCTATATAGCCATAATTTAATAAGTTTAAATGGTAATAGTGAGATTGTCATTAAAATATGAGTTTCAACATTGACAATTATAATATATTCAGGTTTTTTTTTGGCCCGTTTTGACGACCGATATTCGGTCGTGTTCCCAATGCCAAAAAGTATGTTTTTTTTCCCAATTTGAATAAGAAAATTCCCAATTCAAGGAACAAAAAAAAAACGGGAGAAAAAATAACAAAATATCGCCATTTTACGATGTTTATGTTTGTGGTTGAAAGAGCGGGTCCGAACAGTCCGAATGATACAAGGGAAATAACCAAATATTGCAAACTCCCAAACGGTAACGTCCCTTTGCGGCAATTCAGCAGAATTTATTCGAGAAGGTGCCGGGGAGTTTGTAATAAACACACATGGTTTATTTTACTGGTACCCTACTCTGGCGTATTAATTTAGATTAAACGAGGCACCTTTCTCATAACAAAAAAAGAAAAAGCTTGTAACATATTTTCGCGATGTCGCATAATACGAAATATTACAGAAAGAAACTAAAAAAAACGGAGTCAAGTAAAAAAAATAGATGTGCTTTTTCGTCAGCAAGCATTAGCATCGGAGAATTCTGCAAATATCAACCCCAAACAGACCGAAAAAGTAGAAGCATCGGCCGAAATTGCAGAATCGTCTGCTTCCACAAAAAATTGTCCGTCGACATCCGCTGGTGTACCTTCTCAGTGTGATGACACTCATTCAAATCATGACAGCAGCGATGACAATCAATCGTCTGATGGGTCCCAGAGCACACAAGATACATGTCTAGTTCCAGACCAGCGACTGTTTATGTCATCAAAATATGAATGTAGATACAACTGGTTGTACTACAGTGCAGCAAAGGGGGGCTATTGTTGTAAAATATGTGAGCTCTTTGCCCAAGAATCTGACAATACTTGATATTTTTGTTTTTATTATAGGGTGTGTTTTTTCCCAATTTTGTATAAAACGACGCGAAAATTCCCAATTCTAGGGGTCGGGTCATGTTCCCAAAATGCTGAGAAAAAACCCTGATATTACATGTTTTTACAAGATACAGACAAGTCAGTTTTCAACTATGTCTGCCTATTATTATCTACTCTATTATCATGATTATGCCAGTTTTCCAACTTTCCCATGAAAATATCCTAGGCTTTCAATTAAGATTAAGATTTATTTAGGTATTAAGATATCAATAATATTTTTACTCTGGGTCTTATTGCTTGATCATATTGGCAGTAAGCTAACTTTGATTGGTGATGAGCTTTTTTATGCTTAAGCCTAAATAAACTTTATGTATGTATATATTTCTTTATCAGAGTGTGAATAAGTTCCCATTTCCCAATACAACTGCATTAAAATATATTCACACTTTTGTTACAAGGACCAGCATGACTGCATTTGACCATAATTTCAAAAGCCAAGGATAATTGCTCAATTCCTGCCCCAAAGGTGTGAATCACAGTCAAAACAATAGTACAGTTATTTTTCTAAATTTTGGGATATTCCAACAGTTTTTTGTAGGAAATCATCCTTAAATTTTACCACAAAGTAATACCATCAAAAGATGCAGACAAAAATTTATACAGCTTTAATCCTGATCAGACTGTTTCTCTTAGACTAGGGCTGTTAGCACAGAAAAACTGCAAGGTAGCAGCTGTTTGTAGGAGTCATGGTAAACTTTCAGATTTATAAAACCCACATAAAAACCATAAAATCCCCAAAACCCGCCCTCATAAAACCCGTAAAACCTGTCGGGTTGGGCTTTATGATGAAACCCGGGTTTTATGCCAACCCTGAAAATAACCCCAATACGCATTTCGACGGGGGTGTGGGGGCAGTAGCCCCCATACTAAAAAGAATTCATAACCCCTATAAATAAACTATCGATATTTGGTGGTGTTGGGGTGTATTAAAGGGCTTTTCAGTCACTTTCTACAATTTCCGGGGACCGCTATACTGGAAACCTTCCGAATATTCTTAATAAAACACATAAATAGAATGGTCCTGGCGTTCTTATAATTAAAAGCTATAGACCAGTCCAATGTTATTGTTTTCATCCGGGCTTATTGACCATGTGATAACAATTTTGACCACATGATTTTTTATTGTGGTGGGCAAAAAACCTTCCACTCAATGCAATGGTCATTGAGCTGAGCTAACATTTACGTGAGAAAAATCATCTTAAACGATATTTTATCCCCAGGTTTTAATTTGGATGTGAAGAATAATTATCGGACATTGATTTACAATAATTTTCTTTTGAAAAACATGATTAATTTTATTAGTTTTTATTTGTTTTTGACGGGCCCCCGCTGTGGCATTTTGGTCCGATGTCGACCGTTTCAATCTCCGATATTTTTATTAAATGATAATAAAATATGTGAAAAAACACATCATTTGATAGGTCAATGATCAAACTATGGGAACCAGTTGTTAGAATTATTTTTTATGAAATAAATTTGGCTTTAAATCGCTATAAAACATGTGCTGTTTCCATGTCCGATACAGGTAAACAACAGTTTACTGCCAACCAGAGTATTTATCAGCTATCGGATAAAGACCGTAGTGTTCCGGATGATATTGATTTATGACGTAGTGTTTGGACTCGTCTATAGGACCAGACTGAGATGACCGGGCCGAGTTGACCCGGGCCGTTTTGACCCCGACTTGACCAACATTCCTTGAGACACTGCAAGGGAGTAAAATAATCCAATTGTGGAGTTATTGAGAACTCTATCTTTCTCTTCATACGGCATTCACAAAGCATTTTCTGTGAGACTGCTCAAAGTTGGCTAGGTAGCGCTACAAAGCGCTATATTTTGTAATGCAAAGTGCCCTGAAGTTGTTGAAGTGTTCTCTGCTACCCCACCCACAATGAAAACGATTATCTGTATCGTCGAATAACCGATTTTTCTTACTTCAAATTCAACAGAAATTATCTTTAACCCTCCAGAATTTCGCATAAACATTTCAAACTTACTGTGGTCTCATTGGGGGCATAATTTGGTCAAATTATATTCAGTTTTATGGTAGAAATCTGTAATTTTTGACAAACTTCTTTCTTTCAAATTTGGAGGCCTTCTTTTCTAACAACCAATGAAAATTGCCGTTTTATTTTTCCGTGAGAACCCGTTTTTGTGTTACGGAAACAAGCGGAATATCAACACAAGTTAAAGCTTTTCAAAAGAAAATTGATCATCATCATCATCATCATCATCATCATCGTCGTCGTCGTCCTCCTCCTCCTCCTCCTCCTCCTCCTCATCATCATCATCATCATCATCATCATCATCATCATCATCATCATCATCATCATCATCATCATCATCATCATCATCATCGCGAACGAAAATACACATATTGTATATTGTTCGAGCCATCTTCTTTCTTCTTCTTCTTTGTTTCTTAGAGTTCGTCCTCTGATTTGTCGGACCACCCGGATTAACCGGTAAAAGGGGGACAATGGATAAAATGTTCTAACTACTAAAGTCACCAACACCAGTGTACACTGTACAATATATCACACGGCGAGAAAACAATTGAAAAATTTACAAACACCACCACAAGAAGTTCTATGTACAACACTGAGCTTTTTTTTTGTTAGTTTAATGGCTCGAGAGATTGGATAGATTTACACAGCCGTTTATGTGAGGGCCAATCTGATCTTTGGCAGTCTTTACTACAATAACTGAAGCTTTTACAGCCTGCACAGCGACGTAATTCTGTCTGACTTCCTCTTTTCAGACAGCGCGCACACTCTATGTCCGAATCTTCAGTCTTTCAACAAACTACTGGAATGCTCAACTGCAGCCTCTGCAGACAGTTTATTTAAATCCGACTGAACTTGGGCTATGCCGACAGTATCCCTTTCACTGGTTAAATATCTGTATTGCTTAGAAACAGCAGATGTACGATCCACGCGACCCGAAATCTCTGGTTGCTTGACCACAGTGACCTGTGGACTGGCTACCGTCTCTGCTTCTTGCAGCTGGTATGACTGAGAAACATCAGATGTAGGCCTACGATCCAAGCCGCCAGAGTTCTCTGGCTGGCTGACCACACGCCACTGTGTGCTGGCTACCGTCCCTGTTTCTAGCCGCTTGTATAGTCCGTCCAGTTAAGAGAAACTGGGCGGTTCTTAGCAAAGACACACCCCTGGACATTTCCATATAAAAATCGGTAAGACAGAGTGTATTTATTCACCTGTGAAAATACCTGTATACCTGTATAATTTTTAGCCCATTGTGAGAAAAAGGCATCTCGAATTAATTCGTATAACAAGGAGACTGGCTAGTCTAGATATATTCGCTCTGACAATGTTTCGAGTTTTAGCTATTCAAGTTATAATACATGTACTGAATAAGAAAATAAAATAAATGGTCCGCATTGAAAAATTAATACTATAAATTGGTCAGCACACGAAATGATGGTTTTTATTACATCAGCGTGTGGCGAAGGCTTCGACAGCCTGCATGTACGCATGACCTCGCCAGGGCTTTCGCTTCTCGCATAAACAAAGTATGCATGTTGAAGAAGACCCCAGACAACTTTTAGACATCTATATAGTCGCTCTGGACACACCAGAATGAGCGATTATTAAAGGCTTTTTCGGATATGCGGTAAGACCAAATCGCATGATTGTATGCCCTTTTCTCATGATCCAGATACTTAACCCTTGTCCCGCTGAGTTCTAATTGGTGATTTATTATTATTGTATCGGGCTTAAAAATCAAACCAGTTTTGCCATACAGACAAAAGAAAGTGCAAACCTACCCTCCCCAAAACTTTCACAACATATCCACCCCGGAAAATGAAATGCAACAGGTCCCATGCAGCATACTAAATATAAACGTTTACCAGGCATGCTAACGTATAAAGTTGGTCACCATTGTCGTCTGCGCTTCAGTTGGTTGCACGAGTAAAGCGTACATAGGCTATTACACCCAATTTACTGTAGACTAGTCTTATTTGACAGTGTATGACAGCGCTCTGTCTGACACGCCCAGTCTCTGTTAGCTGGTCGCACTATAGTGCTCGGCGAGATTCTCAGCACTAAGCTGTCTGGCAAATTTCATACGTTTCCAGTATCTCTTCCGCCTGGCACGATCCCTTCTTACTTGAGATGGGGGTTTCTTCTTTAACTTTGGCTGTCCTAATTTTACATCGGAATAATCTTTAATTTTCTTATCCGTATGTTTGTTAGAAGCACGAGTTGAAGATTTGCTCTTTCTACGCTTCTGCTTTCTATTTGGCAGCTTTTCTTCGGAAGAAACTTCTTTCTTGTCCTGATGAGAAGCGGTTTGTCGACCGGAAGCGATGTTCTTCAATGGCGTCGACTCTCCATTCTTGGCGGGAAATTTAGTGACGAAAGTAAAATAATTCCTCTGTCGTATAATCTTATACGAATGACACTTTCTTCCTCTCTCAAGAATGCAGACGATCTCTAGAAGGTCTCTTGGTATAAAATTGGAAGCAGTAAACTCCGTTTTATCCATATTTTAATTATCCAAAATCCCCCTTTGAAATTCGCGTGCGGCATCTTTGAGCGCCATCTACATTTTACATCATCAGAATCGTCTTCTTTGTCGGTGTTGTCATCATCATCATCATCATCATCATCATCATCATCATCATCATCATCATCATCATCATCATCATCATCATCATCATCATCATCAGTACTTAGCAATAGCAACATCACCAATAAAAATGTCCGTCCATTTATCCATTTATCGTCCACCTAAACGCCCACCCTCCCGCCCTACCACCCATCCATATGCCGGCCATCCATATCCATCCACCCATAGACCCACCCTTTAACCCATCCATGTACCAACACACCCATGTATGCTTCCATCCATCCCTCCATCCACCCATTCTTCCATACAATACTCTCTCCTTATTAATGATAATAACAGAAATTGAAGGAGCAACAAAACCGAGCAAAAGGCGGCAAACTCTATATGTCATAAGCAGATATAAAGCAAGGGAAATAATATATAGTAGTTTGTTGTGCTATCTGTATGTGTCCAATCCCTGACTGTCTTTACTTTACTTTACTGGTTGCAAGGTGTCACTTGGTGTGTTACCTTACTAACCTGTGTTACGAACACTCACTCAGGTGAGTAAGTACGAGACCTGAATAGATGTGAATTTCACTTATTGTAGTTGCATATAAAATAAACAAACAAACCGAATCATGGCGGTGCTTCTTTTGTGGACCTGTTTTACCTGTTTATTGTAGCCTTGTGGTCACCTGTTGAGAAAAGTCTGACCTCTTGATTGCTCTCTTGAGTGTGACATTTTCTTGTGCTTTTGTCGCTTTCTTACATGGTCCTGGGTCAGGTGTGGTACTTGATTGTATCGATTCCTGATCTTTGCCTTCGCTTTCTTACTTTTACTTATCGTAAATAATGAACGTGTCCCTGGTACAGAAATAAAACTAGGAAAATATATATATGAATTTTGAAAAAAACGCCATTTAAAATATTTTTTCTTTCTGTTCAATTTTCCTATTATAACGTTTCCTGTTATAACTTAATTTTGTTGATATTTTACTGCAATCACTCTAATTCTTACATTGGTTTTTGATAAATTGGATATTTGGTCTGCCTTCGGGCCGCGACCCATCGAACCTTGAGATTATTTGATTTAAAGTTTCATTTTCATTCTGTATCATTTTTTCAAACATAATATTGTTTCGATCTTGTTCACTCTAATACTTACATTGGTTTTCATAAAACTGATAGTGGAGCGCCAGCGGCCCGCTAGGTATCTCCTAGGATTGATCCCTTGGGTACACCAGATAAAACTGGGAATGGGTCTGGGCCTTGACTATCTAATACTTCTTGCAATTTCTGATTGCGCAGTGAGAACCACAATCTGATCAACTTATTGTCAGACATGTAGATGATGCATTGATAAGTTAGGGGCCTTTCATGCAAACCAAACATCTATGTGTCTTGATCCACATCTGAACTAAGGGTGAGGTTGGTGCACCGTTAAACCGGTTTAAGCCACCCAGTAAAATATTTTACTGACCTTTCCAAGGCGGTACTTCTTTTGTAGATCTTTTATGTTTTTCTGTCTTGTGTTTGCTAAGCATTTTTATTCGTCTGTTTATATGTGCCTTGTGGTCACCTGCAGGGAAAGGGCTGACTTCTTGGCCCTCGTTTGTGGTGTCTAGCTGTGAGTTTGTTACTTTCCCATTGGTATCCTGGGTCAGGTGTGGTACTTGATTGTATCGATTCCTGATCTTTGCATCCTTACTTACTTTGTATAGTAGCCTCCTGTTTGGTAACTTGTCCGTTCTAAGGCGGTGGTTCTGTTGTTGTTGACTTATTTTTATGTACCTCCCCTTGTTTGTGGGGGTTCTGTGTTGGTCTTTGTTTTTGTATGCATTACTTTATGTAAATTCTAGTTTTGCGATCATCTTAATTGACGAGAAAGAGCTGGTTGTGTTGCGTTTAAAATATCGTCTTTCGGATATTTCCTGATCATACTCACCTACCTTTTGTTTCCACGATTCACCGCACATTCCTGGTGATTTATATTTAAATTTCGTGCATAGACTGCATCAACCGGATTTTGCAAGACCGCTGACTTCGGAATCGATGCAAACAGTCAAAGGTTATTCAGAAACCTTGATATTACTGACTAATTTATACTTTAGGGGTTTGCCCCGCATGTAAGCGACACAGGTCTATAATTTGCATCATCATATTTTCTCCTTTTTAATGACCGGGGATATATTTACTGGTCGTGTGATTCATTCCAAATGCGAGCCAATATTGGTGAAATATATGAACACTCTGGGATTCACATTTATAGCCTAGCAGATTAGTGCAAAAATCATGCATTTAATGATGCAAGCTTGAAACTTGGCATGTTTTTTGTCATATCATAAAATTTAGTAAAAACCCGCTAGCCACGCAATGATCGCCATTTCCTGAAGGAAAATACAGCTTGAGCGTATATATGGACATAATTGGGCTGATTTTAATAATACCTGTATCCAAATGAATGTTTTAACACATAAATATAGAATTCCAAAATAAAAGCAGGAAAGGCGGCAAAGATCAGGAATCGATACAATCAAGTACCGCACTTGAGCCAGGATACCACTCGGGAAAGTGACACAACACAATTAAACATCACAAACAAGAGCCAAGAGGTCATCCCTTTCCCAGCAGTGACCACAAGGCAGCAATGAACACACGCAAAAGCATGACAAACACAAGACATAAATAAATTTTCCTTTTTAAAAGGAGTGCTTGCCTAGTTGATTGCTACAAAAAAGGGCAAAACTCCTTATTCCTAGCATGCATGTATTCAGAAAAAGTGAGTATGATCAGGAAATACCACAATTACAAACTGCAGACAAAACCCATGACACCACAAGGAAGAGCCACACAACAATCACAAGACACTAGCATGACTAGGGAGTCTAACTAAACAATGCAACCAGCTTTCTCTACCCATCAATATGATGGACTTGGAGCGCACGGATAGCTCAGTCGGTAGTCTGTTTAGCTCTGACTAGCTGGATACCACTTCCACACAGGTTCGAATCTCGTTAGCGTTGCCTCTTCCACTCGGTGCCGTGGGATGATATGTTTTGTGATTGTGACATTTCCTGGTAATACTCACTTACATTTTTTTATCATGTTGCAGTAACATTGGATGTGGACATCATGCTACTCGATTGTAGAAGAGTACCAATAGCCCTCCATTATTTTATTCACTGACCGCTGCAAGGCGGTGGTTCTTTTGTGAGTCCTTTTTTATACCCGCTTTTTTCCTTAGAAAAAAGGGAATATGAATTTCGTGTCAAAGTCGGTCCGTCGTTCGTCCGTCGTTCCGTCTGTCCGTCTGTCCGTCCGTCCGTCACGTTTCTTGTAAATGTATCTCCTCCTAAACCATTAGAGGAAGCAACTTCAAACTTTGCAGCTGAATAGGTCACATGATGTAGAGGGTACTGGGCAACATTTCGTGTGACCTTGACCAAAGGTCAAATATTGAATTTTCTTGTAAATGCATCTCCTCCTAAACATTTTGACGTAGCAACTTCAAACTTTGTAGCTGAATAGGTCACATGATGTAGAGGGTACTGGGCAAGGTCAAATAATGTTTTTCTTTTAATTGCATCTTTTCCTTAATTGTGGGATGTAGCAATATCAAACTTTGTTGGTGCATAGGTCACATGATAACGAGGGTTATGGGCAGCATTTTGTGTGACCCCAAGGTCAAGTTCAAATAATGTATTTTCTTGTAAATGCATCTTATCCTTAACCAGGGGATGTAGCAACACCAAACCTTGCTGGTGCCTAGGTCACATGATGTCGAGGGTACTGGGCACCATTTCGTGTAACATTGACCCCCTTGACCTTGAGGTCAAGGTCAAATAATGTATTTTCTTGGTAATACATCTCATTAACCATTGGCCGTAGCAACTTCAAACTTTGCAGGTACATAGGTGACATGATGTAGAGGTCAATGTCAAATCAAATATTTCTTATAAATGCATTTCCTCCTAAACCGTTGGACATAGCAGCTTCAAACTTTGCAGGTGCATAGGCCATATGATGTAGAGGATACTGGGCAAGGTTTCGTGTTTGTCATTGACCTAGAAGGTCAAGGTCAAAAGTGAAATAATGTACTTTCTTGTAAATGCATCTCCTCCTAAACGGTTGGACGTAGCAACTTCAAACTTTGCAGATACTTTGGTTAGCTCAAAAGCGGGTATTTGCGATGGTGTACCGTCGCCTGAAGTCTAACAGTTTTTTATATAGTCAGTGATTCAATTTGATAAAGTACTTTCATCCAGTGGTCCTTTACGAAAAATATCTCATTTGCATATTCATGAATATTAAGGAAAACTTTAGTAATGAGAGAAAAAAATCTTAGAAAAATTAAGGGATGTACATATATACGTAATTACCAATGTTTCACCTACCATGTGTTCTAGTGTATAAAACCTAGTTCCAATTCAATGCTTAGACATTGTACTTTTGCCATAATGTATAATATGAAGAATATTTATCATGAATACTCATGAATTTTAATGAAAATGGAAGAAATGAATGACGAAATTGCGAAAAAATCAAGGGGGTGCACTTCAAAAATAACTCATAACTCAGTTGTTAAGTCCCTATAGTGCCGAACCTGGTTTTAAATTAATGCTTAGACACAACATGTTTGCCAAAATGATCCAATTTATAACACATTTAAATTTAATTTCTCGTGAATATTGATGAAAACACGAGGAATTAGAGAAAAATACAGGAAAATTAAGGAGGTATACCTACAAAATGATTCATATCTTAGCTTTCAATTGCCCTATAGTAACAAACTTGGTACCATATAAAACGACATCATCCCAAGTTTTTCGAGTAAAAGAAAAAAAGTCTAAGATTAATAGCAGCTGAGATATGAGTAATTTTGTAGGTGTACTGCTATCAATTTGTATACATTTTTTATTGTATTTTTAAAGTTTTATTAATATTGAAATTATACAAATTAGATAGTTCTTATATCTCCTCACTAGGTAAAACTGTTATGCATAGACTTAAATTAAGAACAAATGTATAATGTTTGCTACCCTAGGACAAGAAACAATATTGGTAATATTGTAGGTATACCCCTTTATTTTTGTTGCATGCGAATGTCCTTTGGCAAAAGCCTCTTCACACAATTTGGACCCTGACCAGGCTCAACAAAATGTTGGGCCTGTCAACTGTTCAAGAAGTGAATACGTGTCTAATAAATGGGCCTATAGTCATGAGAAAAAACTGATTTTGTTGCTAGCGAATGTCTTAGAATTCTCTTAAGGCGTTTCGATGGCTGGCCAATAATAGCCCAACATTGATTGAATGGTGGTTTGATTTACCCCTTTCTTTTTCACCATTGATGTATTTGCTATTTATATAAAGGCTACACCAAAAGGGGTGGCAGCGCAGTGTGCTACGCTAATAAAATGATTTTGCTTCTCAGTAAATTAAAAAGACACATTCATATTTTCACTTCCCAGTGCATCTTTTACTCATGTTTTCTTTTACTTCTTTTGATTGAACAATAATGCACATGTAAATGATTATAGGAAATCTTCATACCAACAAAAATAATTCAGAATCTGATTCTACGGAATTGGCCGAAGGGTTCCGAATAATATCACATTCCCGTCTGCGTAAGCTTGCAGCATTCGGAACTGCCTCGGGAATCAGCCCCTAGTTCTGTTTTCAAGATTGTCATTCTGTTAGATTCGTAGTACTCAAATAGTATCCTAACCCTTAAAGCGCCAATCGCAACAAAAGTCGTCTGCTTTTCTCATCTGTTGAAATATTTAAGAAGCCTCTATGACAGACAGTGTAGACCCAGATCAGACAGCTCCTATAGGAGCAGTCTGCTCAGTGTCCACGCTTTTTGCTTCCATACATAAATTCGCCAGCAATGTCAGGCAATTATTTGCAGCAGACGACATTTTCAGACGCATTTTATTTCTTGGCGCTTTAAGGGTTAAGAAAGCTCTCACGTACACCTGTTCCTATGACGTCTGCTGCGTGAAAATTTTCGTTTCCCCTCATCATAATTGTGAAAAGATGAAATTAAAGTGAAATTATAGAAACTGAGGTGAAACAACAGAATCAAACACACAATAGAGTGGTTAACACGTGCTACTCGTCCGTATCATAGAGAAATGTGATTTAATTAAATGCCAAGATTGTCATGTTTTAGAAGAGAGTGTATGATCAAAAATTAACTATCTTTTTTTTCTCAACCAAACACGTGATGTTCAAAGCCAGTATTCAATTTCGGGCCACTATCGACCGCAAGCGAAACGCCATTCGGATGGCGTTTCGCTTGCGGGTCGATAGTGGTCCGAATTTACGTGCTTATTGTATTGTGGGTGCTCGAAAGATGGGTTACAATAAGGCAAGCAGAAAATTTTAGGAAGGCTCACCAACGCTTTAAGCCATTTCTCATTCTTATCAATTGGACTAGTCCATTTTAGTTTTAAGGGTTGTTTAAGTGATGATTTTTATATTTATTTAAATTATACGAGAACTTTCTGTAAGCAAACGGTGAAGATCCTGGTTAAATGTTGCTCTCTGTGGCGTCTGATTTGGGTCTGTACTGTTTTCCTATATCCCAAAAAGGGTGCTGGACTTTTATTGGGTAAACCCACGGACAATCATTCAAGCCGCACTGACCAGCATAAGCGCATATCTGTATTGTTTTCATATGGACATTCATGACGTAACAAAATCCGTCTTAAGCGAGACTCAAACCAATTTCCCAAACTACAGAGACTAGCTATTAACTTGAATTTCGCCTGTAGCAAGTTTAGTCATGATACTTCCCAAAATGCGAATGATTGCAAATGCGCTGATCAGACCACAGGTGCTTGAAGTTCGATCCTTAAATCACCCCTATAGCATCAAAAACAAAAGGTCACAATGTCATTACGTAGTGACATTATGAGATTTTCGGTTTTAGGGTTTATAGGTGATATAAGCATAGAACTTCAAGCTCCTGTGATCAGACTGCGCGGATGCACAGTCTGGTCTGCGCTTTTGCTGTTCGCAAGCGCCGAAGACAGGTTTTATCGCATCGAAGCTTATTATTATGAACCTGGTCCAAGCAAAAATACCCTTCTGATATATTCACACGTTCACCATCAATTTAAATGCATTTTGCGAGAGCCATTTAGGAGGGAGTGCGCCGATCAGCACTGTGATTCTACGCTGAACTACCCAACACTGACAGTGCTCGGTACCCATCGTGAGTGAGTTAGTGCTGAATATCATGACTACTGGGGAGTTTGCGAATACTGGGCTCTTCCCTCGTGCTGCGACTAATAATTCCAATCATCTTTTCTGATTATGAATGCGTTGGAAGGGTGATTCGTATTAATTGTTATAATGATATAAGAAAATGCTAAAATCTAATCATAAGCAAGCTGGCATTTTCATATTTGTTCGTGTTTCTTTAATTTTACTTCAATGATTGACTCAAGTGAACGAGGCATTTGGAGAAACGAATCAACCCAAAAATGGGATTGTTCTATGAATGTTGTCTATAATACTTTATAAAAGATGGGGAGGCTATTTGGGCCTCGACAAAACCTGTCTTCGAGGTTTCCGACAAAGCGAGGCCCAAGCCAGTCTCCTCAGCTACAGAGAATAGTTAAAACAATAGAATTTCGACAGGTTAGTGCGTGCTAGAGTGCAACCTGTCTGCGACGATTGATGTTTGGCAGGATAAGGTTTAGCTCCTTCTAACTGAAAAAGCTACGCACATCAAAGGGAAACTACTGTATCAAGCAATGATTCTCTACAATTATGTCCCTTTTCAAAATGAGAACTCCTCTTAAAGGAAAGAATTTGCTCCCAGAGGGAGCGAATCCTTTCCATTAAGAGCAGTTCCTTAAGGTTTGGACAATCACGTTTACCACATTAGGTGAGCTCCATTGAGTGTTACTATTTTTATTACGCATGTGCGTATACTGCGTAATGGAGCTTTGACATGATAAGGGTTAGCACATTTAAATGAAAAAGTGATCAATACATTTTGACAGTAACAAAACGAAAAATTGATTTTGATTGATAAATCAAATTATGAACAAGCTGTCATTTTCTGTTTGTTTTTGTAATTTATACTAATTATAACGGATACTGATTTTAGATTAGAAAGAAAATAACGGAACGGTCTCCAAAAGATAATCAAATGTCGTAAAAGAGTGGCAATAACATGGGTATTAGGTGACAGACTGCATGCATGATTGTCACAAACTTTGTTGATTGCTATGTTGTTGCCTCTTTAATAACACGGCGGTGGGTCAGGCCTTAGACTCAATGACGACCCTGACATACCTAATTCCCCTCCCGAGGGGTACCCACTATATTAAGTGTGCGTAGGGACATGCCAATGAAAGGGGTCCTTTTTCAAAGGTTTTTTTTCCTGTTTTTGTTTTGTTTGATTTGATTAATAACGTCCCAGTAAAAAAAAATTAGTAATGTCGGTATGGGTCTTCCTAGGTTGAACCAGTACTAAGCAAGGATTAATGTGTCTTGCTCAAGACGCCGGGGCTCGAACCCGAAACCCCTCGATCTCGAGTCATGCACTCTATCGCGGAGCCACTGCACTCCCAGAGTCTGTAAAGAACGGGGTTATGCTTTAACACCAATAAAGTGGGAAGGAATTAGAAAATACTGTAACAACGGTGTAAAACAGTATACAAAACAAAGATCTTAATGAAAATTGGTAGCTTATTGAAGGTCAAAAGTATTGCAGAATGCTCCCCTTTGTAAGAGTGTATTAATCCGGAGAATAACTACGGTAATAACAGGTAGAAATGTTCAACATTTATCGATGCGATTCAACTGCCACCTTTATTGTTGTAAATTTACTCTTGTGTTTTATAGTGGAGAATTAATCAAATTAAGCATTCTGCTGTTTTCAAATTTGTATGTTCACTTTTATCTATTAACTTATCCATATATATCTCTTTTTTTTTGGGGGGGGGGGGGGGTGGGGGGGTCGTGCAGATTTTTTGTTATTTATCTATTTCTGCCACATGGAAAAGGTGAAAAGAAAAGAAAGCTCCCTGTACATCGATATAATGCAGAGCCACAGCATGCACACGGACTTATATCAAAACACTTCATTCCCATTTTCGTCACTTTTTCTCTTTTTTCTATCTTTTTTCCTCTTGTCTATTATAATTTCTCCTAAGCGCGCATCTCACCACTTCCAAGTTAGGAGAAAAAGAGTAAAAGCGGTACTTTCATCTGTGCCCACGCATGGATTTTCTTCAAACTTTGCATATTAATAACTCATTATAGACGAACTATGAAAATGTACTTATCGAATTAGATAGTTAAGAATAAGGCTTAGGAAGCAACCCTGACGCACTCCACCTTTGAGGTGGTACCTGTCTCTAAAATTCCATGTTATAAATCTATAGTTTTGTTTATTTCTATGATCTGTCATCTAGATTGAATCCAAAATACCATAAACATTATTTTAATACCACGAAACCATTTGGATAAATTATGGTTTACGTTTTCAGAAGAAGTGATTGTAAAATTTCAATATTTTTTTTTCAAAAATTTACAAAACATTCAACATTCAATTCAAAAGATGGATATGTTCTAGTCTTTGTCAAGATATCATATTATCACAAAACATGCTATATATATACTAATGATCTGAGCCAAATATTATGAAAATCTAAAACCGGTAACTTTGTCATTTCCTACCTCTTATGAGTATAGGTCAGTTTTAACAAAATTAATTATTTAGTTGAAATGAATCAGTAGCTCGACATATGGAGGTTGTTTTTAAATCTACTTCCACTATTCTTAAAGAAAGACATGTTTAGACAATTTTAAATGATTCAATGGTCAGAAATGCCGAAGGTCCTGGCCCTGTGTCATGGTACTATTGGGCCAAGACAATGTGTATCACTTCCTCAAGTCCTGCATGATATTGTTTAAGAAACATAATATCCTAACAATAAACATGTGAAAACAAGAAAACTAAATATTTCCTTTACATCCCAACTGAACTAGAGGAACCACATTTTGGTGCCGTGACCAGGATAAGGTGTAACAGAGTCTTATCAAAGGTATCATAAAACAGTGGTCTACATGAATAAGTGAGGTTCAGAAACGAAACTGTATGCCTAGAACATACAGCCAGCTAAAGTATAAATGTTGCTATTTCATGAAAATCAGCATCAGTTCCACAAAACAGAATGAACAGAGAAGATTTAAGCATTAAATTAGCAATACCATTAAAGCCAAGAGTTATATGAGACCAAAATGGTTAATTTTAACCAATAGGTTTGACAGGGGGTTATTTTTGTGAAGCAGGTTTATTAATGAGTCTTACAATTATAAAATAATAGATATAAGGTTCTTCTATTGTATGAACTGACTTGTCATAAGGTTTCTCTTCTGTATGAATTAAAATTCTTAATAATGTTACATATTAAGTGTAACATTGGCTAGATGTAGTTTTAATGTTAAAAACTAGATGTGGTAAGTACAGGTGTCAACATATTGTATCATTTTGGCTAATATTATTTTGTAAGCACTTCATTAAATAAGAATCGTTGCACTTAATATCAAAGAATATTGTTTTTTTTCTTTTTCCAATCCATAACAGGGGAAACACTGAACATATCAACTTCTACCAATAAACATACTAGCATGATGATTCAAACTAAGCAAGTATTCAAGTATGTTTTACACTGAAACATATTTATTGTATTTTTTACATTTCGATGAATTAGGGCCATGTGTTTACATCAAGTTGAAAAAATATGTTACCGGTCCTTGAATTTCATGAAATTTGGTCTACATATTCTTAACATATATGGATAGTTTATATGTTGAAATGGTATCTTGACAAAGACCACAACCTGTAAAAATGTTAATTCCCAATTTGACTGAATACAAAATATACAGTCGAAAATTGGGGTACCATGCTATAAAAATGAATGCCTACCCAATATCCTAATAAATACAAAGCAATTTTAAATAACAACTAACTTATCAATGATATAGTAATTTAATAAAACAGTTCTCCGCCCGTTACATGATATGTCAATTACTTTAGAAATGATTATAACTGGGTACCCTAAGGTATTACAGTGATATCATTCATGACGTCATAAATTAGCAATGGAATTGCATAAAAACTCAAATGCACCATGAATATTAAAGTTATACCCCAGACAATTAAATAACATAATATTATCAAAATCCAAGCGTGGGCAGACTCCCATGTTAATTTCCCATACCATGCAAGAGCCCATTTACACTTTTTTTCTATTTTGGAAGTGTCTAAGCTTAACTAGATTCTTATATATGAGCAAGTACATGAGATTTCCAACAATGTGGTATGAGCGACCAGCAAAGCCTCAGATCAGCCTGCGCATATGCGCAGTCTGATCAGAGCCTTTGCTAGTCGCTAGAGTATTCTATGATTGTGAAGCTACTGACTGAACACCATTCGGAGTTTCTTAGCTTAAAAGGAGGCTGAAGAGGCTCGTCTGAATCTACACTTGTCAAAATGCCACATTGCTGGAAATCACATGTCACGATTCATATTTTAACCAACTCCTATTCCTAGTATGACACAACAGCTGTTTTGTCGGAGTGAGGGTCATTCAAAAGTGCTAGACTTCATGTACGCATAAATACGCTATGGTGATGGATACAATATGGACTAAAACTCATGCGTTGACTCATGTTTACATAAATGTACCATTTATCTGTACAAATATTGTTCAAACTATTAAGAAATGAAATATAATGACACCCATACGGGCTTTATTAGACCTACAAGTAACTTTTTTATTTGCGCAAATGGTTAAAGGTGTATTTCGCGAGACGCGGCACAGAATGAGTGGTTGTATGTCCCCTATAAAAGAGGGTGCTACGTCATTGTTTCTTCATTGAACTTCCAGAATGCATCTTCTGCTTCTAGTCGTAGTGGCCGTTGGCCTTGGGACTGTCAGAGGTAATTATTATTATTATTATTATTATTATTAGTAGTAGTAGTAGTAGTAGTAGTAGTAGTAGTAGTAGTAGTAGTAGTAGTAGTAGTAGTAGTAATATATTATTATTATTATTATTATTATTATTATTATTATTATTATTATTATTATTATTATTATTATTATTATTATTATTATTATTATATGTTTTAAGATAAAAGCTTGCAATTAAGGTAGAACCGGACTTATATCAGCATGTGTCAATAAAGTTACCATCTTTTGATATGTTAAAAAATAGCTCAAAACTCATTTAGTTTGACAAAAATAACAGGACCTTACCGTGGTTTTTAAAAAGTTATTAAACTTTAAAAAAAATGAAAAATATGAGTTTTTCAAGATATTAATTTCTCATATTTAAAAAAAAATGAACGTGAGAAATGCCATATTTTTCTGGGAATACACTACATGCTATTGGCTAAGAAAAGAAAGCAAAAGCAGCGAAGAATAGGCGTGTAGCTTATTTTTAAGCTAAAATATAAAATCTATTTTGTAAAAAACATTAAGGCCAAAAAATCGTTTAAATATAGAATGAAAAATGTCACACAATGTAACTACAGAAACAAAAAACTTATTTCTTTGAAGGGAATTTTGCATAGAAACTTTTAATTAGTAAAAAGCATATGTCACCGTGCTCGTTGTTTTTCTTTTTTTGTGTTATTTTTTTTAACCTCTGAAAAAAAACAGGCATGGAGTGCCATACCTGTTTCATCATGTAGAAAGCAACATTGTTTGAGTTGATGTTTTATGTCCCAGAAAGACAAAATTAGCCATATCGGGATGTCTTGTGTGCTAGCCAGTACTGAAAACCTGGCATGGGAACACAGAACGGCAACTGCGTGCTCAAATATCGATATCATAGGCTTCAGTACTGTGTTTTCAGGGTTTAAGTGACCCCCGTTTTTTGCTGATTATTCTTTAATGCTAATTTCAACTGAAAAATAAACTACAGAAATGAATTTAGTTATAGGCCGCGTAATTTTTTCCCACTTAAATATGGTGTTTAATATAGGCTGGTATTAGATGGAATTTTGGCGTGTTTCTGATTAGTCCCTAAGTGAACCTAACGATATAAACAAACTATGGTTCGTACAGATCAGTGGTGCTTATTCGTGCATCAAGCTATGATTCGCCGCTTATACTACTAGAATTGCCCCTCAATTAGAGC
Source organism: Loripinus fragilis (assembly GCA_964019695.1). Classification (NCBI taxonomy): domain Eukaryota; kingdom Metazoa; phylum Mollusca; class Bivalvia; order Lucinida; family Lucinidae; genus Loripinus; species Loripinus fragilis. The sequence goes on from OZ026530.1 coordinate 68,393,272, forward strand.
ACAGTTTTTCGTTATGAAGGTCTCTTCACCCTGAAAATATGCATGCGCATAGTTACTAGATTTTAATTTTGGTGGAGAATGATATCAATCTCACTGCTCTGATATCTTGTAAAAATTAAAATTACTTGGTTTTTGTTGGAATGAAAATACCCGTTTAGTACCCATTTTTGTACTGTCAGTGTAATACACCGGAGGTGAGTTCAATAATGCGAGAGCTCGCCGGGCGCTCGTTGACTGGTACCTATCTTTATTCGTTATGTGTAAAGCCTGACACCAGTATAACGAGCGCTAGCAAGCACTCGCATTGTTGAACTCGCCTCGGAGATGAGTTCAACAATGCGAGCGCCCCAACAAGCGTTTGTCAGTGTGATCATTGCATTGTTGAACGATAGCGAGCGCTCACTCAATAAAAATGGCTGCGCCCAGTAACAAACAAATCAAATTGCCCCATTGGTTGGAAATCAAAGCGAAACACCTTCCTACCTTCAGTTTAAATTATTCCATTTCATTTATCCACACAAAGAAACATACATCGTCATTCCGAAAGTCGAATCTGAAAATATAGCGTGCATAGTCCCTCACGTAAACCCACTATTGTTTTGGTAGCCATCTTTGATTCTCGGGCGATACACCTATCCAGCCAGCGCTTGCAAGCACCTTGGCGAGCGCTTGCGTTCAGGGAGAAAACACTCGATAGCACTCCGGGCGCTCGCATTGTTGAACACGCCTCTGGAATAGATATTGTAGTATTTGCTCAGCTATAAAATGTCCATTAGAGATTACAGCAGAAGATTATTTTGTAACATCAAATGGTGCGGTTTACGATGCAATCCAAGCTGCTTATATAGTTCCACGGATAATAGGTTTTTAACGCGTTTCATGCCTACCAAGTACCATCATTTTGCCTGCTTCCGTCTGTCTACCTAACTGTATATTTTGTTCATGTGTCTGTATGTGCGAACATACAACTAGAAATGCACAGGCCTTAAAATACGAATAAGATCACAGATGTACGGACACTTACATGTACTACATTTCATTTTATATTTAACTTTAACTGCTTCTTTATATGATGGAAGAATATGCCTGTTTTCATATGGGAATGATGAGATCAATAAGCACACCCATTCATTGAATAGCTAGGCAAATGGGCGCTTCCAACTAAGAGGGCATTTTGTGCAGTATACATCTATAGATGTAGCCTTTCGTTTGGGTCAACGTCTTTATGACATGGTTAGATAACTGAAATATTGTTGACTATGCTGATAAACAGCAACGCAAGCCACTATGCAGCTTCATTTAAAACCCACTGATGTATTGTAAATTGTCTTATATTAGTATATACATGGTTTTATATTCAACTGATAATCATTGATCCGTGTCGCTCATGGTACAAGCAGGGAATGTTATTTGGCATAAAACATTAAGAATGTTAAAACTGCTTCCTATCCCAGCATTTATGAAAACGTATACAAATTTCAAAAAAATATATTTGGTTAGGGTTTTTTGGTTATTTTTCAAATTAAATTTAAAATTCCCAGTTTAGATTTAAAATTATAGCCAAAAAAAACAGTGTTCCATTTGAAGGGATATACTACTGTAACTAAATTTTCTGTACATCTAAAATCAGTGCATTGAATGGTCTGTACTCAAAAGCAATTCATTACAGCGTTGTCGGAACGTTATATGCTGGGTAATTTTATGTCGTTGCTGCCCTCTGCTGATTTTTTTCGAGATAAATTGTTTTAAAAATATATCTTTCAGGGTTACGAGTAGAGTGTCAAACAGTATGGGTCCAGATAATGCTTGACATTTTTAGCCTGATCTGGGTTCAGGCTGTTGCAAAGTTTAGCAGGCAAATATCCGATGTAGTTGGATCTAAATAAGGCGTCTTTTTGCATTCAAGAAGAATTAAATTGTAGATAAGGTGACTAAATTAAGGAGTCAGTGCTGAAAGTAAACGCTCTGCATGGAACATGTGGTGACATTGGTGTAACTAGAAATATGTCAGTGGGACACAGATGCCCCCGCCTAGGGCCATTGTTGCACAGAAACCATTTTTTCGTACCAGACTTACACCAAGGGTGTTATTTTGTATGTTTAAATATATACAGATGTTAGAAAAATCCCCAGAACATATGGAAAACGTGATATACAATAATGCTTACCTCAAAATGATTAAAAAACACAATATAAACATAACTATGATACTTACATTTCGAACCCATGATGATGATCTCCGTCAAAAGGGTTGTGCATTCTAGCCCCCTACCCCCCCCCCCCCCCCCCCCCAAAAAAAAAAAAAAAAAAAAAACATATACAAATAAAAATAGATTCATCTACCTACTATTAAAGGTATAACTATCGCTTATCTGCAAAATTTACAAAACAATTCCGTCGATTCATTTACATACCACATGCAATGGTGTGTTTTCAGAATAATTATTGCACTAACGTAGATGTTCTAAAATGTTGAACAATAGTTGCCTGCCAAAATGGCTTAGACAAACAGACACACAGATTAGACTGAGAAGCAGTCTGATCAGAATCTTCCCTTTTTGTTAGGCCTAAATGAAATATATGTGTGGTTCCTGTTGCATACCAACAACATTTAGGGTAGGTAGGTAGGGAAATTATGAAATTTTGTTATAACATTTAACAAAGAAAATAGTGACAAAATCTGAAAAAGTGCCCATTTTAGGTTTTTTTTCTCGAAAGACCAATTTAATGTTTAGGGTAGGGTTAAAAAATTAGGGTAGGTAGGCCAACAGGAACTATACACATATAATTAGACTTTTCGCTTACTGTAAAGGCGGTAACTTTAATATTCATATCTGGGCGTGGTTCGGCTATTTCATCTGCTAAACAAGGGAAATCAGGTTCTGTTTATAATTTGGTGAAGAATTAATAAGTTGTTTGGGCCGCGCAAACGTGCGTGCATTTCATGATAATCCTAACCGTATATACACTGAACTCACATTTATGAACCCTTTAAGCGCATAGTCACAAAATGTATGTTTTTTGTCGTCCACTAAAATATTAGAAGCCTCATAGACAAACAGTGTGGACCCAGATCAGACTGCTCCTGTAGGAGCAGTCTGGTCTGAGTCCACAATGTTTGCCTCTATGCTTATGTTAAATAGACTTTTTAAGATGCATTTATTTTGCTGGCGTTTTAAGGACTAAATAATAACTGAGGTTGTGGCACAAGATGATACAGTTACTTTTGAATAAAACCACGCCTCATTTTCAGCTTTTACCTATGTCTAAGGTTGACCAGTCCTAATTACGCATTCATGAGGCACCGCCTTTACAGTAAGCGAAAAGTCAAAGAATACATTTCATTTAAGCCTTATTTACTATTCAGACGAGTACTTTGTGAATTCCAGCCCTGATAGCCAACAGTTTATTTGCGAACAGAAAAAGATATGTGTTCGAAATTTTAGAACATTTATGAACGTATAACATATTCAGGTCCCTAGATAAAAGTGGATATAGAGGATCTTAAATGAGTGCTCATGTATTATTGAATTTATTAAACGAGTTGAAGAAAAGAGATAAAATGCGAGGCTTGCCGAGCATTTTATCTCTTTTTCGCTTCAAGTATAATAAATTCAATAATACAAGAGCACGAATGTTAGAAACTATTTATCATTCGACATTAAGAAAACTTTGAAATCTCATTTCTGGCTTAAAACGTTATAATTTTGTCATTACAGTTATGTACACAACGTTGCTATGGACGTCACAACGTTTCCCGTAAATCTGTAACCCACTAGTGGTTTATCGATTTTACTGCATGGCGTTATTTCACTCCCAGACGCGACGTCATATGATATAGAGGATATTTACATTTTTGAGGTGAATACCAAATATATTTCATCGAGTGCGGTGACTACGCACTCGTGAAAAATACTGATTATTTTCACCGCACTCGATGAAATATATTTGGTATTCACTTCAAAAAAGTAAATATCCTCTATTTATTTAATACTCAACGGAAATACAGAAATCGCAACCTTACTTTTTACTTGGTCGTTTCTCGTTCGATTTGACTTTTGCAGCGTGTTCATTGGGTATAACATTGGGTGTAACCTAGAAAATGGCTTAGAATCATATTTTAACGAATGAAACGCAAGAAATCAGCATTTAAAGAAAGTCTATTGGGTGTGCCTTAGGGTAGGCGTCACGTGCAAACTGGCGCTACGCCAGGTCAAACAGTGACGTCATTATGTTTGATGTTGACGTCACAACATGCGTAGAGATTTTTTTGACAAATATACTTCACTTAAAACCTTATGTTAAAAATCCCAGCCACAAAATTGCCAAGAAAGCCTTGTTTTGCTACAGTTCTATTCTATTCTACAGTGAAAATATAAATCGTATCAGTCACTAGTCATGCTAGTGAAAAAATATGATATTTTTCACTGTAGAAAAATACCAGTTTTACTCACATTTGATATGCATTGAATTCACTGCTTGTGATAAAATAAAAAATGATTTTCTTTATCATATCTTACGAAACTGGTATGTTGTGGGTACTCAAAGAGCCATCTCAAAGAGACAGTTCTTTTGCGCACCCAATGCTTAAATGTTAAAAAAGAAAGGTAAGAAAATACTCACAATTTTACGCAACATTTTGTTTTGTTTAACTTGACTGATGGTATTTTTTTCCAGGACAGGCTCGATTACCAGTATATAGACGACCTTTTGAGACAAATAAGACGTGTTGCCAAGGATACGATGGTATGTCTTTATCCATTCAGAACACCTCTGCCCAGCCTCTCAGCTCAGAATATTAGGTCATTTCCTTTGTAATGGCTGATGGGTTCAGAATGGTCGTAATCCATGCAACCTATAGATGCCCCGCCCTTGGAAAATAAAAGTGGCCATAGGTTTCCTTAGGGATACTAGTATAGAATCCTTCGAGAAGCAATTTGACCTCTCTGTAAAATGTTGATGACTAAAAAGACCGAGTTTATAAAACTCTTTGAAAACGAACAAGAAATTTATAAATTTTAATGCTTATTAATGTTAAATTGTCAATAATTCATGACATTTGAACGTGTATTAGCATGATAATAAACAGATAATTACAATATTTGAGAGAGTTTAAAGTAAGAAAAGTCTTTATTTTTCAGCATTTAGTTCTTATAAGCAGTTGAAATTTCATACTTAGATAAGTTGAGCAGGAAAAACTTTTATAACTTCGGGTCCTGACCCCCCATTCCCTGTCAAAAAATCATGGAATCGTAATTTTGACCTCTGATGAACGAAAATTTGCATCGGATTGTGGCTGGGCCATATCAAGGGTCACACCAGGCTTAACAAGGATTGTTTCATTATGTTCTGGTTCCATTTAAGGAGCATGCAGCGGCCTTCATATCTTATTTACCCTTAATGCGCCAATCACAACAAACGTCGTCTGCTTTTCTCGTCTGTTGAAATGTTTAAGAAGCCTCTATGGCAAACAGTGTGGACCCAGACCAGACTGCTCCTAAAGGAGCAGTCTGTTCTGGGTCCACGTTGTTTGCTTCTTTACTTAATTCGTCAGTAATGTTAGGCAATTATTTGAGCAGACGACATTTTCAGATGCATTTTTTTCTTGGCGCTTTATTATTTTGTTTGTTTGTTTTGATCTTTACGTCCCATTAACACTCTTTCAGTTATTCAGGGACGGGTCTTCCTGGGTTGAACCAGTACTAAGCTGGGAATAATGTGTCATGCTCAAGGACACAACGCAGTGACGCCGGAGAGGCTCGAACCCGAAGCCCCTCGGTATTGAGTCAAGCACTCTACCACTGAGCCACTGCGCTTCCACTCTTGGCGCTTTAAGGGTTAAGAATGACACGCACTACTGTAGTCCTGAAGTTGTTACGTTTCATGTGTTTTCTAAAGTAGGTATAGACACTGTTCCCATTCTATAGCCAAAATGGTACCAAGGACGTTCATGCGCGGATCCAGAAAGTTTTGTTAGAGAGGGGCCAAGTCAACTCTGACATTCTTCTTTTTTTGTTGATGAGAGGAGAGAGGACCCAATACATCTAAAAGCGAGCCATCATCGGCCCGCCAGCGAAACGCCTTTTAAATGGCGTTTCGCTGGTGAGCCGGTGATGGTCCAACATTGACCCTGGATTAGTAGCTTTGTGATTTTCCAGGGGAACCGGACCGGTATTGCTAAAGAGCCCTAACACTTTGTTAATTTTCATGGGCTTGGGGTCCGGGCCCCCTGTCTCCTCTCTGGATCCGCGCATGTTTTGCTAAGTTCCTCTTTATGAGTCAGTTTCCAACAACATGTACAAGGTGGCATATATGCCCATCAAAGATTTAGATCAGACTGAGCATAATGGTCACGCTGGGAAGCCAAGGATGTCAATGCCAACGGAGCCGCGACATGAGATTTACAACAATGTGGTATATGCGAACACAAAAATTGGTTATCAACACCTATTATCGCTTAATGCAGGTCAAAAGTATTGCAGAATGCTCCTGCAATACTTTCGACCTTCATTAAGCTACCATTTTCCATTAAGACCTTTGTTTTGTCTACTTTTGAGTGGCCGCTTAAGACAGGTTTACTGTACATGTACTTACAGGTGAGGACTCAGAAGCTTGCTTCTTTTGTCACGGAATAGAGCCCTACCGTGGATTAAATATTTTACTGTCAGTTCCCCATGGCGGTCTTTTGAAGCCTAATAGTATACAGGATAGAAGGGATAGAGGATGCTGTACCACATGCACAAGCTCCAGTGAATGTATCTACGATCATGTCTGTAATTCCACATCAGCAAAAGAGGCGGGACTGTAAGCATAATATCAACATATTAGGCCTATATTGGCAAACACATATACATCCAGATGCGGCAAAAATTTGAACGTAGAATTGAAAATTAGACTACTTCTTATCTATCAATTTTATCTTTTGCTTTGGGTGCTCAAAAAGAACCGTTAGTCAAGGAGCTATTTTTTTGAACATTAGCTTGGCACAATTGTCCAGCCAGAAAAGGTTTGACATCAGAAATAGTTAGAACAACCCTTCCACGACAGTTCTAGACACGTCGTACAGTAAAAATGTGGAAGCAGTTTTTCAGGAGGAGCCGTTTTGTACACCTACCCCATTTTTACTATAAAACACAAAATTGCGACATTTGAATTAGAAATGGTATCCAGGTGGTGCATACAGTCATTCTTTACTGCCAAAACATTGATAAGGACCTATACAATTATGAAAACAAATTGTTTGCATCCAGAAGCACAACTTTTATGTAATAAATGTCATTTACGTTATATCTTCAATTACACCTTATAAAATCAATAAATTTTGTTTAAGTTTAATTTGATAAGCTCTTTAATTGGTTAATAGGTTTAACATACCATGTTTGGAAAAAAAATAATTACCTGACTGTTTCAAAACTGCAAACATCTTGTTTCTATCATAATTACTTTAAGAATTATAAGCTGTTGAATATGATAACCCCAAATAAAATGTTGAATCTGGTTAGATCCATTTCACTTTGCAAGTTAATATATAATACCATCTGCTGACTTTTTAAACCATAATTGAGCATTCTATCGATACACGATAGTAAAAAGCTTTACTTAACTGCGTTTCTGGTGTAAAGTTCCATATTTTGATGCTTGCATGACAATATGTAACGTACATTACAAATTTTAAGACTTCCAATATATATTGCTAAATTTTAAAACCTTTTTTGTTTTAAATTTATAACAGGACAGCAAGTTGTTCTAAAATAGTTTTCAGTTTTTATTAAGTTACTATACCTATAGGCACTTACATTTGCGATATAGTTTTTATATCCACAAAATATCCTTTTGATTTGTTCAAAGTTAAAGATTCTAAAACACGTAAATAAAGACACAGATAGCTCTTCAGTAACAGTAGAAGAATACATTCCATTTCTGTCAAATTTATCAAAGTAATAAATATAACCATATCAAATATCATAAAGTCCTATGTTTGTCCAAAATCTTATCCAAGACAGTATACGATTGGGCCCTGAAAAAGCTAAAATATAAAGGATATGTATAATGCAGATGATGACACATTACTTGTTTAGCTTTTAAATTGATTTAAGTTTATTTTTTGCATACCTTTGTAGTTTATTTAATGAAACGGTTAGTACATTTGATCATTTGCTAAACTAATGCCACTTTATAAGGAGAGGTTTTATATACATTTAGAACAAATATTTCACTTAAAATGGGTAAAATCAGTTATAATGGATGACAACGATCTTAAGTGATAGATCATATCCAAGGAACACAGGCTAATTGCTGCTTAAGAAACAATTTTAAACACATACTACATTATCAGTCAAGCGTTATGTCAGGCGGAATTAGACATTGTGACACTCAAGTGATGGAAAAGTAAAATGTTTAAAAACATGCAGTCATGAAATCTTATTCCTTTTTAGCAATCCATGCTTCAATAACTAATGATTATTTTCACTATACCGAATGTAGCATGGCAAAAGTTCTACAGGAGTCTTGTAAATAGAATTCTAGAGATCAAAGTGCCATATGTATATAAAACATAAGAATGCTATAAAATCAAAATCGACACAGTTTGTTTTAAAAAATATATTGCTTCTTCAGACAGTAAACAAGTGCATTATATAATTAGGAAATTATACAAAAACGCAAAGCATGTTAAGGGTAGTGATTTATAGAGACATACAAAGAGTCAATTGTTCTAACAAACACTTTGTGCAGTATAGTTTTTGTCATTAATGCTAGACTTAAATGCAATGTCTAGAAAGGATCATGAAAGTATATATGCAGGTCATATTTGCAATGCTTCCTTCCAAAAGAAATCATACTTCTATTACTTGTAAAGGTAAGAATAAATTTTAGAAGTTGATAAAGCAGTGTCTCTATTGTTGTATATGCTATGTGATATAATATTCAAGATTTTGAATATCTTATATCCGATATGTTCTTTGACAGTAGCACAAGTATGAATTTCGTTGCCTTCTGATAAAAAACATTGCTGAACTCTTTTAATGTAATTTATACATGCTCAATTGAAGATTTGAACCACAACATGCGATTTTGGTACTTACCTCACATGGGCAAATGCACCGTTTAATGCCCTATTCTGATGCAGTGGAACTAACGTTTGTCGTAATCTACATTTACAAGCAGCAAGTGCTCTGATGTGTCTCATGACATACTTTTACAGGCTCACATGAGCCTTCATTGCTGAACCGAAATCAAATGTGCTTACTAATTTATCATCTATCATCAATTTAGTTTGATTTGAAACATACAAATGATTAATGGGATGCTATTCTTGCATCAATGATTATGTCATCCTTTGACATGCTGAATATCGTAATGATTTTATTTGAAAAAAGACGTTTAGACCACGTCTAATTGATAGAAATAATGCCAAAAAAATCAATAATTTATTTGAGTCCATTAATTTTGCAACAGCTACAATATAATCTTTACAATGCAAGAGAGTTTTTCTAAGTTATAAGCCTTGACCTCCCATATGTATGACCATAAAGAACCTTGAAAAAACCCTGTCCTATTTCATGGTCAATAAAATATCAGAACCAGACAAAGAGTATGATAAATGTCACCATCTTCTAAACTCTTTTAAGTCGGATGAAACTTCCAACTTTTATCAAATGGACCAGTACATTTTCGTTTTCAGAGTTGTTGGGTGTATTTTCTTTTCATTCAGACATCATGTAAGCAAACAGTAGAGAGTCTGGTCAGAAATTGCAGTCTGTGGCGTCTGATCTTGGTCTCTACTATATGTCTATGTCCCACAAAAAACAACAACGCTAGGCAAATATGGGTTAAATACTTTTGTTATATGTTACTCACATTAATTGTATTGTTTCTTCATCAAACTGGATAATCTTTGGATATGAAGCGGTTTTAACCATATATTTACATCTTCAAAGCAACATTTTTATAACCATCGTTTAGCCACTTCAAATCTACTCTTTCTCTTGTTATATTTTTGCGCCTGCACATTCAGGGGATACTGGTACATATCGCATTTGTCGTACGACATTCGTAAGATCTGAAAATTGAAGACAACTAAGACCAAACTCTGCATCTCTGGTCTCTTTGGTTACGTACAATTTGGCGGTTTTCTGTGAGATGGCAGTTACACAAGTGTGATAGGCGCCGGGGGCTGGTGTGCTGGCTCACGAATATAACAATATATATATATATATATATATATATATATATATATATATATATATATATATATATATATATATATATATATATATATATATATATATATATATATATATATATATATATATATATATATAACAATATATATATATATATATATATATATATATATATATATATATATATATTGTCGGTGTGTCAATGAAATATGGTTGTGGATGATGTTATATGTAAATTGTGGTTGCCTCATTTGAATTAAGCTATTTCAACAGAAGGTGGGACCATAAAACAAAAACCAGTAAATTAGTAAAATCTTACAACTCCATAATAGCGATACACAAAAAAGCAAAAAAGTACATGAAATATCATGTAAGCGTAAAATTAATTTTGCTACACACTTTCGGCTGAAAACGCTCCACAACGTGGACACTCAAACTTGTTGACAAGTTATGCAGAGTATGTTTGCTTTGAAACCAATGTATAATTATATATTGTATTTTGTATGACATATTGACAATAATAATAATAATAATAATAATAATAATAATAATAATAAAACCCACTATGAATCTGATCAGACTGCCCCTAAGGTTCATATTTTTGCCATGTCTACTGGAAGTCTTCTGCAGTATTATAATTTAATGGAGCTGTTCACATGATGGAATAGTAATAAAAAGAGTGACGTAACTAAGCAACTTTCAAGGGGGTAGAATATACGATTTGTGACCTCATTGTACGTCATTGTATCAACATTGTGGCCGTATTGCAGCTTGTATCTACAGTTAATGGCCCAGTTCCGAATCACTTTTACTTCAAGGCGTATTCCAAGTAGTTGCTCTGAGTAAATAAGATTTCGGTTTTACTATTACAAAGCACCATCATTCCCCTAATTAATGAACCTCAATTTGTATCATTCGGACTCTGCTATGTGTCATACCACGGCTTTGAAGTAGGCCGCCAATTGGCCTAGTTGCGGGTCATTTGCCCAGTTTCGAATCGCTTTAAAAATTCTAAGAAATTACATACAGTAGTACAGTTGCAATCAGGCTTTGACATTGTTGGCTTAATCACTACTTCCAATGACGAGTTTGGCGCATTATTTTACCGCATTCATTGCAGTAAACTTGCACGGACACAGAGAGTAACCAAAACGGGCAACCATCGGCCCGCAATAAGTGGCGCTTCGCTAGCGGTCGGATGATGACCCGACATCGGTAGCTTTGTACTTTTCCAACCAGTGATCCTAAGATAATCTACAGCTTTGTGCTTTTCCATGCGGGGAGGGTGGTCCGGACCCCCTGTACTCACTCCTGTGGATCCGCGCATGAATAAATGTCCTAAGACTATGAACATGTTTACCACTTGCAAGTAGTACCCCCGATTATACACCCTGGCTAATACAGGTAAACTTGGTCTATTAGGCAGTGTAGAGTTGAACTAGATCAGATAGCTGCTAGTGGGAGCGCAGTGGCTCAGTGGTAGAGTGCTTGACTCGAGACCGAAGGGCCGCGGGCTCGAGCCTCACCGGCGTCACTGCGTTGTGGTCCTTGATCAAGACACATTTATCCTAGCTTAGTACTGGTTCAACCCAGGAAGACTCGTCCCGCATAACTGAAAGATTGTTGAGTGGACGTAAAGAATCAAATCAAAAAAAAAAAAAAAGATAGCTGCTAGAGGCGCGGTTCTAATCAGGATCTGCACTGTCTGTCATTTGACGTATCGCTTTGTGATAGAAACAATAACATTCACTTTTCAGAGTATTTTTTCTATTTTTGTGACATTTTTATTTACCGTCTGTGCTCATTTCCTTTGTTATCTAGCGCACGCATATACAAACACGCGTTGTGAGAGAGAACACTGCCCCACCCGCCAACACCGGTCGACACACATGATACAATTTTCATCTGCTCTGCGTCTATTTAAGAGGTAAGCCATATATGATTAGTGCATGAGTCGTACCTTTTTAGCGGTTTTGTTTGTAACTTACCACATATGGGTACCATTTCCAATATGACTGCGTCCTTACTGTAACATATATGACGTCACAAGTCACGTGTTTCCCTACCTTGATGTTGGCTAGTTATTGTAATATTAAATATTATATAATATTACATCTACCTAAGTTACAATCAGGCGAGAGAACAGAAACAAAGTCAAGAATAGGGGGATAATAGTTAAAATGAACCGTGACATGTGATTTCCAACAATGTGGAATTTTGACAAGTGTAGACTCAGACGGGCCTGTGCAGCCTCCTTTTAAGCTTGGAAACTCCAAATGATGTTCAGTCAGTAGCTTAACACTCATAGAATATTCATGCGGCAAGCCAAGGCTCCGATCGGACTGCGCGTATGCACAGGCTGGTCTAAGCCTTTGCTGGTCGCACATACCACATTGTTGGAAATATCATGTCACGGCTCAAATGTATTTCTATAGGTGTAGACAAGTCATTAATAATGATGGAAAAACCCAAGACCTGGCGGACAGAGTATTTCATAAAATAAAAAACTGCACCGGATTCTATCCAATGATGATTGTCATGAACCTGCATCGCTCGAAGCTGGATGTTAACAGACGATTGGCGCCCGCAACTTTTGGTGATGAGTTCACCGCAAGGATATACAATGAGTACCATGGTAACGCCACCCTGTTGGCAGATGCGATGACCAATGCAACAAATCCTCTCAGTACAGGGTTCGGGGTTGATTTTCATGGTTTTAAAGACAATCCAGGTGATAACTTTGGAGAGCGATCATCCTTAGGTACGTGTAAATAGAGAATACTAGGTGAGTGTCTTTTGATATCAAGTTTACCAGGCAAGGCTTTGAGAACTCTTGTTGACATCGCGAGGCTTGACGGGCGATTCAACATGCGTTCTCAAAGCCGAGCCTGGTAAACTTGATATCAAAAGACGCGAACCTGGTATTCTATTTATCAGTTTATCAATTGTTAAACACTCTTCAAACTAGCGATTATGACGTAATTTTTGATTTCTGTGTTGATTCAGCGTCATTGGCGACGTCATTCAAAAAGTGCAACGTCATCATGACTTGATAAAGGTAACATGCCGTGAGATGGGAAACGTTTATTAGGTTATGTTGAAACAATTCAGTTAATATTAGAGGTGACTGATAAAAGAGCTCTTTATACTCTTTGACTATTAACCCTTAATGCGCCAATCACAACAAAAGTCGTCTGCTTTTCTCGTCTGCTGAAATGTTTAAGAAGCCTCTATGGCAAACAGTGTGGACCCAGATCAGACTGTTCCTATAGCACCATCTGTTCTGGGTCCACGCTGTTTGCTTCTATACTTGATTCGTCAGTAATGTTAGGCAATTATTTGCAGCAGACGACTTCAGCAGACAACATTTTCAGATGCATTTTTTCATGGCGTTTTAAGGGTTTATAGTTCATCTGTTCCAAATGTTGACTCTCTTATGGTATTCATGAAATAAATACTTGCAAAATATGATTCTGAAAACACAAAATATGCAGACGACAAAAATGCATGAACATTTCCCAAGGGTGGCAAAGAGTTTAACTTGCAGTTGTTCATCCAGGCATTTAGTTAAGAGTGCATACCAAAACAACTAATTTTCTTTATTTCTCAACCAAAACATATGTTGTGTGTTCTCAAAAGAATCGTCTTAATGAAATATATATAATTTTACGCTGAAAGGTTTTGTTTAACTAAACCTATGCCATCAATGTATCCTTCCATTTGATGGGTAGAATTCTTAGTACAGTCAAAACGCAAGTAATTTCTAACCTGAACCTAAACTCGATGAACTACAATTACATGACTACAATATATAGAAGTATTTTGACCTATATGTATGCATTTCTGGTATTATTTTTAATTTTTCAATTTGACCTTGAAAAGTTCATAAGCAAATTTGTAAATATATATTATTCTACCAGAAATTTGTACATTTGGGCGAAAATACTTCTATTTTTTGCAGTCGGATAATTGTTGTTCATGTTCATGCAACTGTTTTTTCTTAAGTTTACCCAGCGTGTCACAATATTGCAAACGGTATCAAACCAGGAAGTAACTCTAAAAAGACTGACAAGCATGCTGTTGATTGCTCAAAAGCTGTATGTTGGGGCGTAAAGTGATCTATGCGAGATGTATAAATTGTTCAAACAACAATGTGGCCAAAGTTATCCGTCTCCTTGATAAGAAAGCATTTTTGTTTATACGAGGAAAAAAATCATGCAAGTAAAAGGTTTTGAAAGATATATCCCCTTAAGGGTTAGCTCCCTTGTATGTGATGCTATCTTGTGTTTTTGTCACTTTCCTATATGGTGTCCTTGGTCAGGTGTGGTACTTAATTGTATCCATTCCTGATCTTTGCCTTCTTTCTTACTTTGACATTCACTCTGTGACTTCAGGCCTTCGGGTTGAGCTATCGGTCAAAATCTAGTGCTATATAAGAACAGTAAGAGCATCAGCCGGGGGGTAATCGTGCCTTTTAGGGCACTTATTCTAGTTAACAATAATGCAATAATAATATTGAATAATTTTCATGGTCCCAAATGTGTTTGAATTCAAATAGAAGCCATTTAACCCGGGGGGGGGGGGGGGGGGGGGTTACTGATGTATTTTCATATATACGTAGTCTCGCACCATTTTTGGTTCAAATTCTTGAATTTCAATATTTTTGGGGGGTTTTCAGAAAAATGAATATGTTTTGGGGTATGAAGATTTTGTATCTCTTTTGGGGTCATGAAAACTTGACTGGTTTTAGGGATCATTTTTATGCATTGTAGGGCCAATGTACATAATTGGGATATTTTTTGGGGTTGCTAAAATTTCAAATATTTTTTGTATGCCTGATATTCCAGATCTTTTTGGTAAAACCAGGCCTACGTATGAAGAAAAATGATAGTTACCCCCTCCTGTGCATTGAACTATTTGCTACAAATATTATTTATTCTTTAAAGCTTTATATACAAGTTTTATAGCGTTGAAACAATCTTGAGAGATCCTAGATGAGGCGGCAATAGATTAAAATCCAGTTGATGTAAAGCTCATAAATACTAGGGTAAAGTCAGGTAACTTCGGACATCAGGTAAATACGGACAGCGACCTTGTTTGATTCATATCATAATTATTGGAATAAAAGAATTAATCAACTTAGCAAGCAAATCCGGATAAGACGGCTCATAAGGAGCCATCTCATCTTGATTTACACTGTTTGCAAATGTGTTTCCGAATTTACCTGATGTCCGAAGTTTCATGACGTTACCCTAGCTACTTTGTAGAACAGTCAATGCCCTGTTGAAATGCCATAAAACTGCGATATTTCATCAGGGTAATGCACAAAGTAAACATCCTAAAGGGATATAAAAGCATCATCATTCGTACAATTCAATCTGTGACCTTTTAAAATCATGATGGACAAATCGCATTGATGTTGCATTGGAAAATCCATTAGTACGCTCGTACATTTCAGTACCTAAAATAACACGGATTTGGCTATAACACGGTCATGTTATGGCTCAGATTTTTTACCACGGAATTTTACAAACGAATAATAGGAACATGACCATGAAATAAGTAAGAGATGATAAGTATAAGCATTTATGCTTGTTTTCAAATCCTGTTGATCTTTTCTTTGTTTATCATGCTATTGTATACTTAAAATTGAATTGAAGTTAATAAAATATAGTTTACACTAAATAAGTAAGAAGAAGACAAAGATCAGGAACAATCAAGCACCAAACCTGACCCAAGACACCACATGGGAAAGTGACAAGAACACAAAAAACACCATATACTAGTGGCACTATTGAGCCAATATGTCAGCTCTTTCCCAGTAAATGACCACAAGGCTGCGATGAGCAAACAAGAAAACATGACAAACACGAAAAATAAATAACAAAGATGATCCATAAAAGAAGCACCGCCTTGGAATGGTCAGCAAAAAATACATTCACTGGAATATCATTTTAAGTCATTTTCCATTAATTTCTTTGTACATTTATCCCTTAATAACACGATTCACGTTTAATGCGGTCATTTATTTAGAAATTCTGTGACCTCTTAAATATATTTATCAGTCACCCCTAATATTAACTGAATTGTTTCAAATAACCTAATAAACGTTTCCTATCTCACGGCATGTTACCTTTATCAGGTCATGATGACGTTGCACTTTTTGAATGACGTCGCTAATGACGCTGAATCAACACAAAAAACAAAAATTACGTCATAATCGCTAGTTTGAAGAGTGTTCAACAATGGGTAAACTGATAAATAAAATACCAGGTTCGCGTCTTTTGATATCAAGTTTACCAGGCTCGGCTTCGAGAACGCATGTTGAATCGCTCGGCAAGCCTCCCGATGTCAACAAGCGTTCTCAAAGCCTTGCCTGGTAAACTTGATATCAAAAGACACTCACCTAGTATTCTCTATATCTCGGCAAGCCTCGCGATGTCAACAAGCGTTCTCAAAGCCTTGCCTGGTAAACCTGATATCAAAAGACACTCACCTAGTATTCTCTATATAATGGGCAATGCCATCCATATTGTGCCAATCTTTATTGGAAAATCCATCAGTTTATGAAGGGTTAAATGAAATTCATTCCGTATAGGTCACAAGATAAAAAAGAGAATCTGTTTAGAAAATCCATCAGTATATAATATAAAGTGTTAAATTAAATTCATTCCACATAGGTTACAAGATAAAAAGAGTAATTGTATGAGAAAATCCATCAATATATGAAGGGTTCAATGAAATTCATCCATATGTCACAAGATAAAAAAATAAACTGTATAGGAAAATCCATCAATATGTGAGGGCTCAATGAAATTCATCCCATATAGGTCACAAGATAAAAAGAGAATCTGTTTAGGAAAATACATCAGTATATAAAGGGTAAAATGAAATTCATCCCATATAGGTCACAAGATAAAAAGAGAATCTGTTTAGGAAAATACGTCAGTTTATAAAGGGTAAAATGAAATTCATTCCATATAGGTCACAAGATAAAAAGAGAATCTTTACAGGAAAATCCATCAGTATATAAAGGGTAAAATGAAATTCATTCTATATTAGTTACAAGATAAAAAAAGAATTTGCATGGGAAACTCCATCAGTATATAAAGTGTTAAATGAAAATCATTCCATATAGGTCACAAGATAAAAAGAGAATCTGTTTAGGAAAATCCATCAATATGTGAAGGGTTAAATGAAATTCATTCCATATAGGTCACAAGATAAAAAGAGAATCTATATTGGAAAATCCATCACTATGTAAAGGGTTAAATGAAATTCATTCCTTATAGGTCACAAGATAAAACGAGAATCTATATTGGAAAATCCATCAAAATGAAATTCATTCCTTATAGGTCACAAGATAAAACGAGAATCTATACTGGAAAATCCATCACTATGTAAAGGGTTAAATGAAATTCATTCCTTATAGGTTACAAGATAAAAAGAGAATATGTATGGGAAAATCCATCAATATATCATAAGTTAAATGAAATTCATTCCATATAGGTCACACAATAAGAAGATAATCTATCAATATATGAAAGGGCTAAACGAAATTTCTTCTATATAGGTTACAAGATAAAAAGAGAATCTGTGCGGGAAAATCCATCATTCTAATGCACTTGATTTTGTAATGCGACGTCTGCTTGGATAACGTCAAAAATTTGCAACAGTATATTATATTCTGTGATATACTGTCGCATATAATTATGTCACGTAAAGTTGAATGACGTGTGGCTAATGCGGCTTGCAACGCTCAAATTTGAGACGAACTTGCATAAATGCATTAGACTGGGGATAACCATATTAAAAAAATATTTGGTATATCGTCGGATATACGGTCGGTAATCACTTTTTACGGCTCCGCTCGCGCGTCGCCGTAAAACTTGATTTCCGACCATATATCCGGCACTTTACCGAATGAAACTTTTGATAACAGTTATCCCCCATATATATGAGGGGTTAAATGAATTTTCTTCCATATAGGTTACAAGATAAGAAGAGAAAATCTAGTTAATGACACGGGCCTTGAATCTTTAGCCAATGATTCATCACTAAAGCAACTCGTCCAAGATAACCCAGGCATCAGTTTTACCGATTTTGTAAAAGGATATGGTAGCTTTGGCTCTCACATGGAGAGAGAAGGGCTACGAACTGTACCCTCTCCATATTATGAGGCCCCCTTGCCTGGGGAAAAGTTTTATAGAGGTACAGGCAATCCTATTATGAACATTCCCCATGTTGAAAACGGCTTGATGTCCATGATACAGCTGGAGATACACACGCTTGTACGATGGAACGAAACATGGAGAATAGTGTATGCTGAGAAACTCGCCAGGGCGATTGTAAGCTTTTACAAAACGCATTACGGTATGTTTAACATGATTGACAATTGCGCATCAACCTGAGAAAATATGTCCTTTGGGCTGCATCAAGGTTACAGGCTCAATTAAGACTGCTCAGTTTGGAAGGCTAGATAGAATATAACTTTTTGTCAGTTGCAAGCTTAGCTATAATCCTTCAACTAAGTGAATAACAAAGGTGTTCATGCGCGGATCCAGAGGGGAGGGGCAGGGGGTCTGGACCCCCCCCCCCTGAAAAATCACGCCATCATCGGCCCACCAGCAGTCGTACTGTATGATGAATCATGATAATTTGGGGGGGAATCGTGGTGTCAGTTGATACCTGGATTCGCACCGAACGCCAACGAATGACCACGAATAATACCTCGGTGCCACTAAGAATGGCCTCGATTCCGCTGTGATAGAGCTACGATTTTGGCCACGCCCACAATCCAACACGAATCACCCCGACAAGTTAAATGGTTTAAAATTGTCGAAGCGTTGTCCTGGTGGTTTTCGAATCACCACGATACTTCACGAATCATTATGGTACTACTACGATTCATGCCGATGTCTCTACGGCGTTACTACGAACCATGCCGATGAATCACATATGATAAATAGGGGTGAATTGTAGCTCTATCGTGGCCAAAATCGCGGATGTGTAACTGGGGCTTAGAGCAAAGGAAAAATCTATTTTTTTTAAAACTCCCCGTATAACAAAACTTTCTGGATCCGTGCCTGGTGCTGCTCGAAATGTGTTGATTTTCAGGCTATATTCAGAATAAAACTATGCCAAAAATAAGCAAGTGAGTATGATCAGGAAATACCACGATCACACACTGCAGACCAACGCACGACTCCATGAGGAAGAGCCACAGAACACTAACAGTCACAATTAAGACAATTAAAGTAAAGTAACAAGCTCTTTCTTCTCAATCAAGATGATTGCAAAACTAGAAGGACATAAAGTTCTAAATACCAAAACAAGGACCAAACACAGAACCTCACCAAACAATGGGAGCAACAATAAGAAATGCATCAACAATTCAGAACCGCTGCTTTAGATTTGACAGCAGTGGCTTAAATGGATTTTACTGGTACAAATATAGCAAGTGAGTATGATCAGGAAATATTACAATCACAAACTGCAGACAAATCCATGGCATCGTGAGGAAGAGCCACACAACAATCACGAGGCACTAGGAAGACAAACAAAGAAAAGCAACCAGCTCTCTCTTCCCCATCGAGTTGATTGTAAAACCTGAATGGACACAGAGTAACTCACAACAAAACATAAAACAGTTCGTCCACGGATTATGTTGTTGTTAAAGTACAAAATTGTTTTGTTCGTATGGAGACTTCCTAACTATAGCAATGTATCATCACCGAGAAACAATCTAAACCAAAAATGTAATTTCAAACTATTCTTAACCCTTAATGCGCCAATCGCAGCAAAAGTCGTCTGCTTTTCTCGTCTGCTGAAATGTTTAAGAGGCCTCTGTGACAAACAGTGTGGACCCATTACTATTGCAAAGTATCATCACTGAGAAACAATCTAATCAAACTAACACACTATGATGAACCAAAAATGTAATTTCAAACTATTCTTAACCCTTAATGCGCCAATCGCAGCAAAAGTCGTCTGCTTTTCTCGTCTGCTGAAATGTTTAAGAGGCCTCTATGGCAAACAGTGTGGACCCATTACTATAGCAATGTATCATCACTGAGAAACAATCTAATCAAACTAACAAACGATGATGAACCAAAAATGTAATTTCAAACTATTCTTAACCCTTAATACGCCAATCGCAGCAAAAGTCGTCTGCTTTTCTCGTCTGCTGAAATGTTTAAGAGGCCTCTATGGCAAACAGTGTGGACCCATTACTATAGCAATGTATCATCACCGAGAAACACTTAAATCAAACTAACGCACTATAATGAACCAAAAAAATGTAATTTCTAACTATTATTAACCCTTAGTGGGCCAATCGTAACAAAAGTCGCTTGCTTTTCTCGTCTGCTGAAATGTTTAAAAAGCCTCTATGGCAAAAAGTGTGGACCCAGATCAGACTGCTCCTATAGGAGCAGTCTGTTCTTGGTCCACGCTGTTTGTTTCTATACTTAATTCGTCATTAATATTAGGCAGTTATTTGCAGCTGACGACTTCAGCAGACGACACCTTTAGATGCATTTTTTTCTTGGCGCTGAAAGGGTTAAAATTCCAGAAAGAGTCTCTCATGCATGCTATAGGAATCAAATATGTTCTTAAAAGGGTATCCTTGGAAGCAAAGATTGCACCACAGAACTGAAACTAGAGCGTGCGTATTTCCTGGGCCAGACTAGCTAGTTTCTACCATTTAGGCTTCATTAGTGACCCTCTAATAGTTTCAAAGTTCTTCAACGAAACCCATGATCCCAAAGGACAAGAAAACAAAATCTACACTATAGTGAAGGGCAGGAAGACGTTCTACCGCCGCCACACAGTCCAAGTCAATACTGAGAATCCTCTCAAAGTTCACTACATATGTTTCAAAGATGCACAGTAATAAGTCGATTCTATATTTCTTATAAAACGGGTAAAGATGACGTATTCAATACCACGTCCATATGCAGTATTCTGTGGTAGGTTCATTATAACGGTCAACAGAGACTATTGACTATACCTGTATGCCCCCCAAAATGGTAAACTATTTATCATCAGGCAACCTCTAAAATATACTCAGAAAAACAATAGAAGGATATTTAGAATCAGTTCCATCTCTAACATTAAATACAATAAAAACTAAACTAATTATGCATGCATTTCATAGTTCCAGATATCTGCTATCAAAATGGATGCTTGATTTCAGCCACGCTTCAATGGTTTAAGTACAGTACAAGCCCAAATGGTGCAACCCTCTATACTGAAAAGTCACAAGCGTTCAAAAATGATTGAACCCCATTTTTATCGTTTGTATTCCATATTGACTGGCTCCAAAATCTGGATCTCCCTTAAAAGTATGTCACCTAATTTTGTAGTTGTTGTCAGTGTTTTACAGCCAATTTGTTGTCATATTGGCTCGGGTATGCCTTATCTGTGCATTTTTTCATGAAGAAGTTGTCCCATTATTAGGGACAATGACTGATAAATGGGCGTGAACACTTGTATGTGGTCGGAATTAGATCATAAGCAATGACCAGGTAAAGGTTGCAACACACGTTATAAGCGCTAAATTTATTGCTTGTGAACTTTTGGTAAAGAGGGCTGGTACATTTGGTGTGGCACTGTATCGTAACCAATGACCTCTAAATTTCATGTTGCATTTTGCTGCATTGCATAGTGGTAGTTCTATCAGATACAAAATTAATTTGTTTGAAAATTATTTTCTCAAATATTATGAAGTCAAGATAATTTTAATATCCTTCAATTGTTTTTCTGAGAATACATTAAATTTTCTCCTCACAGGAATGTTTATTGGATGGTCCACTTTCACAGTTGTCAAAATTTTTAATTCCATGCAAAATTCTGAAAGAAAAATTGTAAAGAATGTCTTGTCAAAAACAGCACGGGGCTGATTTAGAATTAATTTGGCACAAATGGTCCTTGGACGACCCTCTAAATTCCTTTCTCAAATTATACTATAACTACTATTTCAAAATATTTATCACTTCACGTCGAGTCTGGGAGTAAAATAACGCCGTGCAATAAAATCGTTAAACAACTAATGGTTTACAGATTAGTGCGTAACGTTATGACGTCCATTATAATAACGTTGCGCAAAAGATGGCAAAATCTTGATCTTTTCACGCAAAAATGTAATTTTAATGTAATTTTAATGTCATTTGATAAATAGAATCTAGCATTCGTGCTCCCATATTATTGCATTTATTAAACTCGTTGCGAAAAAGAGATAAAATGCTCGGCAAGCCTGGCATTTTGTCTCTTTTCCTCAACTCATTCAATAAATTCAATGAAACACGAGCACTTATGCAAGATCTTCTATTTTTTACACTCGTCCGTTAACCTGCTGATTAGATTAGATTAAACACATTTTATTGTGTATAAACAAAGGGATTGAATACAAGTTAAAACAACATTAGAAAATCCTCTTTCTAAAACATGTACACATAGTATAATAGTACAACGAATTGACTGAGACGGTCTACTTTTTTTCAGTTCAGAAAGTTAACCAAATTGTTTGAAAAGGTGTGGCAACGGCACTACTTTCTATTTATTTGTATATTTGTTTTGTAATTCTTGAAGTACCTTACTTAAAGCTGCATAGTCTGTAACTTTTGATCTTCTAATTTTAGAAATAATGTTTTTATTTTTCAAGAACACAGTAAAAATAATCAAATTCAGGTAAACATTTTACCATTTTCGTAAATCTTAACAAGTTATCACTATCAAAACGACTGAATTTATGTTAAAATTCAACGGTCTAGAATTATTGGAGGGACGCAAATAATTACCAACAAGAGAAAAAACCACCTATTTGATAAGATAATTCACTTTTCCATGCAGTTTTCAGCTGTACTGAACATTTTATTGTGAAAACATAGCATAATTCTACTTTTACAAATGATTTAAAAAGAAAATAAAATCTTTCGAAAAATGTTTATAGTTGCAGAGTATGCAGCTTTAAGATGGCTTCATCAGAAACCAGCTAATCTTAATCTACTGTATTTCCAAAAAGAATGAATCTACAATCGTGCCAACCAAGAGTGACAGTGACGTAAAAACTTTGTTTATAATTGTTAAGTTAAACTCTAACGTGTACATTTTACTTGAGTAACGCGAATTTATAGATCACTCGTGTATTAATCCTATCCTGCGGATAGGATTAATACACAAGTGATCTATCGATTCTAAGTCCCTTATAACTTTGTAAACGAAGCATGGCGTCACTGTCACTCTCGGCTGGTAGGACAGTAGACACAGCAGGGCAAAGATTAATACCTTTTAGGGTCAGCTTGTAGTTACTGACGTCAGACTTTATGTATACAGTAAGCCCTGTGTAAAACGGTCACTCTCAAAAAGACCAAAATGGGTTTTCAAGACTTATTATCATTTAATGCACGTCAACAGTATTGCAGAAGCATTCTGCAATACTTTCGACCTTCATTAAGCTACCATTTGTCATAAAGATCTTCATTCTGTCTATTTGTGAGTGCCGTTTTACACAGGTTTTACTGTTAATGTTTAACTCCGGTGAACAATTTAGAGCCATCCATACCCTCTTGTAAATTATTAAATTGGGTTACGTTTATCTTCTTTTAGACCCAAACATTAGTGATTGTGATAGCACAACTACGACGTCAACAACCACGACGACAACAACAGCTGAACCAACAACGGTGACAACAACAGCTGAACCAACCACGATGACGACAACAACAGCTGAACCAACCAAGGTGACGACAACAACAGATGAACCAACAACGGTGACAACAACAACAGCTGAACCAACCACGGTGACGACAACAACAGCTGAACCAACAACGGTGACAACAACAACAGCTGAACCTACCACGGTGACGACAACAACGGCTGAACCAACAATGGTGACAACAACAACAGCTGAACCAACCACGGTGACAACAACAACAGCTGAACCAACCACGGTGACGACAACAACAGCTGAACCAACCACTGTGACAACAACAACAGCTGAACCTACCACGGTGACGACAACAACAGCTGAACCAACCACCGTGACGACAACAACGGCTGAACCAGCAACGGTGACAACAACAACAGCTGAACCAACCACGGTGACAACAACAACAGCTGAATCAACCACAGTGACGACAACAACAGCTGAACCAACCACTGTGACAACAACAACAGCTGAACCTACCACGGTGACGACAACAACAGCTGAACCAACCACCGTGACGACAACAACAGCTGAACCAACCACTGTGACAACAACAACAGCTGAACCTACCACGGTGACGACAACAACAGCTGAACCAACCACGGTGACAACAACAACAGCTGAACCAACGACGGTGAGGACAACAACTGCTGAACCAACCACTGTGACAACAACAACGGCTGAACCTACCACGGTGACGACAACAACAGCTGAACCAACCACCGTGACGACAACAACGGCTGAACCAACAATGGTGACAACAACAACAGCTGAACCAACCACGGTGACGACAACAACAGCTGAACCAACAACGGTGACAACAACAACAGCTGAACCTACCACGGTGACGACAACAACGGCTGAACCAACAATGGTGACAACAACAACAGCTGAACCAACCACGGTGACAACAACAACAGCTGAACCAACCACGGTGACGACAACAACAGCTGAACCAACCACTGTGACAACAACAACAGCTGAACCTACCACGGTGACGACAACAACAGCTGAACCAACCACCGTGACGACAACAACGGCTGAACCAGCAACGGTGACAACAACAACAGCTGAACCAACCACGGTGACAACAACAACAGCTGAATCAACCACAGTGACGACAACAACAGCTGAACCAACCACTGTGACAACAACAACAGCTGAACCTACCACGGTGACGACAACAACAGCTGAACCAACCACCGTGACGACAACAACAGCTGAACCAACCACTGTGACAACAACAACAGCTGAACCTACCACGGTGACGACAACAACAGCTGAACCAACCACGGTGACAACAACAACAGCTGAACCAACGACGGTGAGGACAACAACTGCTGAACCAACCACTGTGACAACAACAACGGCTGAACCTACCACGGTGACGACAACAACAGCTGAACCAACCACCGTGACGACAACAACGGCTGAACCAACAATGGTGACAACAACAACAGCTGAACCAACCACGGTGACAACAACAACAGCTGAACCAACCACGGTGACGACAACAACAGCTGAACCAACCACTGTGACAACAACAACAGCTGAACCTACCACGACGACAACAACTGCTGAACCAACCACAACAACAACAACAGCTGAACCAACGACGGTGACGACAACAACAGCTGAACCTACCACGGTGACAACAACAACAGCTGAACCAACGACGGTGACGACAACAACTGCTGAACCTACCACGACGACAACAACAGTTGGACCAACCACGGTGACAACAACAACAGCTGAACCAACCACGGTGACAACAACAACAGCTGAACCAACCACAACAACAACTGAACTCTCCTGTAATGATGGTTACATGCCAATTCAGGACCAGACTACATGTAAGTAAATATCTTTTTTATGACAATCATTCTGAAATTCCTCACGTATATGTAAAGATCCAGATTTAAGCAAACGTTTTATTTCATAAAATTGACATAAATTTCTGATCCATAATGTGGGTACTCAAAAGGACCGTCTCACTGAGAATAAATAAGAATAACTCTAGGAACAGTAGGACAAGGGTCAATATCTTGTAAAACAATATATGTTTTGTGGGTGGGTGGTAGGGTGTTGCGCTCTCTGATGCAGCTGTCAGAGCGATGGCCCTGTCATATCTGGCTTGTTGACAGGATGAAATTTGTTTCACTTGAGAAAAAGTTTGGTTGGGGTCGGGGAATTTAGTCTATCCCATACTCATTTTCTTTGTCCCTCTCTCTGTGAGGAGGCCCGACATGACCGAAATATTGTTGACTGGGATTTAAGCCTTAACTTAATCAACAATATATGTTTTGGTCGATCATGAAAACAAGTACGTACTCTTAAAGGAGACCTGTCTATGTATTTGTATGTCCTCCCAAAATATCTGTCCCCAAGTTTATAAAACATTTTTTCATGCTCAATTCATGTGAGCATGGAATTTTTCGTACTAAAAAGCATAACAACAAGACAATTTCATTGGCTATTTATTATGTGAAGTTATACATCTTACATCGTTTAACAATCGCTCTGATCTTAGAAACTTAGTAAATCATTGACGTGAAAGGGTCTAATTTGTGCTCTATGTTGACCTGCTGTGATAAATCCAGACTCAATCAAAACGAGCCTGCTGTTTTCTAAACGTGTAGATTCTCTCTATTTCTGAAGGAACTGTTTTTCGCCTTTTTTAGTCTTTCTCCTGCTTGCAGAGTATCACTGAAAACCCATGTCCATTTGGAAAATTGGAAATGAATATAATTTCTAATGTCGGCACCAAAAACCAGAGATTTATAGGTAAACATGTATATGTATATATGTTACATCTTAAATAAGTGTCCTGGGCGCAGAATTGCAATGCCCCCTTAAAGTTAAGCAAGACTTAAGTTAAGTATTGATATTTTAACATGCTATATTAAATGCTAAATAAATTGCCTGGGTCGATATGGTATCTGTGGTCATAGATATCATTGTGATCTTCAGAAAAATTAAAACTATTTTGATTTTAATCAGTTTTAAACGTTATTTTTCGCATCCTGAAAAATCAATACTTAACTTAAGTCTTCCTTAACTCTAAGGAGGCATTGTAATTCCGGGTCCTGATCTTAGAAACTTGGTGACAACTTACAGATATATGAAGGTAATGAGCAAGAATGTCTGAGGTAATGTACGAGGGGGGTTCAATATGTAATGAAAACAGCCCAGTATATCCCAAAGTTTTATATTTACACACCTCATAATTACTTTTATTAAAAGATCCGTTTCTTGGCTAAATAAGTTTGAGGTTTGAGGGGGGGGGGGTCAATATATTATACCATAATATATTGACCCCCCCCCCAATATAATAAGAAATGTCAACCATGGACTAGAATCGTCTGAGATATTTACATGTTCTGAGTAATGAAGCTAAGTTGAAACTGTATTCCATTGTCAAAATACCTTTCTTTAATATTTGGTGTGTGGGAGGGGGGGGGGGGTCAAAATATTATACCATAATATTTTGACCCCCCCAATCCCATAAAAAAAGAAATGTCAACCAGGGAACAGTATTGTCTGTGATATGTAAATGTTTTATGTGATGAAGCTAAGTTGTCACTGGATTCCATTTACAAAAAAACGTTCTTGAATATTTGTTGGAGCGGGGTCAATATATTATACCTTAATATTTTGACCCCCCTCCACCCATTAAAAAGAAAGGTCAACCAGGGAAAGTTTTGTCTGTAATATGTAAATTTTTTGTGTAATGAGGCTAAGTTGTTACTGGATTCCTTTTACATAATACTGTTCTTGATTATTTTGTGGAGGGGGGGTCAATATTTTATACCATAATATATTGACCCCCCTCCCACAATCAATAAGAAAAATCAACCATGGACTAGAATTGTCTGTGATATTTACATGTTCTAAGTAATGAAGCTAAGTTGACACTGTATTCCATTGTCAAAATACCATTCTTAAATATTAGTTTGAGGGGGGGGTCTATATATTATTCCATAATATATTGACCCCCCCCAATCAATAAGAAATGTCAACCATGGACTAGAAATGTCTGAGATATTTACATGTTCTGTGTAATGAGGCTAAGTTGACACTGTATTCCATTGTCAAAATACTTTTCTTTAATATTTGGTGGGTGGGGGGGGGGTCAAAATATTATACCATAATATTTTGACCCCCCTCACAATCAATAAGAAATGTCAACCATGGACTAGAATTGTCTGTGATCTTTACATGTTCTGAGTAATGAAGTTAAGTTGACACTGTATTCCATTGTCAAAATACCTTTCTTTAATATTTGGTGGGTGGGTGGGGGGGGGGGTCAAAATATTATACCATGATATTTTGACCCCCCCAATGTAAATGTTTTGTGTGATGAAGCTAAGTTGTCTCTGGATTCCAATTACAAAAAAAACGTTCTTGAATATTTGTTGGAGGGGGGTCAATATATTATACCTTTATATTTTGACCCCCCCCCTCCACCCATTAAAAAGAAATGTCAACCAGGGAAAGTTTTGTCTGTAATATGTAAATTTACTGGATTCCTTTTACATAATACTGTTCTTGATTATTTTGTGGAGGGGGGGGGGAGTCGATATTTTATACCATAATATATTGACCCCCCCCCACAATCAATAAGAAATGTCAACCATGTACTAGAATTGTCTGTGATATTTATATGTTCTGAGTGATGAAGCTAAGTTGACACTGTATTCCATTGTCAAAATACCTTTCTATATATATTTGTAGGGGGGGGGGGGTCAAAATATTATACCATAATATTTTGACTCCCCCCACCCCCAATCAATCAGGAATGTTCACCATGGATCAGAATTGTCTGTGGTATTTAAATGTTCTGCGTGATGAAGCTAAGTTGACACTGTATTCCATTGATAAAATACAGTTCTTGAATATTTGTTGGAGGGGGGGGGGGGTCAATATATTATACAGTTATATTTTGACCCCCCCCCCCTACCAATCAATAAGAAATGTCAACCATGGAATAGTTTTGTCTGTAATATGTAATTGTTCTGACAGATGAAGCTTAGTTGACACTGTATTGCATTGTCAAAATACCTTTCTTGAATATTAGGTGGGGGGGGGGTAAATATATTATACCATAATATTTTGACCCCCAGCCCAACCATAGAAAAGGACTGTCAACCAGGGAATAGTATTATTCCATTGTCAAAATATCTTTCTTGAATATTAGGTGGGGGAGTCAATATATTATACCATAATATTTTGACCCCCACCCCCCTCCACCCATTAAAAAGAAATGTCAACCAGGGATAGTATTGTCTGTAATATGTAAATGTTTTGCTAAGTTGTCACTGGATTCCATTTACAAAATACCGTACTTGAACATTTGTTGGAGGGGGGTGGGGTCAATATATTATACTGTAATATTTTGACCCCTCCCCCCCCCCCCCCAATGAATAAGAAATGTCAACCATGGAATAGTATTGTTTGTTCCATCCCCATCTCCACTTTCATTACTAATTAAACAGAAGCAAAAAGTATGCAGCAGATGGCTTAAGAAGGCAGCATTTTTATATATTATGCTGGTAAATTCATTGTGCCATATAATGGCATGCATGAGATGATAAGAGACTGGGTCAAGAAAGGTGTGAAAGAAAGGTGTTTAATTATGTTAATCTGAATTTAGTTCAATTTTGTAAAATTTTGCAACTTTTCACTCTGCAGTTTATTGTCAAACACTTGACATTTAATCTGGAAAGGTGTGAATATGGTTTTGGTTAGTTAACAGAAGACTTTATCATCTTAGTTTCAACATGTCAAAATATCATTATCAAATATATCAAAAAGTGCAAGTAAGGGCAACTACAAATCAAAATATTTTTGTAGTTAACCATTATGATCCTGTATATTTATCCTTAATAAGGTCATTCTAATGAAAAGAAGGCCACACCAATCCACAGACTTTTGGGTGATGTTATATACCCTATTATTAACATCTAAGATATGCTCATTATTTAAGACTGACAAACAATAACACACCCACCTACAAACTATCAGATATTTAACTTTATATTCAGGAACAGCAAGGATGACATTGCTCAGACGGAATTGTTATGTCGTTCCCTGCATGATTGATGCCTGATTTAGGACAACTTCAAAATTCGAACTGCCAATGCCCCACAACTTTATCAATACAGCCAGGCGTAGGATAATGGCGGCTAAGAGCCAGAACTCCTGTTTAAAAGCCTCAGTGGGTGCATAAAAGTGGGTGTACCGTGTGAGTTCTAAATGTTCTGCCGCACGAGGCCTCATTGCACCATCACAAAACTGAAAATTAATCAAATCAATCGATTCACAAGCTTCATTGAAAATAAGTACAGACACGAACTGGTCATGATTACAAATTTATATTTTATAAGCCTTATCTTGTATAACTGCCACCAAATTTAAATCAAAATGCATTCTATGAGCCTTCTGTATATGCAATGCTTAGAACCTGGGTATGCATTTGTATCAATCCTCCCCTTGCTGTTGTTCAACCAGCTGGCATTCTAGGAAGGGATACATTAGGCATGTACTGGCAGATATTGAATATCCCAAGGGTGGTCCATTGGAGAAGGCCAGTCAAGGGGGGTATGATATGACCAGCAGATATGGGGGCATTGTCTTGCTGGAAGAGAAAATTGTTTTCACAGTCAGTTAGATTGGCAGGACATGTGGGTGAAGGACTTCATCCACATAGGGTTGGTCTGTAAGTGAGCCCCAAATTACAGTGCAAATTAAAGATGACCATATTATACAAAGTTCAGGGGGGCCTTTTTTTAGCATGAGTACATAAAGAAATATTATTGTGTTGCAACCAGTGAATTTTGTTGTCTGCTGGTGATCTGACAGATCAGGCCCAACAGAATGTCACGCCTGATCTGGATCCTTACTTTTTCACACCCTCATGGTATTACTGATGGAATCTTTGGAACAGTCTGATTGATTACCAAATATATACAGAAATATGAAAAAAGGATGGAATTGTCAACACCTCTGTCCGCTTGGTGCTTGGACATTTCGGCCATGGACATTTCGGCCACAGATGGTTCAGCCACAGACTTTTCGGCCACACTAAATGCCAAAGGTGGACGTTTCGGCCATATCAATAAATTTTAGGTTTGGGATGTATGCATGCACTTAAATGTGTGATGCATTTCTTAATCTTTTGAAATCAAATATGCATGTGAATACTTACAGTAGAGTCAATGATGCATGATAATAGGATTATGCTATTTTTTAATAGAAACAAGTAAACTATTGCATATATTATACAGCAGTAAATGATATATACCTGTATAAAGTACCCATTTCCTGGATTAGTTTATATTTTTTGTTTTTATTATTCTCATGTATAGATGTACCACGCCCTCTGACCAATGACCTTTGGGTCTTTCTATTTCAAAGGAATGATGCAGAATGCATAAAATGAGCCAGTCCGGCTGGAGTATAAAGATTTTATAGTAAATGTAAATAAATGCCTGAAACCCTTTTTTCTAGAAAAACATATCAGTATTGTACTTCAAAGCTTTTGGTTTATCTTTCTGACACATAACAATTGATGAATGTTTACTACTTTCATGCTGAGCCTGGATTTATCTTTTTTTTCTTCAAAACACAGCAGATCCAGATCAGCCAGCTCCCTACATGATCAGGACTCATACTATTTTCGCCTCTGCATGTAAATACATGTAGTTAAAGAACTAATAAAAATTTGGGAGAAATATATAGTACATGTATATAAGATTATTCAGACAAGTATCCCCTAAGAAACGCATCAAACATTTATTTATGCACGCACCCCAACCCACAATTTATGGTTAAGGCCGAAACTCCCCCCTTCGGCTTTTTTCGTGGCCGTAACGTCCTAGACCGAAATGTCCACGGCAGAAATGTCATACATTCGTCCCTTTGCCACTGATTGTGTGGGGGTCAAAATATTATGGTACAATATATTTGCCCCCCCCCCCCCCCCCCCCCCCCCCCCCCCCCCCCCCCCCGTCCAAAAAAATATTCGAGAACAGTATTTTGCAAATGGAATCCAGTGACAACTTAACTTCAAGACACAAAACATTAACATATCACAGACATGACTATTCCGTGGTTCACATTTCTTTTTTATGAGATGGGGGAGGGGGGTGTCAAAATATTATGGTATAATATATTGACCCCCCCCCCCCTCCAAAAATATTCAAGAACAGTATTTGTACATGGAATCCAGTGACAACTTAGCTTCAACACACAAAACATTTACATATCACAGACAATACTAATCCATGGTTGACATTTCCTTTTTATGGGATGGGGGGGGGGTCAATATATTATGGTATAATATTTTGACCCCACCCCCTCAATGATATAAAGGAAAGACAACTTCAAAGCAGAATCCAATGACAGCTTTGCTTTATCATTTCGACCCCATTTACAGGTCTTTGTTGACACAATATCAATGTTGATAGTTCAAATAAAGTTTGGGTGGGTTGGGGGTCAAAATATTATGGTATAATATATTGACCCCCCACCCCCTCCAAAAATATTCAAGAACAGTATTTTGCAAATGGAATCCAGTTACAACTGAGCTTTAAGACACAAAACATTTACATATCACAGACAATACTATTAGGAGGTTGACATTTCTTTTTAATGGGATGTGGGGGGGGGGGGGTCTATATATTATGGTATAATATATTGACCCCCCTCCCCATTCCAAAAAATATTCAAGAATAGTATTTGTACACGGAACCAGTGACAACTAAGCTTCAACACACAAAACATTTACATATCACAGACAATACTAATCCAAGGTTGACATTTCTTGGTTATGGGATGGGGGGGTCAATATATTATGGTATAATATATTGACCCCCCCTCCCCCTCAATGATATAAAGGAACGACAACTTCAAAGTAGAATCCAATTACAGCTTTGCTTTATCATTTCAACCATTTATAGATCTTTGGTGACACAATATCAATGTAGATAGTTCCAATTAAGTTTGGGTGGGTGGGGGTCAAAATATTATGGTATAATATATTGCCCCCCCCCCCCCCCCTCTTCCAAAAAATATTCAAGAACAGTATTTTGCAAATGGAATCCAGTGACAACTTAGCTTCAAGCCACAAAACATTTACATATCACAGACATGACTATTCCGTGGTTCACATTTCTTTTTTATGAGATTGGGGGGGGGGGGTGTTAAAATATTATGGTATAATATATTGACCCCCACCCCTCCAAAAAATATTCAAGAACAGTATTTTGCAAATGGAATCCAGTTAAAACTGAGCTTTAAGACACAAAACATTTACATATCACAGACAATACCATTAGGAGGTTGCGATTCTTTTTAATGGGATGTGTGGGGGGGGGGGTCTATATATTATGGTATAATACATTGACCCCCCTCCCTATTCCAAAAATATTCAAGAATAGTATTTGTACATGGAATCCAGTGACAACTTAGCTTCAACACACAAAACATTTACATATCACAGACAATACAAATCCATGGTTGACATTTCTTGGTTATGGGATGTGGGGGTCAATATATTATGGTATAATATATCAACCCCCCTCCCCCTCAATGATATAAAGGATACAGCTTTGCTTTATCATTTTCGACCATTTATAGATCTTTGGTGACACAATATCAATGTAGATAGTTCAAATTAAGTTTGGGTGGGTGGGGGTCAAAATATTATGGTATAATATATTGACCCCCCCCCTCCAAAAATATTCAAGGACAGTATTTTGTAAATGGAATCCAGTGACAACTTAGCTTCAACACACAAAACAGTAACATATCACAGACAATACTATTCCGTGGTTTACATTTCTTTTTTATGAGATGGGGGGGGGGGGGTCAAAATTAATGGTATAATATTTTGACCCCCCCTCCACATTTAGTAAAATTTGACGAAACAATTTTAGAATATTGGCTCTGTGTCGTTATGATAAATCAACCATAATTTCATATATTTCATCTTCCCTTTTTAAAGTTAGTAGGGGGGGGGGGTCAAAATATTATAGGGGGGGTCAAAATAATACAGTAATATTTTGACCCCCGGGTCATAATATTATGACCCGCGGGTCACTTTTTAGGCGGGTCAAAATATTATATGACACCGGTATTCTGCTTTTGTTGTCTACCACAATAAAGTTTTGGTATCTCTCAAAAGTTTCCCTTCTTAACGTTTTTAAAACCTATGTGGTGTTATCAAATGGAATATGCTTAACTTTATGGTAATAGTATATAATTAGTGATATTTGAAAGAATAAATTGTATGGCATAAAGATCATTTGAAGTATGAAAAAGGACATTAAAAGAATATTTACAAATTATGAAGTTAAAGTGCGCCACTTGCTTGGGTAACACACACACACACACACACACACACACACACACACACACACACACACACACACACACACACATACACACACACACAAACACACACACACACAGAGAGAGGTTGCCTTTCTTGTTTATGCTCTTAATAATATGTTAATGATTTTAAGTTTCCCCATTTTCTGTCGACTTTGGCAATTTTATCCGTTGTAAAATAAATGCATTTTCTATAGTAACTCTTTGACTTAAGTATAACTTAAATGTTCAAATGCTGGTTGAGTTGTTTGGTATTTGTTTAGAAATTAAATATGAAATATTTTCCGAGCAATATAATGAAATTATTAACCTGGGTTTCAATACACTTTGTTCTTTCTATGATACCAAATGTAATATACTTTAAATTGAAATTCATTGTTATGTATGTCTCAACAAAAACATGGTCAGATTAGTCCAAAAATGCTGTACATGGTTACATTCCCCAAAACAATGATTTATTGTTTCTATTTCCATTGAACAAAATTCACAAAAACAGTCTCTTTAGGTTTACATTTTAATATAAATTTATTGGAAGGAATAATTCGCATTAAGCATTTATATTCGAAATTTTGGAGTCGAACGTCTTTTGTTGCCTTTAAGCGGCTAGTATATACTGTATGTTGTTCCAGTTTAGATTTTCTTCACTGAATTGATCTATCCATTTTTGTTCCGATTTACGTTCTGGTGGTAGTTTCATTTTCATAAGTTTTTTTTTATAGATGTGCTGGTTAGTTCGTTTCGATCTAGTTATTTGGCTAAGAATAGTTGGCTTTTTTGGGAAATAAATGTTTTAATTTTTTTTATATGTTTTCCATGCATTTAGTACACTATGTATCGGTTTTAAATTTTTAGAAAACCACCTTCTGGTAGTGCGTATTTTTCGCTTAATCTTCTATATGAATAAAGCGGGTTTGATGTGTTGTCGTATATATCTTCAAAATAGTTTATCCTGTTACTATACCAATTTGTATACATTATTGTGTTACCATCTACTTTTATATAAAACTGTTCCCTAAAATTTCATGTCTGTAACTACTGCTAACTGGTTGTTCAATATATTTGCACCAAGATATATTTTAAAAACTGTTTTGCGTAAATCTCTGTACAATGATTTTATAAAGGTTTCCAGATCAATATTTTTTAGACCTCCCTTTTCATAATCCATGGTAAGTATTTCTCTTTTTATTTTAGCAGGTTTGGAATCCCATAGGAAATCGCATATTATTGTTTCAATTTATTCAATAGTATGTATTGTCGGATCAGGTAAGGAGGAGAGTTCATATATGACTTGACTTTTCGCTTACTGTAAAGGCGGCAACTTTAATATTCATATAAGGGCGTGATTCGGCTATTTCATCTGCTTAGGAAGGGAAATCAGGTTTTAATTATAATTTGGTAAATAGTTAATCAGCTTTTTGGGCCGTGCAAACGTGCGTGCATTTCATGAAACTCCTAGCAGTATACACACTGAACTCACATTTCTTAACCCTTATAGCGCATAATCACAAAATGTATGTTTTTGTCATCCACTAAACTATTTGAAGCCTCATAGATAAACAGTGTGAACCCAGATCAGACTGCTCCTATAGGAGCAGTCTGATCTGGGTCCACAATGTTTGCCTCCCTGCTTATGTTAAATAGACATTTTCAGATGCAGTTATTTTGTTGGCGTTTTAAGGACTAAATAATGTCTGAGGTTGTGGCACAAGATGATACAGTTACTTTTGAATAAAACCACGCCTCCTTTTCAGCTTTTACCTATGCCTAAAGTAGACCAGTCCTAATTACGCATTCATGAGGCGCTGCCTTTTCAGAAAGCGAAAAGTCAAGTAATACTAGTTTAGGAGTTGCATGATTTTTTATTAGAATGATTTTACCAATCAGTGTCTGTTTCCTATGTTGCCATTGCTTAAAACATTATTCAAAGAGTTTGATTTCAGGTTCTAGGTTTGCTCGGAATATGTTTCGTTTGTACGTACAAAAGATCATACCAAGTAAACTCGTTTCTGTAGAGCTCCATTGCTCATTTCTTTAGGTTGTGAAAATATTGCTTACAAACGTCCAACATACCAGAAACCTAGAGGTCGTCGTGATTCTTACAAGGCTGTGGATGGGATCCTCATCTCCAGTAGCAAAACAGGTCGAGCCAGGAAGACATTGTGGCGAGTAAAACTACCCGGTTTAAACAAGGTGAAGGTGGTGTCCATACAAAGCACTGGTATGTTAGCCCTAGCCTTGAGGTTATATTAGTAGAGGAGCCAGGGTTCAAAAATGTCAAAAATAAGCATTTGGGTATGTCCCATTTTTAGCAGAATTTTCACTTGTTTTATCCTTTAGTACATAGTATAGGCAGTATGAAACCAGATATTGCACTCAATTTAAGGGCAAACATACCTGTAACAGTGTGTTTAATATGTTACCCCTCATTTTCTTAAAAACAAAAATATGTAATTAAGTCTATTTAGGTAGAATTTGAAATTTTTAAATGAACAAAATATTTATGCAATCTGTAAGAACATGCTATTTTCTACACATATTGATGTTTTAGAAAGTTGTTTGGGTCCATTATAATGTCATTTACGTTACATTTTCAACTATGCCCTTAAAATTATTGATATTTTGTTAAAAAGTCTCATTTGACAAAATTTTCAAAATGTGTTTAACATCAAGATAGCATGTATCTAAAAGAGCGTTAACTGACCATTTCAATACTGCAAACAGATACGTTCTAACATAAATACTTTGTCAGTTATAAGCTGTTTAATTAGATGACCATATATAAAACTTTATATAAGTTTAGAACCTCTTAGGTTTGAAAATAAGCATGCAATTTTTTATGTTAGCCTTTAAACACCTAATGATAACTTTTTTGATATCACCGGCTTTAGAGTAATACTTAACAACATTTCTGAGGTAAAATATCATTTTGTTGCTCGATTTTCAATATGTAACGTATACAACAAAGTTGAAGACAAACAACTAATGCTTAATAGCTTAAATCATACATCACTGGAAAGTTTATTTCATTTTAAAGGGGGGGGGGGGCTGTGTTTGATAGGCATAAAAAGATTATTTGTTCCCAAAGAAGAAGTTATCAGTACTAATTAGGAGACTGTGTATTTGGTTGTATTTTTTTCTTTTAAGAAGTGGTATATATCTTGACTTAAAAACAAAACACATTGTTTGCTTTTTTTTCTATGTAATGTTATGCAATTTATAAACTTATAAAATGATTAGTCTGATGCAACATCTCAACTGGGATACATCCCCTTAAGCTTGTTCAGTCAAATTTGCTAAGGTAACATATATAACTATTAATAAACGAAATATATATCATGATTATATATTTTTCTCAACCGTTTTCCATATTCAACTGATCCTGGAAACCTAAAACAAATTTAGATATTTGCACATTTTTTTTCTTTTAATTGAACAAAACAATCTAATAAGCTATGCAGAAGCAGCCAGAGCTTTGTGTTGAACCTGTTCACACTCATCACAATATATAAATAGTAAATAGCATATCTGTTCTATCAAATCAGATCATAAGTGTTTGTTATCATTTATTCTTTAAGAGAGTGGCTCTGTTATGCAAATTGTTTAAGTCACATCTATTTATGCATATATCAAAACTCAGAGGGTGACTTTTGAATTTATTCTAGCTATGAACTTTAATTTCAGCTCATTTTTGATATGGCTTTCATTGTTTGATTAATGAAACTGATAGTTCTTTTAACTTAACACTGCTAATCATTTGTCAAAGCAATGCAAACTTTAAAATTGAATGGTTTATTCAAAATGAATTATTGCCATTGAAATTGGGGAAATCATCCGTAAGGATGGGTTTTATATGGCAAGGCAGTGATCATATCCAAGAAATATAGATTTCTTCAGTTGTAATTTACGATAACAAATTTACTTTATAAAATTTCAACAGAGAGAAAATGTTTAAGCCAAAATTAACTAGGACGCATTAAAATTACAGTTTAAAAGATTATTTACGTTAATCAGAATGTTGATAGGAATAGCAATATCTTAGATTAAAAATAGCAGTCATAAGATCAAACTCAGTTTTAGCAATTAATGCTAATATAGCTGATGTTAAGTTCTATCATAATACCGTAGCAGTCATTAGGTCCCATTTTAAACAACCTGTTGCAGGAATCCTGTCAGTTGATTCCTTTTATGTGTGTTAATTAATAGATGAGTTGTAAACACATCAGGGTATAGATACAAAAAGGCATACATTAAATTATCTACTGTGCTTATAAAATAATAATTATATGGACAATAGCGAAGGCACACTAGTTAGTATCATTACTTACAAAAATAATAGATTTACATGTTACACTAAGAAAGCATGCATACACTTAACAGATAGTGTGTATGCATGTTTAATTTGTCTGACGCTCTTTTTTATCAATCATCTGCATAAGAAATTGTATTTCTTTCGATTTGTAAAAGTATCATGATACATCTCAGATAGTGATAACATTGTCTCTATTGCCAATTGCACTATATGTAAGTATGAGACAGCATAGCATTTGTTGAGATACTATCTGAAAGTATTCTTTGAAATCAGCATAAGTATGGTTTTGCTTCTATTACATGAACTTAGTCAATATACCATAAATATAGAATCATTTAACAAGTTGGTACATGTTTTATGGGTATTAATTAGTTGTTTTTAAGGACTGAATGACGGTTGTTGTGATTATTTATTGTGAGTGTAAAAAATAAATAGGGTCCTGCTGAATAAAACAAACATTAAAGCAGATTCTATCACGTATGCTGATAAGCTATATAGCTAGAAAGCAAATGTATGCAAACATTCTGGAATATATGATCAATCAAGTCCTATTCTAGATAGTTGTTAACTCAAGTCCTGATTATGGAAGTCTAATTATTTAGATATGTCTACAACACTAACAATGCAGGGAAGCTTTTCCAACTTATTAACTGACATGTGTCTGTTTCTAAAGTATTGAAATGGTAATTAGAATAAATGCTGTCCTGTTATTGCTTCACAAACGTGTAGAACCAGGCAACACAATGATTAAAGTAATGATCTATATATTTTGTTATATACGTTACCAACCTAAATAATACTCTTTTTCCAAAGCGGACACGCTGTAGATACTAAAATATTATAACCCCAAGGATAGCTAAGGCTGGTGCTAAATCAGAGACAGAAATCATCACGATTTTCACAAACTTCAGTTTTGTTTTCCGATGAAGGTATCTTCGCTTCTTGATTTGGACTTCTGCTAGGAATATCTTACATTGTTTAGAGTTTTAAGGTATATTTTGTGTCTTATTGTTTTAAATATAGCTGTTGTAACGAATAACTGTTTATAAATGGATAATATTTGTTGGCTTTTACAATGTGCGATGGATTTGACTGTGTCACTGCATGCTTTTTATTTATTCATTGAGCTGTTGACGGTGGAAACAAATGTCTTGTATATGTGATTTAATGCCATTTAATGCATAAAAAGAAGCAAATACTTGGTAGTAGCACAGATTTTAAAGAATCATTTAAGCTTTTTGAAACAATTTAGTCATGAAAAATAAAGAGGTATCAATTATCCTATTTACATGATTCCTAAAACATTACTTAATGGCATTTATGTGCATTATTTTCAAGTTTTTTCCTTTAAACCAAATATGAATTTTTGATGTTGTATCTCATTCATATTAAATGTTTGAAAATACAATATTTCCAATCTAATTTTGAGCGCTAAGATGGTAGTCAATTTCATTTTCACCTACTAGCTGTTTGAAGGCATATACACATAACATTGCACAAAAATATTGTTTTAAAAGAAAGTAACGTATATAACAGAGCTTCCAGGTGCCTAAACTAATATTATTATTCTGCTATTAAGCTGCATCTAATTAAAATATCAATCATAACGATATGTAAGAAAACGATGCAAATGATAATAACACTATACTAGGAGTTTCCTTATTATCTAATGGTAACGTATTAGACTTGGCGTTTGCATGGTAAATGCACATGTACATCAAAAGCTAACAGACATTTTATAAATTATAAAGTAGCTAAGAAAATCTTAATGTACAAAAATCTCCCGCCACAGGTCTTTTGGCTGCCCATGGCCAAGTAAACAATAGTAATATATTTGAATGTAAGTAACGTATATAACAATTACGTAAGCGTAAGTCATTTAAACTTATTGTCAGTTTGGTGCTTTTTATTAAGTTACTGTAAAGCAATATGCAGATAGTAGGAAATGTGACATATCTGGTCTAAATAACTTTTCTTTTCAGTAATGTAGCGAATAGCCTACTACATGAAGCCTGTATGAGGGTAGCTATGGTTACCCCATAAATAAACATCTTTTGCAAGACTTAAAATTTGTGCAATATCTGTTTTCACACTTCTGAAACACCATACTAACTGAGGATAAAGTCTAAAATTCTGCTACTTTCCGGCCACTTTTTTCCAATTTTTTAATCTTTGGCTCCCCTACTATATAGCCTCGACTAAACATGAAATTTCAACTACTGTCAAACTTATCTGACCGTAGTACCTTAGTCATCTGAAAAAACCGTAGCGTTTTATTCAAGTAAGGTTTTTTTTTTTAATTTTTGTCTTAAAACGTACAAGCATTGTCGTTCAAAAAACAGCATTCTCCTACTTTATCAACATTTGGACCTCGACGCGAGAAAACCGCGAACAACAAAGGCGCAGACCAGCCTACGCACCCGCGCAGACTGATCAGCGCCGTTGTTATTCACTATTTGGAAAGTACCATATCTAAACTTTCTTCAGGCAAAATTTCAATTTTCTGGCTCATCTCTGAAGCTGAGCAGGCTTGTGTGAGAATGGCCTGGTTTGAAACCCCGAAAACAGGGTTTCTCGCGACGAGGCCAAAATTGCCTTTAAGACCAATTCATTTTGACCTGGTCATTTTAAGAAATGAACTCAATTTTTGGAATGTTTATGGAATCATGGATACTTCACATTAACTTTGCAAGAGACCTGAAGCATTCATGATTCCATGAATACTTCGGGCTTCTTGCAAAGTAAATGAAGCCCGAAGGGCTTCACGTTAACTTTGCAAGAAATCAGAAGTATTCATGATTACATGAGCAGATCAAAAATGGAATTTAGTGCTTATATTTACACTTTATTATAAATATCTAAAATATAAAAAAAATATCTTTAATTTAAGAATTAAAACCGTTTTATATTGTATTAACGGTTTTGTGGGAGTGTAAAACGGGAAAGCGGAACAGCCAGCTTGAACACGGACAGCCATTGGAGGAAACAGGAGGCTCGTTTTGCTGGTGCGGCTCGGGTGTGGCTCGCTGTCAATTACAACACCAGTGTCACTTCTGGCGAATGAGTTCGATAATCGAAGCGTGTTGCACGGGCAAGTGAGATTGGCAGCTGTCAATCAAATGTGTGTAATTCATGAAGCTATGAACGGTTGCAAAAATCTAAAGATTCATTAAAGGATTGCTTCGAAAATGCAAATATTTATTTATATAATCAGATGCTATGGAAAAAATAAACATAACATATGTGCTTATGTGGAAAAAAAGAGAATCTTACATGAGTGATCATGTTTTATTGGATTTATTTAACGAGTTGGTGAAAAGATATCAAATGTGAGGCTTGTCGAGCATTTTATCTCTTTTTGCAACGAGTTTAATAATTCAATGATACAATAGCACGAATGATATAATCTATTTATCATATGACATTAAGATTACTTTAAAATCTGATTTTTTCCACAAAATACGTTATATTTTTTTTCATTATGCAGGCAACGTTGCTATAAGTGTAAACCACAAGTGGTTTATCGATCTTATTGCATGACATTAGGCCTACTTCAATCCCAGACGAAACGTAGTATGATACACAGCATTTGTTTTCTGTGGAGAAATATTAATAATTTCTATTTTAGTCATCAGCTCACTTTACAGAGAGGGGTTCGTGCCAGTATTCCTAAGAAATCCATTACCCAGTAAACAAAGTGGGTCACCCTTGGCACGTCAGTCAAACGCCATTTAAATGGCGTTTCTCAGGTGGGTCGATGATGGCCCGACACTGAATGCTGGCTTGATATATAGCTTTGCTATTTTCCAGGGTTTGGGTGGGTCCAAACCAGT
This sequence comes from Loripinus fragilis, assembly GCA_964019695.1. Classification (NCBI taxonomy): domain Eukaryota; kingdom Metazoa; phylum Mollusca; class Bivalvia; order Lucinida; family Lucinidae; genus Loripinus; species Loripinus fragilis. Next base: position 68,435,698 of record OZ026530.1, read on the forward strand.
ATTCCTTAGGAAACCTACAGTTTTGAGATTTTCAATTCGTCCCCCACCTGTGAATGTTTTGGAACAATCGATAATCTGAAAATATTTTATTGATTTCCTTGGTTTGTTGAACAAAATACTAATAATACAATAATCTTCCGATTTGTACTCCACAGGGATCATTGTTAAAACTTATTTTGATTTTACTCAGAATTGATTATTTGGCCAGATGATAAAGACTCTTGACCAAATATTGAATTAAAATTAAGTTCATATGACAAATGCCTCTATGCAAATATTAAATTAAAAGTTGGATCAAAATGATAAAAGGCTCGAGCCAAATAAGGAATTGAGACGAATCAGAAGATATCGGCCTTTAGCCAAATATTGGATTAAGAGGATAATCAAATAATAAAGACCTCAAACCAAATATTGAATTGAGATATAAATCAAAATGATAAAGGTCTCCTGTCAAATAATGAATTAAGAGTAAAATCAAAATGATGAAGGCCTCTCACCTAATATTAAATTAAGAGTATAAACAAAAAGATAAAGGTCTCTAGCCAACTATTGAATAAGGAGTAAATCAAAATGATAAAGGTCTCTTGTCAAATATCTAATTAAGATAAAATCAAAAAATGCAAGTATCTCTTGTCGATATTGAATTAAGAGTGAATCAAAGTGATAAATGTATCTTGTCAATTATTGAATTAAGAGTAAATAAAAAAGGTAAAGCTATCTTGTCAAATATTGAATTAAGATTAAATCAAACGATAAAGGTCTCTTGTCAAATATTGAATTCAGAGTAAAATCAAAATGATAAAGACTCTGGTAAATTATTGAATTAAAAGTAAAATAAAAATGATAGAGCCTCTTGTCAAATATTGAATTAAGAGTAAAATAAAATGATAAAGACCTCATGTCAAACATTGAATTAAGAGCATAATCAAAATGATAAAGACCTATTGTCAAACATTGAATTAAGAGTAAAATCTAAAATGATAAAGGCCTCGTGTCAAATATTTAATTAAGAGTTTAATCAAAATGATAAAGGCCTCATGTCAAATATTGAATTAACAGTAAAATCAAAATGATAAAGGCCTCTTGTCAATTATAGAATTAAGAGTAAAATCAAAATGATAAAAGCCTCTTGCCAAGTACTGAATTAAGAGTTTAATCAAAATGATAAAGGCCTCATGTCAAATATTGAATTAACAGTAAAATCAAAATGATAAAGGCCTCTTGCCAAGTATTGAATTTAGAGTAAAATAAAATGATAAAGTCCTCTTGCCAAATATTGACTTGAGAGTAAAATCAAAACGATAAAGGCGTCTTGTCAAATATTGAATTAGAAGTAAAATCAAAATAATGAATGCCTCTTGTCAAATATTGAATTAAAAGTAAAATCAAAATGATAAATGCCTCTTGTCAAATATTGAATTAAGAGTAAACGCAATACATGTTATTTAACAGAAGCATTGATTAATCGCCACAAATTCAATTGTAGCTCATAGACTGCGTGATATCACAGTGTATGTTGGTAAAGCGAAGAATCCCAAGAAAATATGTGGACAATATCGGGGTCCTGCAGCTGCAAATGAAAGGGTCTACATCTACTGTACTAGAGCCTTGGTTGGAAAATATGTACACATTGTCAAGAGGAGCACCAGAGGGCGGAGGTTCCTTTCCCTCAGTGAAGTGTTCGTCTGCGGAAAGAAAGGTGAGAATATGCTACCAATTGAGCTAGTGCATGATATTTCCAACAATGTTTTGTTTGATTTGATTCTTTACGTCCCATCAACAATCTTTCAGTTATAAAGGGACGGGTCTTCCTGGGTTGAACCAGTACTAAGCTAGGATTAATGTTCTTGCTCAAGGACACAACGCAGTGACGCCGGTGAGGCTCGAACCCACGGCCCTTCGGTCTCGAGTCAAGCACTCTACCACTGAGCCACTGCGCTCCCTCTAGTGCATGATATTTCCAACAATGTGGTATGAGCGACCAGAAAAGCCTCAGACCAGCCTGCGCATACGCGCAGTCTGATCAGAGCCTTGGCTAGTCGCCTGAGTATTCTATGACTGTTAGCTACTGACTGAACACCTTTTGGAGTTTCTAAGCTTAAAAGGGGACTGCACAGGCTTGTTTGAGTCTACATTTGTCAAAATGCCACATTGTTGGAAATCACATTCCACGGCTTAATTACCTTTGAGACTTACCTGGGTGAGGTTTTGTGATCATAGGATATCCGTTGTCCGTCTGTTGTTCCTCTGTCCCTCGTCCTGCGTCTGTCAATAATTTATTCAAACAACATCTCCTCCTCAAACACTTGGTCGAATTTCACCAAAAGTGTAGCCATACTGGATTTGAATTGTCCGTCAATCCGTTCATCTATCATTCCATCCATCATTCCGTTTTTGATAATTTCGTTTCTGCCCAATGCCTTAAGAACCGTATAACCAAATTTTGTGTATACATTGATATTGACAAGACCTAGGTTGACATTATTACGCATCATTTTTCTCACATTTGTAACAGAGTTATGGCCCTTGATTTATGTCTGAATTTTGTTCATAGTTGTATTTCCTCTCAATATCATGAGAACAAATTTATAGCATTTTATCAATTTTTGTATTTGATATTGACAAGATCTACGTTGAAATCCTGATTTGTCATTTATCGAAAATTTGTTTCAGAGTTATGGCCCTTTATTAATGTCAAAATTTTGTTTCCGCTCAATATCTTCAGAACAAATGTACACAATTACATTAAACTGTATATGCATTGATATTGACAAGATTTAGGTCGGGATTATAACCTCCATCTTTTTTCAAACTTGTAACGGACTTATGGCTCTAAATTGGTGTCAGAAATTTATTATATAAACATTGATATTGACACAATCTTTCGCAAATTTGTAGCAGAGCTATGGCCCTTGATTGATGCTTATTGGGATTTTCTGCACACTAGGCCTTTTTAACATTCAGCTCGAAAATCGCTAAGGCGGTGCTATAGTCAGATTCGCTGACGACATCTGCTCCTGAACTCACATGAATGTTCCCCATAACTCCCTCTACCAAATAGTACATATGGTTCCGCTTCGTCACGCAAAATGGTCACAAGAGCAAAAAGAAGAAAACTATTTAAACAACATATCCTCAAGAACCACTGTTTAAATATAAAATGATGTCACATGATTGTTCCACATAATACCCTCTACCAAAATAGCACAAATTGTTCCACTTTGCTGAACAAAATGGCCACCAGATCTAAAGGTAGAAGTATCTTTAAACTCCTCCAAAATTAAACAAAACATCTTTAAACGACTTCTCCCAATTAACCAGTGACCCGAATTAAAAAATAATTTCACAGAAATGTTTCTCATAATGCCTTTTATCAAAAACTTGATTTTAATCAGTTTTAAACTTTATTTTTCGCATCCTGAAAAATCAATACTTAACTTAAGTCTTCTTTAACTCTAAGGAGGCATTGTAATTTAGGGCCCAGGTCTTATTCTACCCTGTGTTAATCTACCCTCGCCTTAATCTGCCATGTCTTAATCTACTCTCGTCTTAACCTACCCTCGTTTTAACCTACCCTCGTTTTAACCTACCCTCGTTTTAATCTACCTGTGTCATGATCAACCCTTAGATTTAATATAACCTTGTTTAAACCTACCATCTCTTAACTCACCTATTTCTTAACCTACTTTTAACCCTTAAAGCGCCAAGAAAAAATGTATCTGAAAATGTCGTCTGCTGAAGTCGTCTGCTGCAAATTATTGCCTTACATAACCAACAAACTAAATATAGAAGCAAACAGCGTGGACCCAGAACAGACTGCTCCTATAGAGCAGTCTGATCTGGGTTCACACTGTTTGCCACAGAGGCTTCTTAAACATTTCAGCAGACGAGAAAAGCAGACGACTTTTGTTGTGATTGGCGCATTTAGGGTTAAACCTGGAGATTTCGACTGTGACATCAAATATGCGGTGCTTCTAAATCTAAATTATCAGTAGATCTTATAGTTATTGAGTAAGTGGTATCGATTTTGGATATACCATACGACACTGGCGCACTTGGAATCGAACTATAGTCCCTACTATAGTAGCTAAAGTTTGATTCAAACACCTATAGCCGCTACTGTGGTGACGTCACGAAGTTACTAGAGATCAACGGCGGGTCGGAGCACCGTTTCTTTAGTAGATAGGCTGGTTCCCTACTCTAGACCTATCTAGCATGATGGGTTCAAGATCTAGCACAATGGGTTTAAGATCGGTCAGTAGCCTCAAAATGATATGTTTTTGTATAATAAACCTAGCTGAGCATAATTTTTGGTCCCACTTATTCGTAATTGTTCCAACTTTAGCCATTATGGTGTAAACGTGCGTGCGCACCTATTACGTAAGAACTATAGTAGGAACTAAAGTTCGATTCGAAGTGCGCCACTGTCATAATCTATTAGTGCCCTCGCCTTAATCTACCCTATGCAAAGATTATCTGTAAAACTTATTAGAATTATATCCTCAATTCTTTATTTATATTCAGTAAACAAGTCCAGCGAGAAAAGAAGGAATAAGAGTAGTAAAGGGAACAGGAAGAGGAGTAAGAGCAGCAAAAAGAACAGCAAGAGGAGTAAGAACAGCAAAAAGAACAGCAAGAGGAGGAAGAGCAGTAAAAGTAACAGAAAAGGGAGTAAGAGGAAAGGGAGTAAGAGCAATAAAAGTAAAAGCAAGAGGAATAAGAATAGTAAAAAGAACAGCAAGCGGAGAAAGAGCAGTACCAGAAAGAGGGAGTAAGAGCAGTAAAATAAGCAGCTGAAGTGATTTAAGCAGACACATAAGAAATGACGACAAATACACATACAGTCCACTTTCCTCATTTCAATTTCCAGAGAATTATTTTCATTTTATTACAAATAGTTTAAATATAGAATACCAGGTAAGTGTCTTTTGATATCAAGTTATCAAGCTGAGCCTGGTAAACTTGATATCAAAAGAGGCGAACCTGGTATCTTATTTATCAGTTTACATATCATTACACTCTTAAAACTAGCTATTATGACGAAATTTTCGATTTTTGTATTGTTCAGCGTCATTAGCGACGTCATAACAAAAGTGCAACGTCATCATGACCTGATAAAGGCACATGCCGTGAGATAGACTACGTTTATCAGGCAACGTACAACAATACAGTTAGTATATGAGTGGTTACTGATAAAGTTAAATATACTTGCCTGTTTTTAGGCCAGATTTCTTTTTATTAGTTGATCTACGGGATTTTTTTTTAAGATTTATGGTCGGGGACAAAAAACAAGAAAAAAAAGCTTTGAAAATGACCAGTTGACTGGTCATTTTCAGAGCTTTTTTTTCAGAGCTTTTTTTATCTCCAGAAAAAACATCAGTAAAACTAGTTAGGTAAACCAACAGTCTGCATTAAATTTTTTAAATATTTCGTCATTTTTCTAAAAAATCTGGACAGGACAACCACTTATTACAGTGTCACTCAAAAATACACAGACAGAGCCTCAAAAATATATTATTTTTTTCAACAAAACAAGTAATATTTAGAGTCGGTGGATAAAATAAAAAAAGCAATTTTAGAAATTAAATTATATTTTTCTCTACTTTCCGGAAAATTAAAGTAGGAGGGTTTGTAAATCAACTTATAAAAAAACTCTGGCCTTATGCAACATCTCGGATTTCAGTATTGATCATTTACTCATACCTGGTATACTGGGTCCGATTCATATATGAAACCAGTCACTGTACTCACACAGTCTGATCAGGGTTCATAATGTTGGCTTCAATAATAAAATTTAGTCTTTGAGGCACTTAAATAAAACCAGCAGACATAAAATGCAGACGAATTTTTATATTTAAAAAATGGCCGTATGTATATGACTTAGATCTAGGGGAGTAAAACTGTAAATGTTTTATTACATATTGATTTTAACATATGTTTTGGATGTCTTATTGAGACGGTTCTTTTGAGTACAAATAACATAATTGGGCCTCGACGCGAGACAACCTGACTTTGGGGTTTTGCGAACAACACAGGCACAGACCAGCCTGCGCATCCGCGCAGTCTGATCCGGTCCTTTGTTATTCACGTTTTGGAAATATATATAAGCTTGCTACAAGCGAAATTTCAGTTTTCTAGCTAGTCTCTGTAGCAGTGGAGACTGGTTTTAAACTCGCTTTGTTGGATACACCGAAGACAGGTTTTCTCGTGACGAGTCCCATATGATTTGGCTGAGAACTAAGATACACATTTTTAGTATGTACGAAGATATGAGATACATATTCGGACTATTGATAACTGCATGTTAACCCTTTTAAGGCCAATGGTATTTTCCATAAAGCTTGGTATAGTCTAGTCAGGACTCATTATTTCATGTTGGTGAACAGATCTCATTATTTCATGTTGGTGAACAGATCTCATTATTTCATGTTGGTGGACGGATCTCATTATTTCATGCTGGTGAACAGATCTCATTATTTCATGTTGGTGGACGGATCTCATTATTACATGTTGGTGGACGGATCTCATTATTTCATGTTGGTGGACGGATCTCATTATTTCATGTTGGTAAACAGATCTTATTATTTCATGTTGGTGAACAGATCTCATTATTTCGTGTTGGTAAACAGATCTCATTATTTCATGTTGGTGAACAGATCTCATTATTTCATGTTGGTGAACAGATCTCATTATTTCATGTTGGTGAACAGATCTCATTATTCCATGTTGGTGAACAGATCTCATTATTTCGTGTTGGTGAACATGTCTTTTTATTCCATGTTGGTGAACAAATCTCATTATTTCATGTTGGTGGACGGATCTCATTATTACATGTTGGTGAACAGATCTCATTATTACATGTTGGTGAACAGATCTCATTATTTCATGTTGGTGAACAGATCTCATTATTTCATGTTGGTGAACAGATCTCATTATTTCATGTTGGTGAACAGATCTCATTATTCCATGTTGGTGAACAGGTCTCATTATTTCGTGTTGGTGAACAGAATCTCATTATTTCATGTTAGTGAACAGATCTCATTATTTCATGTTGGTGAACATATCTCATTATTTCATGTTGGTGAACAGGTCTTTTTATTTCATATTGGTGAACAAATCTCATTATTTCATGTCGGTGAACATGTCTCATTATTTCGTGAAGGTGAACAAATCTCATTATTTTACGTGGGGGGTTCAATATGTAATGAAAACCCATTCATAACTCCATCCACAAACGCGTTAGGATTCTAGGCTATATGTCAAACAAAAGATCAAAGCTTGGCTCTTTTAATGGTGCATTAAACATTATTTTATCTTTCCAAAATTAATAAGTTACAGACTTTATAAAAAGCACACTCATATACACTGTATATGTTTTCCACCGAATAGTAAAGAAACATTTAAGCAAAGGTAGAAAGGCAAGCAGTATTTTCTAAAGCAAACATTTAACATGCATGAATCATTTGGACTCATTTCCCTTTTATTTGCTTAAACACTGCCAACTTTTGACTGGTACTGATTTCTCGTGTGACGGTTTTATTACGTCACCCCTCTTACGTTAACGTCATTTAAAGCAATGGAACACTAAAATACGCAATGTTCTTGAAAATCGGCATTTGGCTTTGCATCAGGAAAGGACAATTTTGATTGTATCGAAGTTTCAATTCACACAGTCCATAGGCGAGGGTCTGGTTGGGGTATAATGATTAGTGAATAATGGCCTTATTTTATAATGAATAGTGAATAATGACCCAAAATATTAATGCATAGTGAATAATGAGGGCCTAAAATAATGAATAATCCAATATTTTAATGAATAGAAGAAAAAATTAATGAATAGTGAACAATCAGATTTCTTTGCCACCTTTCTTACTTTTAATGAATAATTGGTCTTATTTTAATGAATAACCAAAAATTTTAATGAGATGAATAATGGACTAAATTTTCAATGAATAGTGAATACCAGACCCCCCCCCCCAATCGAGACCCTCATAGGCAGCAGACCAGTTAAACTGAAACCAATATCTAGGGGTATCTCATCTGAATGGTATACCTTTTTTGTTTCTTATAATTGTATCGTCTGAAATTGGTCAGCCAGATTGTTTAGATGAAAATAAATGTAACAATGTCTACAAAATGCATATGAATGTTAACATCGATGATACGCGGTATTTTGTCTGATCGATTTCAGTGTAAACAAGAGATGGCATTCTTTTAAGGTTTTTCTTATTCCAAATGACGTATTTAGAGGTACTTTATGAGTGAGATTAGGTATGGAAATTTTAAAAACAGCTGTATTACTTGCAAACAAACACCATAGATACCAGTGAAATGTTACAAACGCTTTTCGTATACATTTTCTCTATGTAATCGCTCACGTAAAAACGACTATGTCAATTGAACGACAGAGAATATTGCATGAAGGAGGGTTTTAATCAAAATGGCAGCCTCATTATTTCATAGAATACTCGTATATAGAGAATACTAGGTGAGTGTCTTTTGATATCAAGTTTACCAGGCAAGGCTTTGAGAACGCTTGTTGACATCGCGAGGCTTGCCGAGCGATTCAACATGCATTCTCAAAGCTGAGCCTGGTAAACTTGATATCAAAAGTCGCGAACCTGGTATTCTATTTATCAGTTTACATATAGTTGAACACAATTCAAACTAGCGATTATGACGTAATTTTTGATTTTTGTGTTGATTAAGCATCATAAGCGACGTCATTAAAAAAAGTGCAACGTCATCATGACCTGATAAAGGTAACATGCCGTGAGATAGGAAACGTTTATTAGGTTATGTTGAAACAATTCAGTTAGTATTAGGGGTGACTGATAAAAAGCAATATCAACGATTTTTGCAAATATAAATCACCAATATATAAATATTGACCACACGAAGAAGCAGACTGAAAACATCCCTAGTGCATGTAGTTATTTGCTTTTGAAAATATTGTTTCATTTCATATCACAGTGTACTTCAGTACCCTATCTTGAAAGCGACTTGTGTAAATTAGTTAAGGAGCTGGACAACAGTTACAGCAACTTTACATTTATATAGCTAAGAAACAGACCTTTTACTGAAAGTAATTATGAAGTGTGTAAATATAAAACTTTTGGATTTACTGGTCTGTTATCATTACATATTGAACGCCCTTCGTATGTTTCTCGCTAGCAACACTTACTAATTTATTGCAAAATTATCATCGCTTTTATTTATTTTGTCTCTGGTGAACAGATCTCAATAGTTCACGTCGATTCACGTTGACAACTCTTACTTTTTTCACTGTTAAATTAGCAACACTTTTATCTATGTTGACTTTGACTAACAATCTTATTAATCCAAAGGGAGCGTGGTGGCTCAGTGGTAGAGTGCTTGGCTGAAACCAAGGGGTTGCAGGTTCGAGCTGCACCAGCGTCACTGGCTCAGCGGTAGAGTGCTTGATGTGAGACCGAGGGGTTTCACTTTGTGTTTTTGAGCAAGACACGTTAATCCTTGCTTAGTATTGGTTCAACCCAGGAAGACCCGTCTCGACATTACTGAAAACTGATTGACTGGGACGTAAAGAAGCAAAATAAACAAATAAATCATTATTTCAAGCATTTCCACTGTCAACGCTTACTATTTGATTTTATCATATGACGTCGCGTCTGAGAGTGAAATAACACCATGCAATAAAATCGATAAACCACTAGTGGTTTAAAGATTTACGGGAAAACGTTATGACGTCCATAGCAACGTTGCGTAAAAAATGACAAACGTATAACGTTTTACGGCAGAAATGAGATTTCAAAGTTATCTGAATGCCATTTGATAAATAGAATCTAACATACGTGTTCTTGTTTTATTGAATTTATTAAACTCGTTGCGAAAAAGAGATAAAATGCTCGACAAGCCTCGCATTTTATCTCTTTTCCTCAACTCGTTTAAAAAATTCAATAAAACAAGAGCACTCATGTAAGATCCTCTATATTTCAAGCATTTCCACTGTCAACGCTTACTATTTGATTGTAATATGTAGGGGCGATTCTATTTATTTTGACTCTGGTGAACAGTTATTATTTATTGCTTGCTTATTTAGTGTAAATGTCAGATCAATAATATTTATGTTGACTTTGATGACTTCTCCCATTATTTCATGTTGATTCCTATTGGTATCTTCGGGTGTCCGACAAAGCGAGACTCAAACCAGTCTCCTTAGCTACAGAGACTAGCTAGAAACTTGAAATTTCCCTTGTGGCCAGTTTAGATACGATACTTTCTAAGAATGAACAACAAAGGCGCTGGTCAGTCTGCGCTGATGCGCAGGCGGGTCTGTGCCTTTGTTGTTGGTTAACACAGGAGACAGGTGTTCTCACGTCGAGGCCCATTTTATGTTTTTATACATAAATTGAATTATTGTCACTATTGTATGCTGACTCAAGCAAAAGTTCTCACGATTCTATCAATCCTATTAATTCTTAATAACTATTATCACTGTTAGTCATATTTATATGTACAGTATTACTTGACTTTTCGCTAACTGTAATGGCGGCAACTTTAATATTCATATCTGGGTGTGGTTCGGCTAATTCATCTGCTAAGGAAGGGAATTCAGGTTTTATTTATTATTTGGTAAATAGTTAATAAGCTTTTTGAGCCGCGCAAACGTGCGTGCATTTCATGAAAATCCTAAACGTATACACTCTGAACTCACATTTATTAACCCTTATAGCGCATAATCACAAAATGTATGTTTTTGTTGTCCACTAATCTATTTGAAGCCTCACAGATAAACAGTGTGAACCCAGGTCAGACTGCAGGAGCAGTCTGATCTGGGTCCACAATGTTTGCCTCCCTGCTTATGTTAAATAGACATTTTCAGATGCAGTTATTTTGTTGGCGTTTAAGGACTAAATAATGACTGAGGTTGTGGCACAAGATGATACAGTTACTTTTGAATTAAGCCACGCCTCCTTTTCAGCTTTTACCTATGCCTAAAGTAGACTAGACCTAATTACGCATTCATGAGGCGCCGCCTTTACAGAAAGCGAAAAGTCAAGTTATATATTTTACCTGTTGACAATTATTGATACTATACAGTATATTTTACATTTCATCATATGACGGTGCATCTGAGAGTGATATGATACCATGTATAAAATCGATAAACAACTAGTGGTTTACTGAATTAGCAACGTTGTATAAGGATGACGTAATTATTTGCCACCTTGTGACGTCATCGTTTAAATCAATACATTTCCAGATTTTTTGCAAAAAAATATTGTCGCACAAAATATAAAGCTACAACCATGAAAAATACCAATTTAAAGCAAATTGATTTACGCAATAAACGTGTTCATTGTAGCACCCTAGTGACTGTTATTTTCATTTGGTAGTCAGCTCAGCACAAAGACAAACTAAGATGTCATTTTTCGGTGACGTTAACGTTAGCGTCAACGGGAATCGTGATGTTTTAAAATTTATGTTCACTTTAAACGCGTTCTGGTTGAGAACCAAAAGTGCAAATATTTTTCTTTTGTTATTATGTATAATGTTTTTCACCCATGTAAGTTTTGTAAAATAGCACCCATTTACTTTGCCATGGTAGTTTCTACAGATAATCTGGAAATTCACTTTTTAAACGGCGACGTCACAAAGTGGCGAACAATTACGTCCCGTGACTTTATGTTGCTAACCTTGCTGTTTCACGCCCAAAACTCGATTTCAAAGTAAATATAATATTTTCAATGTTACATAATATAATGACTCTGTGAATAATATCATTAACCCATTTAAGCCGAACGAATTTTCTCACTCTTAACAACTAGACCAGGCCATTTCCATTTTAAGGGCAGTTGGGTGTTTTTTTCATTTTTATTCAAATTTTAATAGAACATTCTGTAAGCAAACAGTGGAGACCCTGATCAAACGCCGCGTTTTGATCTCGGTCTGCACTGTTTATCTGTGTCCCACAAAAAGGGCGCCATGCTTACATGGGTTAAAGAATGTAATAGTTTATGTTATTAACTCACGTTATAGCCATTCATAGAAGTAGTAGTATAGTATACATTCTCCCAATCAAGATGGCTGACCTATATTCCAAAGGGAAGTAACTTTCGGTTGAGTGGGAACTAACAATTGACTAAGTTTGCAACCTGTATGGTAGCACCGGTTAATTTTTGCAGCATGAGATTGCCTTTTTCTGTGAAAAATATCTTTATATATATTATCTCATGGTCACAACATTAAAATTGACAAACCCAGCTTATCGCCATCTCTGCCAGCGGAGATGAGGTGGGTGTGTCATTTGATACCTAATCACTTTCGTTTGAAACAGCTTTCAAAGAGCTTCTGTACTTTCAGTCAATAGACAACAACCAACTTTAGTTAAAGCTGCATACTCTGTAACTATCAACATTTTTCGAAAAAATTTATTTTCTTTTTAAATCATTTGTAAAAGTAGAATTAAGCTATGTTTTCACAATAAAAATGTTAAGTACAGCTGAAAACTGCATGGAAAAGTGAATTATCTTATCAAATATGTGTATTTTTCTCTTGTTGGTAATTATTTGCGTCCCTCCAATAATTATAGACCGTTGAATTATAACATAAATGCAGTTGTTTTGATAGTGATAACTTGTTAAGATTTACGAAAATGGTAAAATGTTTACCTGAATTTGAGTATTTTTACTGCGTTCTTGAAAAATAAAAACATTATTTTTAAAATTAGAAGATCAAAAGTTACAGACTATGCAGCTTTAGGAGTGCTGAAAGATGGCAACCTTTTTTGAAAAGCTTTTACTTGTTAATAAACTTTATTGATCTGCAGAACCTGGTTGTTTTCTCTTTTAACTCCTTTCATGATTGTGTTGTCGTCTGCTCACTTTTTCGATATTAACTTTTTCAAAACAATCTGTCATGAACTATCAGAGTGTTTAACGGTTTGGATTCGGATCAGGACCAACATTCTGTCGGTCCTGATCTGGATCCAAACTGTTTGCAAAAACCATCAGCAGACAACAATAATCTCCCTAGCAGGGAAAATTTACACGTTTATCATTTATCTTTGTGAGACCCAATTACTAACTATTTCCTTGCTAGTGGCGACTTTTATAGTCTGCCTGCTGTTAAACCTATATGCCAAACAGTTTGGACCCAGTTTGGACCCAGATAAGGATCGACAGAATAAACCGTTTGAAACCCTGATAGTGTTTCCAAAAGAATTATTGGATAAAGTAAGCAAGGGTGCAAAGATCAGGAATCGATACAATCTAATACCACACCTGACCCAGGATACCGATGGGAAAGTGGCAAACTTACATTTGGACACCACAAACGAGAGCCAAGAGGTCAACTCTTTCCAAGCAAGTGACCACAAGGCACATATAAACAGACGCGCACAAAGACATAGCAAACACGAGACAAAAAAAAAAAAAAAAAAAAAAAAAAAAAAAAAAAAAATCCACAAAAATAGTACCGCCTTGGTACGGTCAGTAAAATATTTAAATTTAATTTTGAAAAATCAAAACAACAAAAAATAAAAACAGTCAGCATAAGACAAAAAGCATGAAATGTTACCTAGCATGCAAAAGAAGTTTGTTCAGCTGTCCCATGATCTAGAAAAGTCCGATTAGTTAAAAGACATTTTTGCCACGTTAAAAATTCACGACTAGGGCATGATTTACCTACATCAGTTAACGGCAGAATGATTTCGCGAAAATAAAACCCTCGCGAAAATTTCTGGATTAACAGTACCAAACTTCAGTGTGAAAACAAAGCAAATGATTCATGACATGTGATTTCCAACAATATGGCATTTTGACTAGTATGGACTCAAACGAGCCTGTGCAGCCTCCTCCAAATGATACTCGGTAGGTAGCCTAGAGTCATAGAATATTCAAGCGACTAGCAAAGGCACTGATCAGACTGCGCGTATGCGCAGGCTGATCTGAGCCTTTGCTGGTCGCACATACCAAATTGTTGGAAATCTTATGTCCCTGCTGTTTGTTTGTTTGATTTGATTCTTTACGTCGCAATAACAATCTTTCAGTTAAACAGGGACGAGTCTTCCTGGGTTGAACCAATACTAAGCTAGGATAAATGTGTCTTGCTCAAGGAACACAACGCAGTAACGCCGGTGAGGCTCGAACCCGCGACCCTTCGGCCTCAGGTCAAGTACTCTACCACTGAGCCACCGCGCTCCCTATCACTAATGATAATGACCAGGGAATGCCACACTCACAGATCACAAATCAAACTTACGTGTGGTACTGCGAGAAAGAGAGAGAGAACACAGACAGTCACATAATTGCAACCACGCCTTTCTTCCTCAGCACGAAGGTTGCAGAGCTAGAAACGACACAAAATCAAGGACCCAACACCAATAGGAGCAACAATATACAATGATGAGCATTTTCACTAACTAACCACAGACGGACGGACTCACATAGTTATTATAGTGAAGGCCCAAGGGTCGTGCAAGACTCACATAGTAATTATAGTGCAGACCAAAGGGTCGTACATATAGTGCAGACCCAAGGGTCGTGCAATTTTAATTTGACGAGCACAGGTAAAGGGTATATAGGTAAATTGCTCTACAATATATATACAATACGTGGTGGACGAGTGGTCACGAAGGCTGAGCATTTTCACTAAAACTTGACCGGCTAAAATGATGCTCGGCAAAGCCTCCTCACCATTTTGCATACCAGTGGCTGAACAATGTTAGAATAAATTAAAACAAATAAGTATGCAAAATTTGATCCAAATATACCATGCGGTTCAAGAGTTGAGAGCATTTTCACAAACTGACCACAAGCGACTGAAATGATGCTCAGCAAGCCCTCGTCCATCAAAAAAGACTGTTACACATGCCAGTGGTTAGATAATGTTGACATGATTGTATGCAAAACTTGATCAAAATATATCATGCGGTTCAAGAGTTAATGAGTATTTTGACTGACTGCTAAAGGACGGACGGACGGCCATAGTAACTATAGTACAGATCCAATGGTATTGCAGTCAACAACAACAACAACAACAACAACAACAACAACAACAACAACAACAACAACAACAACAACAACAACAACAACAACAACAACAACAACATCAACAACAACAACAACAACAACAACAACAGAAACATCGCCTTTGAAAGGACAATAGCCAAGGTCACCAAGGAGCTTAAATATAGTTTACTTGCAAAGTTTTCGCTCTTGATTCAAATTGTTATGTTCTGGTTCAAGTTTTGGCACTTCTCTCAAAGAAAACCTATGAGGATTCGTCAGAACCTTTCCTGCTCGCATACATACAAAACATTAACCATTTGTATGTTAGTTTTGTTTTGTTTGTTTGATTTGATTCTTTACGTCCCATCAACAATCTTTCAGTTATAAAGGGACGGATCTTCCTTGGTTGAACCAGTACTAAGCTAGGATTAATGTTCCAAGATTTATCAAAATTAACCTAACGTAAACACATTTGGCAAAAGTGACATATCGGTACCAATTCTTCTGACGGGTGTGAAATATACTATATAAACTGAAACATTTACGATTCAACAGAGCCCCCTTTAACAATCCATTATGAGGTATCCAGAAAATGTTTGGTCAGGGTATTTGTCGACTTCAATATTTGTGCATGCGAGGAGCGAAGGCTCTGACGAGTCTGTGTATGTATGTAGACCTGTCTTAGCCTTCACTGCTTGCGGATGCGATAACTAACAAACAGCTTGTTGTGTTTGATTTCATTCTTTACATCCCGGTCAACATTTTATAGGCATGTAGGGACGGGTCTTTCTGGGTTGAACCAGTACTAAGCAGGAGTTTATATGATTTGACTAGGGACACAACGCAGTGCCAGCGGTGAGGCTCGAACGAAAAAAAATCGTTTGTGCTGACCTATACACTTTTTTCATTTTCTGGGAAAAGAAAGCTTCATTTGTTTCTCATGCAAATTGGCTGACTTTTGAACATTTATTTAAGAAATGAATTCAATTTTTGGAAGGTTCATGGAATCATGAATACTTCGCGTCTCGTGCAAAGAAAGTAGAGACCCGAAGTAGTCATGATTACATGAATTTATTACTTATATTTACATTTTATATTATCAGTCAAGTATAAATTTTCAATTTTCACCAAACGTGGCTAGTTTCCAGATATTTTGAATTAAATCAGACATAACGTAGGGTTTGGAATAGCCAAAACGCCAAATTTCAGCGCTTAACGTCATGGCGTTACATGTTCAAAGTCACGCAAACGTCAACAAACAATGGACTGGACGTAAGCCCGCTCAAATGGCACGTATGTGGGTGTGGCTTAAATCGATTTGTTCATGAAGGTATGAACCACATCTCAAATGTAAAGGTTCATTTAAAGACTCGCAGTGGAAATGTAAATATTTTACTATATTAAAATTGTGAAAAATGATGGTGATCAATTTTACTGGTTCACTTCAGAAAATTATTTTACATAAAATGTACGTTTTGTGTAGCTTACATTGCTCCTGAGGGAGGCAATCACAGTAGCATAGAATGGTTTGATCTTCTTGAAAGTGATATTCTTAATCTAACCTCAAATTATTTCAAATTATGTTTATTAGGAGATTTTAATGCTTATACCAGAAATTAATATGATTTTACAGCTGTTGACGGCAATATCCAACAATCTTTTGATATGGGTAATGCTGACATTAGCTTAGACTACTGTTCTATTGAATGTCTAGGTTTCGCAACAGAAAGATACAATTATGATCTGTCGTGTGTCAATAATTATGGCAGGCAACAATTAGAGCTTTGTCGGTCATACAACATTTACATTGCAAACGGCAGGTTGGGTATTGACAGGCTTCTGGGTAGTTAAACTTGCAAAGGTATTTCTGTGGTTGATTATGTGATTTGTCACCTTCTCTGTTTCCATATATTTCAGAATTTGAAATATTACCTTTTCATCCTACGGCTAGTGATGCTCACTGCGGGCTCCACTTTTCTCTTACTTGTAATGATATGAATGGGGAGCAACACACATATGATGATTATAATCCTGTATAATAACTAGAACAAAATGGAATTCCGTAAAGTCTGCCTCATTTGTAGGATTGCTGAACCGGAATAACATTGACTCATTCATCAGTTAAACTGATGCATTGAACACTAATGAACAATTATCCACACAAGTGATAAACGAGCTCACATCTGCATGTTCCTCAATTTTGACTGAGGCAGCAAAATAAATATGTTCTATTAAGGAAATTAAAATAGGGCCGCCAAATCCGAAAACCAGTTCAAAAACTAAACCTGTTAAGCAGCCATAGTTTGACAATGAATGTGCAAAATTGAGGCGTCAGTATAAAAGGGTTAAGAATCTGAGGCATAGAATTAATTCTGCTGAAAATTTTTGATACTTGCATAACGCCAGCAAAGCATACAAGAAGTGCATAAACAAACAACTTAGGCTAAATAAAAAGGAATTTAGTAATAAACTACGGGCACTTCAGCACTCTGAGCCAAAATCTTATTGGAATTTATTAAACAAAGCTGATCAGACAACAAAAAGGAGACATTGCAGAAAGTTTCCCTTGCTGCTTGTATTGAGCACTTTAAGAGACTTAATATTTTGAATCATAATGACGAAACCCTTGACCACGATTTTGAAATAGACCGTTCTAAGATTAGTGATCAAAAATTTGAGCTAAACTCATCTATTACCAAGGAAGAAGTTCTGAAATCTATAGGTCAACTCAAGCAAAGCAAAGTCTGTTCATCAGATTTGAGTTTGAATAATTTCTTAAAATATTCAAAATCTAAAATGTTAACAGCATTTACAAGACTGTTTAATATTGTGTTTTCTTTGGGTATTATCCCTGATGATTGATCTAAGGGCATCATTTCACCTATATGAAAAATAAGGGTGACAAAGCAAACCCTGACAGTTATAGAGGAATAACTATTTTAAACTGCTTTGGAAAACTTTTCACAGCAGTGCTGAATAACAGATTGGATAATCTTGGAAAGTATGAACTTGCTTCGAGAAGAACAAGCCGGGTTACGTAAAATTATGGTACAACTGATATTATATTTAGCTTGAATGCCTAATAAATTTATACTTGTTTACGGGGGAAATCTTATCTGTGCCTTTATTGACTATAATAGCCTTTGACTCTGTTAATAGAAGCTATCTATGGCGGAAATTATTATATCATTATTATGCTATTGATGGTTAAAATGTTTAAAGTAATTCATTACCTGTATGCTTATGCAAAATCCTGTGTAAGGGTTCGGTCATTTAAAATCTGAGTTATTTTGTAGTAATATTGGAAAACGACAGGGCGAAAATTTATCACCTTTGCTATTTTGACTGTTTCTCAATGATCTAACTGAATTTATTGCACATGCACATGTCTGGAAGATATATCTGACATCTATAAAATTTTGCTCGGAAATGATGTATATACTACAGTATGCCGACGATACTGTGACATTAGCCGAATCCAGGGAAGAACTACAGGCAGCTCTTAATGACAAGTATCTATATTGCAAATTGTGGGACCTGGACGTTAATCCTTCCAAAACCAATATTACTATATATTGCAATAGAAAAGTTCAGCACACTTACGTGTTGCATATAATGGTCAAGCTCTAGAAATCGATGAAAATGTTGTGTATTTGGGAACTCTGTTCTCCTACAATGGTCGTTTCCTTTTGAATAATCAAAGAGTGGTTGAAAACCCGTAAAGCAATGTTTCTGTTTTAAGGAAATCTCGAAAATTGCAACTTCCTATAGATCTTAAACTTCAGCTTTTTGATAGTATTATTGTTCCTATTTTGTTGTATGGTTCTGAAGTAAACTGGCTTTGAAAACTCTGACATACTCGAAAATAGAAAGTGAGTATGATCAGGAAATACCACAATCACAAACTGCAAACAAACCCATGGCACCGCGAGTAAGAGCCTAGCAACAATCACCAGACACCAGGAAGACAAACCAAACAAAGCAATCAGTTCTCTCTTCCCCATCAAGATGATTACAAATCTAGAAGGGACATAAAGTAACTTACAACAAAACATAGAACAATTACATACTCCCACAATGAGTGTAACAATAAACAACAAGTCAACAACAACAGAACCACCACCTTAGAACGGACAGCAGCCTAAGCCACCGTGGGGGGCTTAAATGCATTTTACTGGTACCAAATCTTTGCCCTAGATTCTGCTGTTGTTGAAGAACAAGAAATGTTCAGCTCGCATGGAAGCCTTCTAACTATTGCAATGTGTCATCATGGAGAAACACTCTAATCAAAATAACATTGTGTACACAGTTCTACAAAATTATTTTGAATGTTAAGAAAACAACACCAAACTGTATCCTCTATGGTGAACTAGGAAGATATTTAATTAGTATTCAAATTAAATCAAGAATGATAGGCTTCTGGCAAAGGATTGTTAATGGGAAACAGGACAAGATAGCACAAAGATTATATAAAATTCTACTAGCAATGCAAGAAGGTGATTATTTTCATTCCAAATGGTTATTGAGTGTTAAAATTGTCTTATTTCGAGTTGTAATCAACATACATGGTATTTACAAAAAGATTTACCATTAGGTTTGGCTAAACTGCTTAAAATGAAGCTTATAGAAAACTACAAGCAAGAGTGGGGTGATACTGTTTCTAATTCCTCTATATGTCAAAACTATAGAATTTTTAAGACAGATTTGGAATTTGAACAATCTTTTAATTTTCTTCCAAATGACCCAGCTACATCATTGTGGCACTTTAGAGGTTTAAACCATAAAGTGCCAATTGATTACAGCAGATTTAGGGGGGTTGAAATTGATGACCGAATTTGTGAACTCTGTTTCTTAAGCGAATTGGTTGATGAGTTCCAGTGTAGTTATTTTGAAGATCAAAGAAGAATGTACCTTCCCAGAGTCCTGTTGAGGCACCCTAACACCTTTAAATTTAAAACTTTTATGAACACTAAAGAGTTACCTTTACTGTTTAAATTGGGCAAGTTTTGCAAAGAAATTTTTAACACCTTTAAAGTGATCTACTTAACCTATAATGCATAGGATATGTCTGCAAAAAAGTGAACCAGTGCAGAACTCCAAATATTTCTTTTGATATTTGAATAAGTGGTTTTACTGCGTGATTTGTAGGATAATAATTTTACAGGACTTTAGTGCAGAGTGTGCAACAGGAAAAACAAACAAAAAACACCAACTTATTTCTCAACCAAAACACATGTTGTGGGTACTCATGGGATTTGTCTCATTGAGAAGGTTCTTTTGAGTCCCAAGACACGTGATAGAAATTACAGGTAAGAAATACTTACAATTGTACATTGTATTTTTATTTTGCATGGTTTATGCGATATAATGGTGATTTGTTTCGCATGCTGAACATAGCAAGTGATTGTTACTTCTTGATTTTAGAAGAAAAAATACTAACAATCAACAAGTGTTAAACTCACTGTTTGTTTCTTAGGTTTGATTATTATTTGAGCAAATGCTAAATTCACTGAAATATCTGGAAATCTGATTTAATCATCAAATTCATCGCAATACCATCCGAGTGCCGTCAAATTTACTGAACCTAGTCAAATTTGAAGCTTTCTTCAAATTGTTTTGTTAGTACTTGTTTCATGTATATATGTTGATTTTTGACTAATACCCCAGATAGGGGTCAAGGTCGTTAATAAAAACCTTCAAACCTTTCCCCATGGGGTAGATTATTCGATGTACGCAAAAAGTGCAAACTTGTCTCTAGTCTTTTAATTACCTAAGCAGCACTTTGTAATTTAGACTTCAAGTTGAAATTTGGCTTAGTGTCCACCTGAATACTTGCAATCTCCTTCATGTGTGCGTCATCAAGCTGGAAGAACGGCAACGCAGAACACGCATCCTTATTTTCAGGAAACCTCTGCATTCTCATCTTGTCTCTTGCTAGGGTAGCTATGCTCTTAGATTCCTTGAATGATGTCCGATCTGGCTGTGTGAAGCTCCTAACATTGTGTTGTCAGCCTCATACGGCTCTCGGGCAAAACTGACTGGTCTTGTCTGGAACCACGATCGCCAGTATGGTCTAAACAACTATGACAGCCATGATATCTGCTGTCATATCCAGTGTTGTCTCTCCAGGAAACATCCATAGTTTTCTCCTCTATAGATCGAGATTCGATGTAACAAGCTGAAAAGTTGCTACCCGGATTTTTCAACAGTTTTAACGGTGGGGAAATCGGTCACTTTCAATGTTCGATGGGAAATAAGCGAATGGTGAGCTGTGAGAGGTTTAGGGATCGGTATATCCGGGCTCAACTATATTAAATAATTAACAACACTGGAGACAGAAATAAGTTCCAATTTCTTCTTCACTTTGGGTTTCCAAGCTCTGTGTTCAAAATTCGATATTAAGTTCAAATACTATTCAATTACTGGTAACTCCAAATATTAAAAATATAACATATACAAGTTCTTCTAACTATGGTATAATTTAAAATTTATGTTCAAACCATATAGATATACTGGAACATTCCAAGCGCAAGTTTCTGAATACTTAATATTGTATTTCTAACTTCAAATTTGGTAAATTACCAAAACAGAAATATGCCATAAATTTCCGGTAGGTAATCCCAAATAGTAATATATCTTTATCGCTGAGTTGTTTTGTGTTAGCCATTTTGTTTGTATTTCCAAACTGATTCATCAAAAATCAATATTTCTCAAACTCTAAAAAAACAGACACGCCCATATTCTAAAATATACAACATTAGCCAATCGCCTTGGCAGAGCCATAAGGTGGTCCTAAAACATTTAGATATATAATTGAGCGGAGGCGGAGGCGCTGTTGCCCGTCAAAGAGATTTGCTTAATTCCTTTGACGGGCAATAGCGCCTCTGCCAAACGGACGCGGTTGGCAGGCATTGTGATCTCAACTCCCGTGAGCATGTTTGTACAACTGAATCATATGTGAACAGCGCTTTTGTTCGTCAAATGAAAGACCCTACAATATGATTACCATAATTGATGTAAGCTTGGGTTAGTCTTGGTAATAAAGGAGACATAATCTTGTCTTAATTAAAATCTTCAAATTTTGAATTAAATATTTTCTGGTCAAACTATTGTTTCCTAATCCAGCTTAAATCCACTTAAAACGACCATTAATTTGATACCCAGCATGACTGTAGTACACATGCGAATTCAACGTTGTTTTCTTTATTGACTTAGAAAAAAATGTTTATTTATTTGTTTATTGTCCAAAGTACCGAAAATTCCCATCATAACATTTATTCAAACTTTATGTGACTTCCTTTTACAGTCAGAGAGCCAGCGATACTTTTAATCAAGTGGTTGAGGCCAAAAGGTTTGAAGGTGTATTCTTTTGTAAAAAAGTATGCTGAATTAAAAAATCAAACTCTTAAAAAAATTGGCTGGTACACAAAAATGCTATGTGCAGGGGAATACCCCGGGGGTAGGCCATTTCTCAAATT
Source organism: Loripinus fragilis (assembly GCA_964019695.1). Taxonomy (NCBI): domain Eukaryota; kingdom Metazoa; phylum Mollusca; class Bivalvia; order Lucinida; family Lucinidae; genus Loripinus; species Loripinus fragilis. Next base: position 68,458,169 of record OZ026530.1, read on the forward strand.
AGCACTGAAATAGGGTACCCTATACCACATAATCTAATTTGACCTATCTTGCAACCCCATGACAGTTTTTTAATGGTGCCAAAAAAATTTTCTGGACCCCCCTGAATGAGAAAAAAATGTTCCTAAACATAAACTCGTTTGGGCTTTGTGAAAATGCATGGTTACAATGGCTGCCCTTAATGCAATTCTTACATGTAGGGGGTGTACATACAAATCCAATCATATCTTAGCTGATACTTATCATAGAATACTAATCTTGGTACCAAATTAAGGGTTAGACATATGCCTTTTATCCCATGACCTGAGATGCAAGTTACCTAATTTGCATATTCATGAATATTAATGAAAACCTTAAAAATAGGGGGGGGGGGATCATAAAAAAACACTATAAATAACTGATCATAGCCCTAACCATCATCAAACCACCACTGTTGCATGTTTTCATATCATCAGTGATACAATTTGACAAATACTGGCATCTTATGGTCTTGGTCTTATATGGAAATTATCTCATTTGCATATTCATAAAAATTAATGAAATCTTTAACTTTGAGGACAACGCCATTTCATAAACTAGAATCCCAAGGGGTAATTTTGACCTAAATTTAATTACTGGTAGCCTTGCTTATTAGCTTCAAATGGTTCAATGAGGCAACTTAAAGTAAAAACTCTATATTCCTCAATAATACACCCATTTGGTTATTCGAAATGGCATGGTTTCCATGGCAACCCATTATTCGATTTTAAAGACTGGGAGTGTAGCTTCAAAAATATTCATATATGAGAAGCATCTCATCCTAGAACACTAAATCTAGTATCAAGTTATTTTGCAGACAAAGCACGTTTACATGACTGTCGGATATACAAATTTTCTCATTTGAATATTCATGAATGTTAATGAAAACATTCCAGAAATCGCAGAAAAATCAAGGGGTAGTACTTTCAAAATTAATCATATCTCACTTGATAATTGCCCTAGAGTACCAAACTTGATATCAAAGTAATGCTAAGACATAGTCCTAATACCTTATTGATAGTTAAAAGAAATCTAATTTGAATATTTATGAACTCTCACGTCAACGTTAGAAATATATTAAAAAAAAAATCGCTGAAAAACCAAGGAGTAATAGTTACAAAATTACTTATATCCTACTTAATAATTGCTCTTTAATACCAAACTTGATATCAAATTAATGCTAAGATAAAGTACTCTTACCTTATGGTGGTTTTAAAAGAAATCTAATTTGATTATTCCTGAATTTAAAATGAAAACATTAGAAATAAAAGAAAAAAATCGCGGAAAATCAAGGGTTAATACGCACAAAATTACTCATATCTCACTTGATAATTGCCATAGAGTACCAAATTTAATATCAAAGTAATACTAAGACATACGACTCTTACCTTATGAGCTGTTATTAAAGAAATCTTGTTTGAATGTTCATAAATTATAATGAAAACTTTAGAAAAGAATGAAAAATTATGGCAAACTGAAAGGCGCATACTTACAAAATAACTAATTTCTCTTCTGCTGATTGATTTAGAGTAGCACACTTGGTTAAATATTAAAAACTATTATCTTGACTTTAATTCTATGCCAAGTAGAGAAGCCTAAGACATATATCAACTGAGATATGAGCATTTTTGTAAGTATTTCCCATGATTTTTCTGTGATTTTTTTTCATTCTTTTCAAATGTTTTCATTAGATGTATGGATATACAAATTAGATTCTTTGCATATCTGCCCATATGGTAAAGGCACTTTGTCATAGCATTACTCTGATATCAAGTTTAGTACTCTAGGGCAATTATAAACTGAGATATGAATAACTTTGTAAGTATATCGACTTGATTTTTCCACAATTTTTCTCTAATTTATCATGATTTCGTAAAGATTAATAAGTATTCATATAAATTTGTTTTCGTATATGTCCATAAAATAAGAGTGCTATGTCTTTCCATTACTTTGGTAATACGTTTTGTACTCTAGGGTATTAATTAAGTGAGATATGAGCAAAATTGTAAGAACGCCAATCTTAATTTTTCCACGATGTTTCATTCTTTTCGAATGTTTTCATTCAAATCCATAATTATACAAATTAGATTCTTTCCCTATCTGTCTGTAAGGTACAATCACTATATTTTAGCATTACTGTGATATCATGTTTGGTACTCTAGGGCAATAATCAAGTGAAATACTAGTATTTTTTGTATTGCCCCTTGATTTTTTTGCACTTTTTTGTTTATTTCTATTGTTTTCATGAACATTCATAAAATTCAAAATAAATAATTTGCATATTCAACCATCATATAAAAGTGCTATATCTGCAAATTAATTTGATACCAGATTTACTGTTCTAGGATGTGTTACTGTTAAGTTATGAATATTTTGTTGGTACGCTTCCAGTATTTCCAAATTGTATAATGGGTTGCTATGGAAACAATGCAATTTCACATTAGCAAATTAATTCATTATTGAGGAACACAATGATTTGCCATTAAGTGAACTCATTGAACATTTTGACATGAATAAGAAATGCTCCTAGGAGTTCAATGTAGATCTAGGTCTGATTACCCCTTGGGGTTCTTGTTATGCAATGGATTTGCTTTCATTTATTAAGTTTTCATTAATATTCATGAATATGCAATTGTGATAATTTCCATATAGGACCATAAGTTGACAGTATTTGTCGAATTGTATTACTGATGATATAAAAACATGCAACAGTGGTGGTTGGTGATGGTTTGGAGCTGAAATCAGTTATTTATGTTTTTTACGATCTTCCCCTCATTTTTAAGGTTTTCATTAATATTCATGAATATTCAAATGAGGTAATTTGCATCTCAGGTCATGGGATGAAAGGCATATGCCTAACTTTTTATTTGGTACCGAGATTAGTAGTATATGATAAGTATCAGCTAAGATATGATTGAATTTGCATGTACATCCCCTACATGTAAGAATTGCATTAAGGGTTACCATGGTAACCATGCAATTTCGCAAGGCCCAAATGTATTTATTTTTCAGAAACGTTGTTTACTCATTCATGGGGTCCCCAGAAACAATTTGGCACCAATTAAAAATTGTCATGTGGTGCAATGTAGGTCAAATTAGATTCTGTGGTAAAGGGTACCCCATTTCAGTGCTTATTTGAGAAATTGCCTACCCCAGGGGTATTCCGCTGAGCATAGCATTTTTGTGTACCAGCCGATTTTTTAAGAGTTTGATTTTTAAATTCAGCATACTTTTCTACATAAGAACACCCCTTCAAACCTTTTGGCCTCAGCCACTTGATTAAAAGTATTGCTGGCTCTGGGACTATTACAAGGGGTGATCAGAAAGTTCGCGGAATAGTGCTATTAAATCGAATTGCTTTTATCGATTGCAATGAAAATTCACAGATATAAACTACCACTCATAACAAGTTGACTGAAATTGAAATTTAGAAAATTTCAGACGTCAGACGTATGAGCATGAGGCACCGCTGTGACGTCACTTTGCTGAAACCGGCGTGTAAAATGTGTGAATAGTTTATTTAAAAAATTGACAAGCCGAAACAGGCAATGGGTTCATAGAAGTTGAATGCTTTGCCTTTTTGGCAGTATTATTATTCGTTTTGATTTAGAACTACGTCCGTTAAATATAACGCTTCGAAAGTTTGCATAGAAGAGGACTAAATATGTCGTTAAAATATGCATGGCACGTAATATGGGCCATCACAGCATAACACATTTTACAAAATGTTAAGTTTAATTGGTTGTGTAGTAAGACGTCAAAATGCAACGTAAAATAGGCCGGTTCGCGCTATATAGTGTTGCCTTGACGACAGCTGTAACGCACGTAGACGACTAACATTAAGTATGTTGTAACCGATCAACTGCATATGTGTTGCAATATTATGTGCTGTTATTCCAGCTCTATTGACCAAACAATGTAGAAATGGCAACTATTTTCCGCGAACGTTTTGATCACCAATCGTATTTTATGAAATTTTACTAATTTATCCCTTTATAAATCTATTTTTTCATCATTTTAAAAATTTATTATTTCATAATCTTTATTATTTTATTATTTAGTTTGGTCTTATTTTTAATGCGTAACATCTGGATCTACGTGTTGTTAGCCCAATCTTGAATTTTAATTTCCCATTCTTATCAATTGGGCCATGGTATTTTTTCACTTTTATTCAAATTGTACGAGCATATTCTGTAAGCAAACAGTGGCTACCCTGGTCAAACGACGCATTCTGCGGCTTCTGATCTGGGTCTACACTGATTGCATATGTCCCACAGAAAGGCCGCTTTGCTTATATTGGTTAAAAGTGAAGAAGGCAAAGAACAGGAGTCGATACAATCAAGTACCACACCTGACGCAAACACCATATGTGAAAGTGACAAAAACACAAGAAAACATCACACATAAGAGCGCCAAGAGGTCAGCGCTTTCCCAGCAGGTAATTACAAGGCTGCAAGGAACAGACAAGACAGCATAACAAAGACAAACATGAAACATAACTAACAAAAAGGATCCACAAAAGAAGCACCGCCTTGGAACGGTCAGTAAAATACTGGAGGGCTTAAAATGTTTAACGGTACCAACCTCACAATAAATACCAATATATAAAGGAGAAAAAACAAAGATAAGGACTCAACAGTTCATACAAATGAATACCGTAGCAAAAGGAATCCAGCAATTACATCCTGGTGGGCCTGACTATAGACACCCAATCAGATCCCAACCCTCTCATTCATAGGTAAGTAAAAGTAAGTAAGGGTACAAAGATCAGGAATCTTTAAATCTTTAAGTCAAAAAACGGCACTCGGTAAGATATTTTCCAGTCATATCGGGTGCTGTGATTGACATTACTGTACTGCTTTTATATGCAATGGGTGGGAACGTACACCGGATGTTGCTCCAAAATGAGCCAATATTTACAAAATGTCAAGAAAATACATACAACGAAGGTAAGCAAATCTGGAATTTATCCTCTTTAATTAATGTTTAGGTACTTGGCAGGTGGTATTTTAGAGCCATTATTATACCCATATTAAGCACAATATATACATGGATTTGTATCAAACACTGTAAATGATGATGAAAATCGCAAAATGAGGAACGTGCTCACTCGAAAATTGATACTTCTCTCCAAAAAATCGAACATTTTTGAAACACTTAAGAAACATCATATCAAAATTCTGAATCAGCCCATCTTTTTTAATGTCACTTAAATATCATTACAGAAAATTTCAGCCACGTAGGTTGAAGTTTGGTCAAGATATGGCTACAAACCCATGACCAGTTATTCACAATAAGGGCACTGGGGATGATAACAAGTATACTGGATTATCCCTTTTTCTAAATTTGGTGTACTGAGGATCAGCAATTGATATATAGTTTTTATGCTCTCCTACGGGTCAAAAATCAGTTTGGGGACTACAGATTTGCTCACTTTTGTCCGTCAGTCCGTCTGTCCTGACAGAAACCCCATACATTATTGGGTTATATAATATGTGCAGGCGTGTTTAGAGAACTTAGTGTTAAAATGTTTTTGAAGGGATAACCTTTTGAGGTTAACCTCATATTGTAAAGGCCACATACAATCGTTCAGTTTATCCTTTGAGTACGTCCATCCATTCGTGCGTCAGGAACACGATGCTGTTCAGTGATATTTCCTTCAAGCTTAAGCCAATTTTGTTAAAATTACACACACCTACATTATTACCAATAAAATAAAGGTATGTCACACATAAGACTTAGTCACAAGGTCAATGTGACACCTTTGACTCAAACTTGATCAGAAGCTGCAATACTCAGAATCTTGTTTCCGGGCCTTTTGCTCCTACAAGGGTTAGGCTAATTCATTTTAACTATACACGTTTATTACCCTTAGGATGAATTATGAGTACTGGTTTGGTAAGAGACAAACGCTTACACCCACAATGTCCTGTGTTCAAATCTCGGCATGACCAAATTTTATAGAATGTTATTATACCCACCTTTTTAAGAAAAAAGATATATTATTTTTGCATCAAAAATAGTAAGTGAGTATGATCAGGAAATACCACAATCACAAGCCGTAGACAACCCCATGGCACCGCGAAGAAGAGCCACTAAACCATCACGAGACACCAGGAAGACAAATTAAGCAAAGCAACTAGCTCCTTCTTCCCCATCAAGATGATTGTGATACTAGAATGAACATAAAGTAACGTACAACAAAACATAGACCATTTACAGACTCACACAATTGGAGTACAATAAACAATAAGTCAACAACAACAGAACCACCACTTTAGAATGGAGGGCAGCATAAGCCAACTGGGGGGGGGGGGGGGCTAAAAATGCATTTTACTGGTACCAATTCTTCGCCCTAGATTCGGCTGTTGTTGAAGACCAAGAAATGTTCAGCTCGCATGTAGGCCTTCTAACTAATGCAATGTATCACCATGGAGAAACGTTTCAATCAAATTAACACACCATGATGAAACAAAGAAGAGGGCTCATGACTCACAGATAGTCAGAGGTAAAGAAAACCTCAAGTTGAGCCACGGTGGGTCCAGCTACAGATAAGCATCAGGCACCAACCCACCGATTAAAGCTTTATGTCAGAGCCATCATAGAGTCTGAGGCCTGACCACCGTCGTGCTATTAAAGAGAAAACCATAGCTATTAACCGTAAATGGGTTTAAAACCAGGCATGCAGACTCCAACCCTTATATAACGTTTTACAATCTTTTAAATTGATCACTAAAATTAGATTTTCCAACAATTCGCTTGAATTTATAAACTAAATCAACATAGAATATAGGTTCTGATATGCCTTGTTGCAGAAGAGATTTTAACCCAATGTTGTATTTAACAATTAACTCTGAGTGTCTGTAGTAGAATACAGAAAATGCTTTTCGAATTTTATGATATCTTTAACCTTCTTTTAATAACTTAGCATTTAAAAATAAGTTTCTGTTGTTGAAGTCATCAACATAAGAACACACTCTTGCAAAACGAATAAGCTGAGAAATATATACACCATAGGAAGGGGAGCGAGGAACATCTCCATCAAGAAATGGGAAATTTACTATTTCAAAATAAAAATCATCCCGTTTATCATAAATTTTAGAAGAAACTATGCCATTTGTTATTGACAAGTTCAAGTCCAAAAACGGAGCTTCAGTATCAGAAGAATTAGCCTTATTTAACTGTAGTTCAGTAGGATGTATCTGACCTACCATTTGTTCAAAACAAGGATGATCAATATTAAGTAAGTCATCTAAGTATCAGTAGGTGGAGTTAAAAGCTTCAATAATATCAGTTTGATTATTGTCTGATAGAGATAACATAAAGCCTCTCTCATAACAAAACAAAAACAAATATGCAACAAGAGGAGCACAATTACACGTAGTACCCATTGGAATACCTACAATTTGTCTATTTAATTTCGAGCCAAATCTTATAAATATATTGTCCAGAAGATAATAGAGAGCATCACACAATTTTTGACATGACCACAATTTATATCGTTTAGGTTGTTCAGAACTAAAAAAGGCATTTTTATCATTACAAGCCAAATAAAGTGAGCCCTCTCTGTTGAATGTTTATTCAATTAATTTTGTGAGTTTTTCTTTGATTAGATTATAAGGCAATGTAGTATAGAGAGTAGAGAAATCATTTTTAGACAAACCAGATGCTAGAAAATCTCTAAACTTCAATTTATTAAGAATTTCACCTGAATTTTTAATAGACTAAAATAAATTTTTACCATTTCTTTCATGAACTGTTGTGCAATATTAAATGGCGTGGTTTTTAATCGCATTGAGGCAAGAAGTCAAAAGAATAGACAACTCAGTAGTTGTACATGCACTAGAATTAGCAATAAAACGCGACTTATAGGGCCGTTCATGAAGTTTAGGTAACCAGTATAACGTAGGAAGCTTGCTATGATCCTCATCAACAAACAACCCAAACTTAGCTGCCATATGGCATCGATGCCTATCAACGATAGACGTTTCATCAAGCCTGTTATGCTCATATGTTTTTGTAGTGCTAAGTTCTTGCTTTAGGGTGTTAATGAAGTACTTTTTTAAAACGTCCACAACATTGTTAGCAGCCTTATCTGCGGGAGCCAAAACAAACCTCCTATTGAATTCCAGGATCCCTTTCTTCAAATGTCTAAAAGTGAATATAGGTATATCGAACAGACAAGAAAGCATGACAAACACAAAACATAAAAAACAAAAATGACTCACAAAAGAAGTACCGCCTTGGGACGTCCTGCCTGATAATAGCTGATTCAGATGACGCTTTATAATAGAAAAAAATGTATGTAAGCGTCAAACAGTAGTGGTTTTACTGATATCTTAGTCCGCAATAAGGAACTTATCTGTACGAAAAAATCAAAGTGCCGCCATCTGTCAGGGATGGAATTTTAAAGAAGTAATAAAGAGCTACGTGCATTAAGGCACTTTATTGGCCACCTGCGAGGCAAAAATGTAAAAATTCAACAGCTTGTTCTTATTAGTTAATTAGAACAATAACCAAAGTGTAAAAGCCTCAAATTAATTCGTTTTCTACCATTGTTATGGTAAAGAAAAGACCGTCGAAATAGGTTGCAAATAGGAAATGACCATTTAAGAACAAAGAGCTACGTACATTAAGGGGCTATTTTGGCCCCCTTTGAGGCTAAAAACAAAATAGCTTTTTATAAATCTTTTCTTTTTATTTCATTATAACAACAGCCCAAGTGTAAAAGTCTGGTATTAATTCGACTTTTATCGTTGCTATGGTAACAAAAATGGCCGCCAAAATAGATTGCAAATAGGAAAGTGGCCATTTTGGAGCAGTTTGAGACATTTGACAGAGAAATTAACATAGAGCACAAGCAAATACAAAAAAGATATTTTAACAAATGATTAGATTTATCACAGCACACAACATATTAAAAGGGTTTTTTTTGTATTTGGCTGTGCTGATATCTATGTTTTTAAAAGATAGGTCTCTGGAAGCATTAAATTTGGTCTGAATGGTAATTTCTCTAGTTTACGACTCTTTTGTCAGCCATTTTTGTTACTATGCAACGATAAAAATAAATAAATGCCAGAATTTTATACTTGGGCTATACTTCTAATAAACCACCCAAAAGGAATTGATGAAAAGCAACTTTCATTTTTTGGCTCCAGATGAGGCCAAAATAGCCCCATAATGCACGTAGCCCTTTTGGACATTTGACAGAGAAATTTAACATAGAGCACAAGCAAAAGCCATTTCAACAGCGGATGAGAATTATCTAAACACAATACATATTAAAAATATTTTTGGTATATAGCTGTGCTGATATCTACATGTAATTCTTAACAAAATCTGTCTCAAAAAGCCTTAAATGTGGTCCAAAATGGCAATTTCTCTATTTTAAGCCTATTTTGTCAGCCTTTTTTGTTACCCTAGCAACGATGAATTTTAAATATATGCTGAAATTTTAAACTTCAGTTATTCTTCTTGTAAACCAATCAAAAGAAATTGGTGAAAAGCATGTTTCAGTTTTTGGCTCCAGAGGGGGACCAATTATTCCCCTTAATTCACGCAGGGCCTTATTACATTTTCGCATTTAGGGGTGCCACACACGTACCTGTTTAATCCTTAATACTGATGAGCAAATGTATGAAATAAGTAAAAGCTACCCTGGACCTCTTTTAGTTATTTAAATAGTATCTTTCAGCAGCCTTTATTATCATAGGATCTTCAAGCTGTTTAACGTTGTGATTAATGACGTTGATTAATGTGAATATTGATGCTAGGTTCTGTCTTCTATGGAAAATTTCACGTTTGTACATAGAAGAAATAAAGTTGGCGCTTTTATGACGCAACTTAATTTGTTTGCATGTAAAATCTAAATTAGTTGGACCCTCTCCTGTTTTTTTGTCGCGTATGCGTTTTAGTCAATCTCGGGCAGTGCATTCATCCAGATCCCGTGGTTATAAACCTTTTTCATTCTGAACTTAATTGCCGGAAATTGCTGGCATTTTAACATCAATAAGCATGACAAAACATCTTTGTTTTTTTGCAATTTAAATCTCATGCTAGTTTTAGTTGATCTGTTGTTTCACTGAATTAATTCTTTTTCTGTACTTGGCAAGTTGTGCTTTAAAGACACTATTTACGCATATTAAGCAAATTAGTCTGGGATCTAAATAAACATACTGTGCATACCCCAACCCTAGGATATTTTTTCTGTGGTTCCAAATTGCTCATCATGCGAAACAAGGCTATCCTTAAAAATACATAAATAACATGTATATATTTTAATCATGGTTTGGCATCAAACACGGTACAATGGGGAAAATCACAAAAAGGGAATGGGTGCTCGTGCAAAAATGTAAAATAAAGCATCTGCTTGATCATCAAATTGAAAAATGAAAGTAGAACGGTAATACAAGAACATATAATGCAAACTAGATAGTACTTACTTAAACTAGTTAAAATTTCATGCTCAATCCAATTAAGCATGAATAGCCCACAATCATGAGGCCTTGTCCTTTCTTTCAGCGTGCAAGCATCCATGTTTTTGTTTTAATTAATTCTTTGGTATATACGTAGAAACAGCTCAGAAGAGATTGGACATATGTGCAGGCACACGTCATTTTATGATAATTATCGCACATGTACGTAGTCACCCCTTAGAATACATGTGCAGTCATCCAGTGAGACCTTGCCCCCTATTTTCAGCCTGTGTGTTGACCTAAGTCTCTATGTTTTGTATGCAAAGAGCAAAGGCTCTGAAGAGATTTAACGATTGCGCAGGCTCCACTAAGCCTTTCCTGTTTGTATATTCGTATATAGGGTTTATAAACGCTTTATTAGTCCCATCGCATAAAAAGTGATTTTGTTACATGCATTGCATTCGTGTAAAAACTTATCAACGCCTTGTTGTCCACTCTGTGCCAGCCTGCCACATGCTAAATTTCCATTTTTTACCTACTCTCTGAAGCTGGGCCTAATCACATACTTTCTAGCGTTGCCGCACAACATTATGCATGAGTTCGCGTAAATCACCCCTTAAAGATGCAAGGCTTACGTCGCAGCCTATAAGTGAGCTTGGACACCTTAAATTTTGCCAGTGCGCTAATCCCCTTCTCTATTGTTTGCATATGCAAACATTGCGATTTGCAAAGCTTTGTAGAACCGCTTCCTTGCTCTCATATCCGTATAAAGCTTGTGGATGCTATATTTCAAAGGCCATCTATAAATTGTTCCAAACATCAACCGAACTACTTCGTTTTTCATCTCATCTTCATTGCAATACCCAGTACACTAAAATGCAATACTGCCGTACACTAAATCCGAGATTTATCAATCTCGTGACAAACTGACCATTGGTTTGTAGCCGTAACTTGGTCAAGTTTTATTCTACGTGGCTGACATTAAAAAAGATCAGCCGATTCAGAATTGTGATAACTTTCTTACTTGTTTCAATAATGTTCATTTTTGGGAGGGGAGTAAACATTTCCAGTGAGCACGGCGCTCATTTTGTGATTTTCACCATCATTAACAGTGTTTGAAACCAATCCTTGTGTTGAATGTGCTTAATATGGGTATTGGGGCTCTAAAATGCCACCTTCCAAGTACAAAAAAAATCAAATAGGAGAAATTCCAGGTTTGCCTACCTCGTTGTGTATATTTTCTTGACATTTCGGCTCATTTCGGAGCAATATCCGGAGTACTTTTCCAGCCACTGATATGAGTCTGGCTCAAGTAAAATACCCTACTGACATCTCAACTGACATATTCACTTTCAGCATCAATGTAAGTTTATCTTACGAGAGCAGTTTAGGAGGGAGGGCGTCGATCAACACTGTGATACAACGCTTAGCTACAAATGTACCCAACACTGACAGACCTCGGTAACCATCGTGAGTGAGTGCTGAATATTTTGGCTACTCGGGAGTTTGCGGATACTTGGTGTACGTTGTCGGATTCTTCCCTCTAATTCCAATCATTTTTTCTAATTATGAGTTGCGTTGGAGTATGTTTGTATTAAGTGTAATAATGATAAAAAAACATGCTAAAATATAATCACAAGCAAGCTGGCATTTTCATATTTGTTCGTGTTTCTTTAATATTACTATCATGATCGACTCAAGTGAACAAGGCGCATTTGGAGAAACGAACCAACGCTTGTCTATAATACTTAAAGCTGCATAGTGTGTAACTTTTGATCTTTTAATTTTAGAACTAATGTTTCTATTTTTCAAGAACACAGTAAAAAACTAAAATTCAGGTATACATTTTACCGATTTCGTAAATCTTAACAAATTATCAGTATCAAAACAACAGCATTTATGTTAAAATTCACTGTCTATAATTATTGGAGGGACGCAAATAATTACCAACACACCTGTTTTTATAAGATAATTCACTTTTCCGTGCAGTTTTCAGCTATAGTGAACAGATTTATTGTGAAAACATAACTTAATTCTACTTTTACAAATGATTTAAACAGAAAATAAAAAATTTCGAAAAATGTTCATAGTTGCAGACTTAGCCTCTTTAACAAGACGGAGAGACTATCTGGGCCTCGACAAAACCTGTCTTCGGGGATTCTGACAAAGCGAGACCAAACCTAAGCCACAGAGACGAGTTAAACTATTGTTACTAATTCAATATAATAATTCCATAGGGAATAATAACAATAAAGTCAATGAATTGTATTTATTCTTTCTCAAATTTTCGGCCATTGGCATCCTTCAGGATATTAGTAACAATTTTCACAGCTAAACATATACCATAATGGTCAACATGGATGCTACTTAGCTGTGAAAATTGTTTCTAATCTCCTGAAGAAGGCCCATGGCCGATATTCGAGAAAGAGTGAATACAGTTCATAAAATATTGTTATTTCGCGTGTTGAAACTTTAGATATGATACTTTCCAGTAAGCGAATAACAAAAGTGCTGATCGGACTGCGCGAATGCGCAAACCCCTGAAGACAGGTTTTCTCGCGTCGAGCCCTGTTTCTAGCCCTTTGAAGTAACTTGGACTCATACCTGGCCCCGAAGTTATAAAACGTTTTCATGCTCAACTCAACTGAGCACGATATTTCAACTGCTAATAAAAGCTAAAATACCGACAAATGAAGAGGTATCTTGCTTAAAGTCTCTCAGATGTTGCATTTATCATGCTAATCAATGTTAAAATGCCAAAAATTTATGAGCAGGATAAATTTCGTGCTCAGCTGAGTTGAGCATGAAAAAAGTTTTATAATCTCGGGGCCGGTCAGCGTTTATGTGCATGGTATGCGTAGGAGACGACGTCTTATAACTCAGTCTAAAATCTAGACCTTATACTTAATCGTCGTGAATAATCTCTGAAAATATGTATACTCCTTATATTTTTGCATCTTTTAGGATGTGTGTGTGTGTTGGGGGGGCGGGGGGCTGGTTGTAGATTTTTATTTTAATTTTAAGTGTAAAACATCTTTCAGTAATACCAGCAAAACGTTAAAATATTTGGATTAGCTAGGAACTAAAGTTTGTCAGGTCTGATTTTCGTAAAGGTGTATTTGTTGGTTTGATGCCTCAGAAATAGAGGATCTTATGTGAGTGCTCATATTTTAGTGAATTTATTAAACGAGTTGAGGAAACGAGATAAACGCGAGGCTTGCCGAGCATTTTATCTCTTTTTCGCAACGAGCTTAATAAATCCAATAATGTAAGAGCACGAATGTTATCGATACCCGATACCTCATCTTGATCACTCGCATTTCGCGCTTTGACTTATAGGTAGCTTGCGATATCAGGCTATAGGTCCGCTCAGTTCTCGCGCTCCTGTAGTGACAGAATTGCAAAACGGTCCAATTTTTGAAAGTTTACCATTTCTCTATTAGTTGTAAAGCCCCGAGTCATACAAGCAGTGGTCGCATAATATATTCTATTATAATATAACCTATAAATAGACATCTTTTGATTGGCCCAGATGCCTATCCACTCGAGTCCATAAAACTACATATCGCATGGGCTGCTGGTTTTTCCCATTCAATATTAGTTACTAAAACGACATTTTCAGATAGAAACTTTTCAAAACAGGTGTGCGTTCAGCATAAAACTTGCATACAATTCAGTGAGTGACAGCAGCACGAAATTCACAAGATTTGGTGTTTCATTATATACATGCAATTCAGACTTTGCTGTTGAATATTGTAATTAGCAGAACTCTTAAATGAAGTAATTAATTCTTCCTTCTGGATTGGTGCAATAAGCTTGGAATGTAAAATACAAGGGGTCACAGATTATAATTTCTGAATAAAATTGCATTTTTTTTCTCTGAAGATTATTTTTGTCTTAGCAAACAGTGTAGACCCTGATGAAATGCCACATTATGCGGCATTTAATCTGGGTCTTCTCTGTCTGCAGTTGTAATTACAAATAAAGTATGGATTCATTCCTCTTTTAGCTGAATGAAATCAATTAGTCATCATGTAAAAAAGAAATTCAAGACTGTCCAAGACATAGTCCATGGCCAAGATTTTGTTGTTGTTGTTTTTTTTTGCTTAGAGAAATTATATAAAACAATTGTTGACTACTGAGGCATTGGACATGATGTGATGTCGACCTGAGAATACCAATATTGACCTCGGCTCCGCCTCGGTCAATATTTGTACTCTCAATTCGACATTACATCATGTCCAATGCCTCAATAGACAATAATTGTATAATAAAAATTGCGGGTGAATGGATGTTCAATCCCAGTGTGCACTGAGCGAAAGTGCTTGCTAGAGTGCTTCCTGTCTGCGACGATGGATATTTGGCAGGATAAGGTTTAGCTCTTTTTAATTGAGAAAGTTACTCACATCTGTATCAAGCAATGGTTCTCTACAATTACGTCCTTTCTGAAAATGGGAACTTCTCTTTAAGGAAAGAATTTGCTCCCAGAGGGAGCGAATTCTTTCCTTTAAGAGCAGTTCCTTAAGGTATGGAAAATCACGTTTACTACATAAGGTGAGCTCCCTCGAGTGTTACTATTTTTATTACGCATGTGCGTATACTGCGCAATTGGAGCTGGATATTTGACAGGATAACGGTTGGCTCATATAAATTGAAAAAGTGATTAATACATTTTGACCGTAACAAAACGAAAAATTATTTTTTATTGATAAATCTAATTATGGACAAGCTGTCATTATCTGTTTGTTTTTGTTATTTATACTGATTATTACGGATACTGATTTTAGATTAGAAAGAAAATAACGGAACGGACTTCAAAAATATAATCAAATGTTTTAAAGAGTAGCAATCACATGGGTATTAGGTGACAGACTGCATTTATGATTGTCACAAACTTAGTTGATTGCTATGTGGTTGCCTCTTTAATAACACGGCAGTGGGCCAGGCCTCAACTCAATGACGACCCTGAGCTACCCCCTCCCGAGGGGGTACTCAAGTGAGTGTGGGTAGGGACATGCCAATTGAAATGGTCTTAATTAATAGTTTGTCTTGAACGGGTAATGCTTCATCCCTAATAATTTGGGAAGGGATTTGAAAATATCTACACTTTCAGTTCTTTTAACCCTTGATCGCAACAAAAGACGTCTGCTTTTCTCGTCTGCTGAAATGTTTAAGAAGCCTCTATGGCAAACAGTGTGGACCCAGATCAGACTGCTCCTATAGGAGAAGTCTGCTCTGGGTCCACGCTGTTTGCTTCTATACTTAATTCGTCAGTATTGTAAGGCATTTATTTCCAGCAGACGACATTTTCAGATGCATTTTTTCTTGGCGCTTTAAGGGTTAATCTTTTTCTTAGAACATATTTGACTTCACTACAATACAGCCACTGAGTGGGATTGTGTGGCGGCGGTAGAATGTCTCCCAGCCCATCACTGCAGTGTAGATTATATTTTCTTGTCCTTTAGGTATGAAAGTTGGAAACCATTAGAGGGTTATTTTCGACCAAATGTCGTACTCGGCGAAACGTTGCATCGACCAAAAGTCGTATGCGACCAATTGTCGTATCGGCGAAATGGTTTTCGACGAATTGTCGTGCACCCACTGGTTAGGCCTAATTGGCTGAAACTATCTTATCTGGCACAGAAAACTTGCACACTCTCTGGTGTATTCTTTGCTTCCCAAGAATAAATATTCTTTAAGAACATATTTGACTTCAATACAATACAGCTGCTGAGTGGGACTGTGTGGCGGTGGTAAACGTCTCCCCGCTCTTCACTGCAGAAAGAGTATTTGGGCCTCATCGCGAGAAAACCTGTGTTTCCGACAAAGCGAGTTTCAAACTAGTCTTTTCAGCTACACAGACTACATGTAGCTAGAAGATTGAAATTTTACTTGCTGCAAGTTCACATATGATACTTTCCTAAAAGCGAATAACAAAGGCGCTGATCAGACTGCAGCTGTTCTGTACCTGTGTTATTCGAAAACTCCCGAAGACAGGTTTTCTCGCGTCGGTACCCATATGTTCTTGTCCTTTGTGATAATGGATTTCATTGTGAAAGTTGGAAACCACTAGATCACAGTATCGATTCACTGTGCGCCTGAAATGAGTGAAATCGACTGTATCGGTAGAATCGAGAGTTTTTGGCCTAAATTTGTGAGGGGTGGTAAGTTTTTTCGCATGTTTTCTTATAGTTAGATTTGTCCTTCCGCCGTGGATCTTATTATATTTCTTTGATATATGCATACATGTCATAATATCGTGCAAAAACAACGACAGTGTATCGTGGGAGCGCAAGAAACGCATTTTTTTAGAGGGATAGTTGTCAAAAAAGCGAAAATCCACAGCTTTTTATCTTCCCGTTTCGAATTTAAACAACTTAGCTAAATATGATTTTTACCAGACGTTCGAGAGGCTTATGATCCTACAATACCAGAAATCTCAGACTGATCCGTTTTTTCGATTCTGAGATATTCAGCTATATGTGACTGAACCCCCTAATAGCGGTGAATTAGAAACTGTATCGGTAGAATCGACGCACTGAACGAAGTAATATCGATACTCATAAGAGGTACTGTGCCCAGTGAAAGGGAGCAATGAAGACAGTTTCGTCTATTCTGGGCCAATTTCAAGCTCAAGTAGGACTAAAATATACGTAAACTTTGCGCATCAAACCCACAACCTTTGTGCGATAAAAATATAATAAAAGCTTGTAAAAAACTTCAGTTTGTAAACAAATACACGCTTGGCACATTCTTAAATTTTTTTGGATGAAAATACTTGTTTGTTTGCTTGATTTGATTCTTTACGTCCCAGTCAACACGTTTTCAGTTATGTCTGGATGGTTCTTCATGGGTTGAACCAGTAGTTAGCAAGTATCAATGTGTCTTGGTCAAACACATAATGCAGTGACGCAGATGGGGGTATACCAGGGAGCTCCTTGGTATCAAGTCAAGCATTGTACGACAAAGCCACTGTCCACCCTCCATGAAATGCTTTTGGCCGTTCTTCTCCTTTAGTTGATTTAAAAAGGTTGGCTGTCAGTAACTGGCAAAATATTAACAATTATGTACATGTAGCACGAAAGTCCCTCCGATCAGCTTGAATAGTAAAAGTTTGGTAAGGATAATGAGCGTGCTCAATATGTGCTGCGTCTCGTTTCTTCAGGGTTTGCAACCAGATCTTACTAAAATCAGCCTTGTTATTAACAGAGACTAGATAGAAGCTTAAAGCTTTTAGTGGGCCAAGTTCAGCTGCTTAGCTATATACTTTCCAGGGAGCAATTTACAAAGGCACGCATCAGACTGGCCGAATGCGCAGACTGGTCTGCACCTTTGTTGTTCACATGCGACAGAGTCAGGTTCTTTCATGACAGAGGCCCAAGTTTGATGTGAGATATACAGAAGGACTTTAAAACCCTAACACGGTATAATGACAATAGATAATTCTTTATAGTGGCAAAGACCCCATGTATATATATCCGTTGCATTGTTGCCCCTTCCTCAAATAAACGTACCCGCTTTTTGAGTGGCATAATCAACATATAAGAATCATGTGTCCATCCGCCTCTGCGTCAGTGGCGTCGTCTCATTCCTTGTTGTCACACTTTTGGTTTGCGATCAATACCTTTTGAAGGGATTCATCAATTTAATCATCCATCAAACTTTGCAGAAGGGTAAAGCATCAATTATACAGGTTAAGTTCGAAAGTGGCGGTTATCCACAAACTAATTAAGAGTTATTGCCCTTTTTGACTTAGATTTTGGCTAAATTGTGGTTTATGATCAATTACTTTTGGAGTGATGCAACACTGTCATTCAAATTTAACACTGATAAAGCATTATAAAATAAAGGCCAAGTTCGAATTTGGAGATAATTCGCCAATTTTTGACTGAGTTTTGGCCCTTTTTTGACTTAGGTTTAGGCTTATGCAAAAGCTATATTGACTTTTTGTAAAAAAACATCACATTTCTCCAAAACTATTATATCTTACAACTTCTCACTATAGGCAATGATTACCCAGTGCCTGTAGATAAGCATAACCGTGATTAAAATTTACCGCCCCTCCCCCCAGTGGGATCAAAGGTCAAATATGTAAATTTCGCAATAACTCAGTCAGTTGTCATTATTTTTTACAGAAATTTCGCATGCAGACAGATTTACAATAAATAAGAAACATATCAAACGCGATTTTTGATCCAAGGCCTGTGCCAGACCCCCTGGGTGGACTTAGTGGTGGGGGTCAAAATGTCAAAATTCAACTTTTTCAGAACATGATCATGTTGCATATCACATTAAAGGGGAACATGAATGCAGCAACATGGTAGCAAATATTTTGCCCCCAGAACCCCACTCACCCCCATCCCCTGACCCTGGGGCCAAAAGGTCAAAATTCAACTTTTCCAGAACATGGTAATATTGCATACCAAATTAAATAGAATCATGAATGCGGAAACGTGGTAACATATATTTGGCCCGCAGACCCCCTTCTACCCCCACCCGACTCTGGGGGTGGGGTCAAAATGTCAAAATTAACTTTTTCAAAACATGGTCATGTTGCATATCAACTTAAATGGAATCACAAATGCAGCCACATGGTAGCAAATATTTCCACCGCAGACCCCCCAGGGCCCTGGGGGTCAAAAGGTTAAAATTAAACTTTTTCAGAACATTGTCGTGTTGCATATCAAAGGGAAAAGGGAATCGCGAATGCAGCAACATGGTAGCAAATGCAGACAGAGGTACAATAAATAAGACACATATCAAGCCTGACTTTTGATCGAAGGCCTGTGTCTGACCCCTGGGTGGACTTAGGGGGTGGGGTCAAAGGTACAATTAAACTTTTTCAGAACATGGTCATGTTGCATATCAAATTAAAGGGAATCACAGGCGCAGCAACATGCAACATGGTAGCAAATACCAAATACCCCCCCCCCCACCCTGGCGGTCAAAAGGTTAAAATTCAACTTTTTCAGAACATGGTCATATTGCATATAAAATTAAAGGCAATCACGAATGCAGTAACATGGTAGCAAATATTTGCCCGCAGCTCCCCCCTCCCGCCGACCATAGGGTCAAACGGTCAAATTTAACTTTTGCAGAACATGATCATGTTGCATATCAAATTAAATGGAATCGCGAATGCAGCAACATGGTAGCAAATATTTTGCCCTCAGAAGGTCAAAATTCAACTTTTTTCAGAACATGTTAATGCTGCACATCAAAGGAATCGCCAATGCAGCAACATGGTAGCAACTGCAGACAGAGGTACAATAAATATGAAACATATCAAACGTGATTTTGGATCTAAGACCTGTGCCGGACCCCCTGGGTGGACATAGGTGATGGGATCAAAATGTCAAAATTCAATTTTTTTAGAACATGGTCATGTTGCATATCAAATTAAAGGGAATCACAGATAAAGCAACATGGTAGAACATATTTTGGCCGGGAACCCCCTCCCACCCCCTCTAACCCTGGGGTCAAAAGGTCAAAATTAATTTTTTACAGAATATTATCATATCAAATTAAATAGATTCTCAAATTCAGAAACATGGCAGCAAATATTCTGCCTACATACCTTCTCCCTACCCCATTCGACCTTGGGTGTGGGGTTAATGGTCAAAATTCAACTTATTGAGAACATGGTTATGTTGCATATGAAATTAAATAGAATCGCGAAAGCAGCAACATGCAAACATTTTGGCCGCAAATCCCCTCTCCCAGCCCCTCTGGCCCTGTGGTCAAAAGTCAACTTGTTCAGAACATGGTCGTGTTGCATATCAAATTAAAGGGAATCACAAATGCAGCAGCGTTGTAGCAAATATTTTACCCGCAGACCCCGCCCCCATGGTCATGTTGCATATCAAATTAAAGGGAATGGGGCATAGGGCACCATGCAAACATATATTCTCTCCTTACACTCACACTCAACTGTAGGTTGGATTATAAAGTAAAATAAATTCTGAATGTGATCGTGTTGTATATAAAATTAAGGGGAAAGAAGTACTTACATAGAAGCAAACACTTTGACCTTACACACACCCCTGACCTCTAGGTCAGGTCGAAGTCAGTCAGATAAGTTTATTTTGTATTGAACTAACCACTGAAAACTAGTTGATAGGCTTTTAACCTTGATCTTTATGATACCAAAGGTGAACTTAGGGTTGGAGAAATGGGATTTATGTTTTGTGATTTATTAGTTTCTCTAAAATAACCCTTCGCCTGGAAAATATATTCGACAAATTTTCCTTGTTTGACTTCTGTTCTGTCAGGCGACACATCCGATTCTCGGAATTCTATATCATAAAGAACGCTAGCTTTGATTTGATTTTCATGTAAGAATGTAAATATATAAATGTTTTGATGTATCTGCATGTGCATGCATGCATACATATATGTGTGCATGCATGCATGGATAGGAGTATGAACATTTAGGAGCATGTACATGTGTTTTCATATGTACATTGATGTGTGTGCGCATGCATGCGTGTATGTACATTTTTGCAATATCCCTCCACAAGTATTGAAGTTGGCATCGCTGGCTCCCCCCCCCCCAAAAAAAAAAAAAAAAAATATTGAAAAGCTTCCTACGCATATGAGCCGAGCAGCAATTCTTGGGTCACCGTTTGAAACACAAAATTATTTTACTTTCATACCTTAAAGTAATAAAGAATGCAAAGATCAACACTCAAGTACCACATTTGATCCAGGACATCCCATCAGGAAGTGATAAAACACAATAAATCACCACATACCAGAGAGCCAAGAGGTCAGCCCTTTCCAAGCAGGTGACCACAAGACTGCAATAAATAGACGACAAGATAGCATGACAAACACGAAACATAAGTAACAAAAAAGATCCACAAAAGAAGCACCGCCATAGAATGGTCAGTAAAAATACATATACTTTTAAGTCAAGTCTTTTTTCCCACATACTCGTAGCACTTGCCAACATCCAGATTAACGCAAACCTAGAAAAGACACAAAGCAATGCATAGCAAACCATAGAACAAACACAGAACCCACATCAGGAGCAACAGTCAACAACGAATCAACAACAGAATCACTGCCTTAGAATGTAGAGCAGCCTAAGCCACATGTCATCATTATTTGTTAAATATAGTCTCACTTCTGAAACATTTTCGTTTCAGTAAACCAACACTCATGAGTTTCTATAGCAAAACGGAAAATCCACAATACAAATGCTACAACTGCTCTCTCTATTCTGAATTTGATACAGTCATAAAACACTCCATTGTCACTCATTCAGGAAACACTTTAAAATATAGAAGACCATTCATACATCTAAGTAGTGTCCACAACTGTAAACTGATAGGTGGCGGCCATTTGGCGGCCATCTTGGTTATCTGACAAAGCCCATATTCAAACTTAGGCGAGAGATTGATAAAAGTAATATATATGTGAAATTTGGCAGCAATCGGGTAATAAATGACAAAGGTAGAGTGTCTATAAGTGCAAACTAATAGGTGGCGGCCATTTCGTTGGCCATCTTGGTTAACTTTCGTCGGACAAAACTCGTATTCAAACTTTAACGAGCGTTTTATGGAAGCAATCCATATATGAAATTTGGAAAAAACTCTGATAAAAAATGAAGTAGTGGATACTGATAGGCGTTGGCCATTTTTTGGCCATCTTGCTAATCGTTCAACAGATAAAAAAACGTATTCAAAATTTTCTTGTCCTTTGGGATCATGGGTTTTATTGTGGAACTTTGAAACTATTAGATGGTAACTGATGAGGCCCAGAAAATTTGCACACTCTTGTTTCAGTTCTTTGGTGCATTCTTTGCGTCCAAAGGATAACCTTTTTAAAAACACATTTGACTTCACTACAGCTGGTGATTGGGACAATGTGGCGGTGGTAGAACGTCTCCCTGCCCTTCACTAAAGTGTAGATTTTATTTTCTTGTCCTTTGGGATCATGGGTTTCATTGTGAAAATTAAAAACTATTAGAGGGTCACTGATGAGGCCTAAATGGCCGAAACTAGCTAGTCCGACCAAGATAATTTGCACACTCTAATTTCAGTTCTTTAGTGCATTCTTTGCTTCCAAAGGATAACTTTTTAAGAACATATTTGACTTCACTACAGCTGGTGATTGGAACTTGTGGCGGTGGTAGAACGTCTCCATGCCCTTCATTATAGTGTAGATTTTATTTTCTTGTCCTTTGGGATCATGTGTTTCATTGTGGAACTTTGAAACTATTAGAGGGTCACTGATGTGGCCTAAATTGCCGAATCTAGCTAGTCTGGCCCAGAAAATTTGCACACTCTAGTTTCAGTTCTTTGGTGCATTCTTTGCTTCCAAAGGTTAACATTTCTAAGAACATATTGAACGAGAGTTTGATGGAAGCAATCCATATATAAAATTTGGAAGAAAACCGATTATAATGTCTTAGTAAGAGAGACCTGTCGTGGCGGCCATTTTTACAGCCTTCTTGCTTATCGTTTGACAAAAAAAAAACTGTATTCAAACTTGAACGAGAGTTTGATGATGATATGAAATTTGGAAAAATCCAATTAAAAATGACTATAGGCGAGGTGTGTTAGAATAGCTTATAAAGTCAAGAGGTCAGCGAAAAACACCAGATATTTCTTGAAAACTTGATTTTTAATCTTTGTTTCCATGGTAACAGCTGAAGACTCTGGAATATTACTTTCTCCTTTTGGATATAGACAGAGTGCATGAGCATGTACAAGTATTAGTAGAAAAATAAACTATACATCTGAATCTGTTGCTATGGTGACCACCTATAGTGAGCCGTCCATGCGTGTTCGACTAGTCTTCTAATATTGCCTAGCAACAAAAATTGGAGCTATGTAACACGTCGAATATGGTACATGTGAACAGCCAAAATGACGTGCAATCATTGAACGAGATTTCATAAGTCTAGCATGTAAATTCACTGCGCTATTGAAAAAGTCTCATTCTTTATTGGATGACCCTCGTACTCTGTGCTTACCATTTATTGATGCAATTATCAAAAACGCGCGTTGCGGGTGTGAAAACATTGAAAAATTATAATGACACCTGCATAATTAATTTCATAATCAGATGGTCTTAATAGACGTTATCATACTTATGGACCGTGTCGAGAGAAAACCCGACGTAGCTGCATGCGAACGTCAAAGGCGCAGACCAGCCTGCACATCCGCGCAGTCTGATCAGCGCCTTTGTTATTCGCTCCTATGAAAGTATAATTGTAAACTTGCTACACTCAAAAATCCGGCATTCTAGCTAATCTCTGTAACTGAGTGGGTTGGTTTGAGTCTTGTATGGTCAGAAACACCAAAGACAGGTCCTCTTATTGAGGTCCAGATAATTCTATGATTTCTAAAATTGACAATTTGTTTTTTCATCATCTAATTACATGTCGAGCGATAAAGTATGTTTAAAACCTGTTGACTTTACATATATGAGCATCATGAGTCTGTGTTGTTACAATGCATTCTGTTACAGATATACAGGTCCCGCCTGTTCCAATTCAGCCCAAGACTTTTTGGTTCCTCCAACGTTCATTCGACTTTAAGAAGCCTGAGCAAAGAAGGGATTAGCCGTCGTGGTTCGACAGTTGGCCCTGGCTCCATTACAATGAAGCCAAAGATCTCATCTTATGAAGCCTGCATCCTTAACGGGTGTTCTACATGTAATTTAAAAGACTAAGTGTATATCTTTTTGAAAACACGACTCTTTGAAGGACCACCAAGGATCAGTGCTTAAAGTACTTTCCAAAACCTGTGGGGACATAGGTGAAATAATGTCAAAGAAACATGCTGTAGAAAAAAAGTAAAAAAATTGTGACTGTCTGAAAACAATTTTGTCCAGCATTCGGTTTCTCGCATGACAAGAAATATCTTTTCTAGCAAAAGATCGTGACCAAAAGGACTGTAATCTGGTCCCAAATGCATAAAAAACCATTAAAAACGCACATAGAATGCCCCAAAATTAAAAAAAAACTTGGGGGAGACCCCCTAAACCCCCCTGTCGAGAGGGGGATTGATCCCCCCTCTCGTGTCTTCGACACTCGATGTAATCAGATGCTAGCTGGGCGCAAAAAGCCTTATTAAAGGGTTTGCCACAGTGGGTCTTATAAAATGTACTTTCCACTGCCATTTCATCTTACCATACAGCTGTTTAAAGCAGGATGAAATTATTTAAATGTAAGCCTACAAACCTACACACAGACAGTAGATGCGGTAGTCTCTAACAGACTGAAAAAAAGTGATACTATTGACGTATTGTTAACCCTTAATTAACTAATTGAATTCTGCCTACTGGTTATATACAATAAACCTGGGGTGGTACAATATATATATATTGCTGGTCACAGGTTTTTATTTAAAAAAAGTTGCATTTCTTTCTCTGAAAATCATATTTGTATAAATAAACAGTGAAGACCCAGATGAAATGCCGTATGATGCGGCATTATATTTGGGTCTTCACTGTCTGCCAAAGTACACATTTAGAAGCCAACGGTATACACAGGGTGAAATAAATAGCCTACTTTCTGCTCTAAATTCGAAGATTTATGACCAACATTTGCTTTCGCTTCGTGCAGTCGGTAGTTTTTACTTCGTGCATTAAATAAAAAGCAGTCGATTCTACCGATACAGTTTCTAATTCACCGCTATTAGGGGGTTCAGTCATATATAGCTGACTATCTCAAAATCGAAAAAACGGATCAGTCTGAGATTTCTGGTATTGTAGGATCATAAGCCTCTCGAACGTCTGGTGAAAATCATATTTAGCTAAGTTGTTTAAATTCGAAACGGGAAGATAAAAAGCTGTGGATTTTCGCTTTTTTGACAACTATCCCTCTCAAAAAATGTGTTTCTTGCGCTCCCACGATACACTGTCGTTGTTTTTGCACGATATTATGACATGTTTGCATATATCAAAGAAATGTAATGAGATCCACGGCGGAAGGACAAATCTAACTATAAGAAAACATGCGAAAATACTTACCATCCCCTCACAAATTTAGGCCAAAAACTCTCGATTCTACCGATACAGTCGATTTCACTCATTTCAGGCGCACAGTGAATCGATACTGTGTAGATGAGAAGAAATAAAAAGAAGAAAATATAGAAGATCTTACATGAGTGTTCATATTTTATTGAATTTATTAAACGAGTTGAGGGTAAGCGATATAATTCTAGGCTTGCCGAGTGTTTTATCGCTTTTTCGCAACGAGTTTTTATAAATTCAATATTACAGGAGTAAGAATAGGCCTATTTGTTCCATTTATCACATGACATTGAAATTGCTTAAACTCACAGTTTGGTGTAACAACGTCAAGATTTTACCATTTTTTTTCGCAACGTCATAATGGACGTCCTTACGTCACATTACCAAATCTGTAAACAACTAATGGTTCATCTATTTTTATGCATGGGGTTTTATCACTCCCAGGCGCGACATCAAGTGATACAAACTAGAAGATAACATTGCGAAAAGAATGGACTTAAAAAGGAGATTTGGACTCGTATGCGGCCAAAATTTGAATATATATTCTCTTTCTACTATGGTGTATTTTTTCACCTAGCTTTGTCTATAAAATGGGTCTCAATCGTGCCTGTAAAGGGATATGGGCCCCGGCATCCTATTGACACACTCCTACCCATTTTGATATTGAAACCCCAGCCTAAAACGTTTATCGGTTGGTTGGTGGCTGATACTTGTCGTTGGCTGGATCCACCACGGGTCAACTATTTTCTTTGTTTCATCGATTGCAATGTCTCATTGTGCGGCATGGAATAGGTGAAAACACACCGGGTAGACGGCAATCGAAAACGCTCTTAACAATCTACGAACGAGGATCAAAAATCGTTAGAAACAGTGTTTTCGATTGCCATTTGTTGCCAGTCGGCGACAAATGGCAATCGAAAATACTGTTTCTAACGATTTCTAATCGACGTTCGTCGATAGTATTGACGTTTTCGATTGCCGCCCAACCGGTGTGGAAAAGAAACAAAAGCTCCCATGCAGAGGCACAACCTGATTAAGAAAGCTTTTCATTCCTATTTTCGTCACTTTTTTCCCTTTTCACGCCTACCAAACGGTCACATGCTCAACCGCTGGTTGAGCGAGAAAAACACTTCGAGTGTCGTCCAATTGAGATTTCGAGGAGCTAAAAAGGTCATGAAATATTGCATGTTCTGTAAATTATAATTAATATTTCTTGTCCTAGGAAGAGAATAAAAAATCGGGGAATGTCATGCAACCTCTTACGGGCCCCTACGTTTATGGTGTAAATAGGAGGTCAGAGAGTTTTCTCCTTTTGTCAGATTTACTTTTTGCATGAGGAAGGTGTACCAGAAGCGGGAGTTGGAGCCGGACAAAACATCCCGGGACAAAACATCCCATGCCATTTTTTGACACCTTGGACAAAACATCCCACAAAGATTTGCCACCGCGGACAAAACATCCCATGCTGTTTTGTCACCCCGGACATAACATTCCATGCTGTTTTTGTCACCCCAGACATAACATCCCATGCCATTTTTGCCACCCCGGACAAAACATCCCACACTCAGACTGCCCCTTCAGGGTAAGTCTCATTTGGGACCTTCATCTACTATTACATGTGCTAGCAGTGAATGCCCTAGTAAGACTTTCCAAATGATAGAAACTAAATCTTAAATTGATTGAAATGCAGTTTCAAAGTGTAAATAAAATTCAATAAAAGATAATTATATCATCTTGTGACAAACAACTAAATTTGAGTGTTAAGAAGCCAATTACACCTTAAAAGACATCATTTTACAGTTTGGGCCAAACAAACTATTATAATTGGGAAACATATGTCTAATTAGTCTAATTATATATCTATGATTGTTTCTATCTTTGATTTCCAATCATTTCAATAGGTATGGTACATTGAGAATATTAACAAATAGTGACAATTAACTAAATGGGATGTTTTATGCACTTTTATAGGCTTTAAACAGAGTGTGGGATGTTTTGTCTGGGGTGGCAGAAATGACATGGGATGTTTTGTCTGGGGCGGCAAAAATGGCATGGGATGTTTTGTTCGGGTTGACAATACCGCATGGGATGTTTTGTCCGGGGAGGCAAATCGATGCGGGATGTTTTGTCCGGGGTGTCAAAAAATGGCATGGGATGTTTTGTCCCGGGATGTTTTGTCCTACATTCACCAGAAGCAGATATAAACGTGTAGAAATTCGTGTTTTTTTGGGCTGTGTATTCAATTTTATGATGTGATGGAAGGTGATATATACAGGCCTGGTCAAGATTGAGATCGGCAACTGAAATTCAGATGGTTATTTTTATTGAGCTTGTGCAATATGCGAAAAATCTTGGTGGAAAGTTCCGGAAAAATCTGGTTGAGCATAAGATAATAAAAAATGATAAGAAAATTTAATAGCATCATTTGTCGTTTTTTCGCTCCTCATAGTCAAGATAACGCATTCAGTCTGTTACAAGTGAAGACTCAGACGAGCCTGTGCAGCCTCCTTTGAAGCTTATAAACTCCAAATTGTGTTCAGTTAGTAGCTTAACACTCATAGATAATTCAAGCGACTAGCAAAGGCTCTGATCAGACTGTATGCGCAGGCTGATCTGAGGCTTTGCTGGTCACACATACCAAAATTGTTGGAAATCTCATGCAGCGGCTCAATTATCTCTAATGTCAGTTGGCCAGTTGTGCTCAAATTCATGTAAAGCATTGTCATGTAGGGAGAAAGGCTCTAAAAAGGGTTTGTACTGATTTGATTGGAACTCTGGTTGTCATGGCAACATAAAACTCCCATAGATTAATAATAGGAATAATTAAAAAGTCAACTTTTTTGAAACAATATGGCCTCCAGCTTATACATTTAGTATGTAGCAATATCTAGTAGTCCCCTACACAAATCCGACCATTCAAGTCACTGGGGTCGAAACTGGTCATGTCCCAGGGATCAATAGCCTCATAGCCTTATAATGGGAAAAACTAAAAAATCATCTACTCTGAAACCATGAGGACCAAAGCTTATATGTTTAGTATATAAAGCATATCGAGTAGTCCTTTACATAAAGCCTTTTAACCGCATGGCTTTGGGAACCAAATTGGCCCCACCACGAGTATCAATATCTTCCATAGAGCTATAATTGGGAAGAATAACATAAGCTTCCAGCTTTCGTTCTAATCATTTTGCATTATGTAGCTTGTATATATTTGTAGGTGTAAGTTGAAATAAAATATGTTTAAACTAATGGGGAAAATGTACTCGCTAAAATCACGAGACCCACAGCATCTATATTTAGTATGTAGCAATGAACCGTGTTTTTTATGTAAATCTGACAACCATGCCCCCTGGGTTCCAAATAGGCCACACATTTGGGCTCATTTGCTCCCACAGACTCCTAATTAAAACGAAGTCTTTTCTGAAACCATGAAGTCAACAGCTCAGTTGAGTGGTTAATGCTTGTTCGATTCCTGGGCTTTGCCACCTTTCTTACTTTCTATATACATATCACTTTTTATTCCATGAAGCAGACCTGGGCTTACAAATAACTCATTTTTCCTGATACAGTCGAAGGAACTGTACAGAATACTAGTATGAACTCTGTGTTATTTTCTAAGATTCAAAGGATATTTTTCAATGATGAATAAGAAAATCAGCTTAATTTTCTTTATATTTGGCGACCATCTTATAAATTTGTATTTTGGCAGTCAATTTTGTCTGATGTTAAATGCAAAAGTATTAGTAATAGCATCATAAAAGGTTACATTTCATCTATTAAACTCCACTTGTATTCGATAGAAATTTATAGTTATTTTCCCTTATGTTCGACGTCCATTTTTAATTTAGGCGGCCATTTTGTTATTGTTTTTGGTTTAATTTTTAGTCTCTTATCATAATTATGTACTGAATATACTCTCATGTATAGTTAAATGTCACCTTTTGGACATATTTTATTCCATCTTGGATTTTAGCCGCCATTTTGAGGGTTTTTAATGGCTACAATGGAGCAAAATCTGAATTACACTCTCTTCCGTACATTCAATATCATGATTTTGATTAATTTTTTTCCATAAAATGAAACCAGCAAATTTCCCAAATTTTGTTGGCCATCTTGGATTTTGGCTGCTATTTTGAATGGCCTAAGGGTGCCAGACTGGCATCCTTCAGATTTTATATTTGAAGGACCATGCCTAATAAGATAGTAAAAACATATTCTATAGACGCCATTGCATGGCCATTTTTCGTCTCTGCCGGACTAAAGCATGCCCAGTCAGCTTTGGTATCAAAATATACGACAGCTGTTTTGTCATAGTGAGTGTCATTCAAAATGTGCTA
Source organism: Loripinus fragilis (assembly GCA_964019695.1). Lineage (NCBI taxonomy): Eukaryota > Metazoa > Mollusca > Bivalvia > Lucinida > Lucinidae > Loripinus > Loripinus fragilis. The sequence continues at coordinate 68,487,925 of OZ026530.1, forward strand.
GACTTCATTTACGCATAAATATGCTAAGGCGATGGTGAAAATATGTGCCAAACATTTATGTTCTGACTTATGCTTACATAAATGTACCATTTACAGTGTAGCTGTACAAGTGTTGTTCAAACCAATAAGAAATGAAACATAATGACACCCATACGGGCTTTATTAGACCTACAACTTTTTTATTTGCGTAAATGGTTAAAGGTGTATTTCGCGAGACGCGGCACAGAATGCGTGGTTGTATGTCCCCTATAAAAGAGGGTGCTACGTCATTGTTTCTTCATTCAACATCCAGAATGCATATTCTGCTTCTAGTCGTAGTGGCTGTTGGACTTGGAACTGTCAGAGGTAATTTTTATTATTATTAGTAGTATATTATTATTATTATTATTATTATTATTATTATTATTAGTAGTAGTAGTAGTAGTAGTAGTAGTAGTAGTAGTATATTGTTATTATTATTATTATTATTATTATTATTATTATTATTATTATTATTATTATTAAAAGAGTTTTCAGTTAAAAAATATATAACACAACCAAAACATATGTTGTAGGTACTCGAAACTGATGGAAAAGAAAACGCCCAAAATAATTGCGTATATATGAACCCATATACATTTGTATTGTTATCATTCTTTTTATCTGTTACATGGCAATGATCTCTTTGGATATTAATGATGATAATATTTAAGAAATGAATTCGAATTTTGGAATGTTCATGGAATCCTGAATACTTCGGGTCTCTTGCAAAGTAAGAGAAGCCCGAAGAGCCTTCGGGCTTCACTTACTTTGCAGGAGATCCGAAGCATTCAGACCAAAAATTGATTTTTGCTTTGATTTACATGTTATAAATATCTAATATATAGAAATTATATATAATTTAGGAAACAGAACGTTTTTGTATTTAATATGTTATCATATTAACTGTTTGTTGGAGTGCAAAACAGAAAAGCGAAAACAGCCAGTGAGAACACGGACAGCCGGAGCAAATAAGAGACTTTGTTTGCACATGCGACTCAGGTGTGACTCGCTGTCAATCTTTACACCAGTGCCACTATTTGTGAATGAATTCGATGTTCGAAGCGTATTGCATGGGCAAATGAGCCTGGCAGCTGTCCATCATATTTGAGCCATGGCATGAGATTTCCAACAATGTGGCGTTTGGACATGTGCAGACTCGGATGAGCCTCTGCAGCCTCCTATTAAGCTTAGAAACTCCAAATGGTGTTCAGTCAGTAGCTTAACAATCATTTAATACTAAGGCGACTAGCAAAGGCTCTGATCAGACTGCGCGTATGCGCAGGCTGATCTGAGGCTTTGCTGGTCGCACATACCACATTTATGGAAATCTCCTGCACTGGCTCATTTATATTTTAACGAGGTTATGAATGGTTGCAAAAATCTAAAGATTTATTAGTTTGCTTTGTAAATGCAAATATAACAGTATAAACAGTATTTATTTTATCTCTATTTTTTTTATTTTTGATTCTATCTATTTCTGTAAGGTAGTGTTATGTTTGGTAGCAACTTTAACATTACTATATACAACCAACAGTGAAATGATTATCGTCGGTACAAAAATTCCAAAAGCAACTTGTCATAGTGATACGTCCTTCACATTTACATAGAAAAAGTTAAATCTCTTAGCATAGAGGCATTGTCATCCTTGGTAATAGACATTTTTCAGTTACCAGCGGACCTTAGGATTTTTCCGTCGAGCACACCTTAGATTTACTTTACTTATGAGGGGTGATGTCAGCAGTATATCTCACAAACTTTCAACCACTTCATTAGTTGTCACTTGCGACTCGGTTAATTCCTTGTTAGGAAATCATATGAAGAGTCTTAATAAAGTTATCTTCAGCAAACTAATATTTTTCCGTTAAAGTGCTGATGTAATGTAGTCGAGAAAAATGGTGCATGCTTTTAATGTCTGCCGATTATATTGAAATGTACTCCGGACTATTTTTATGATGGAAGTAAACATAATGAATCCAGAACAGACTGCATCTCATGACACGTGCACAAATTTCTGTTCAAGGTAGCATATTTTCCCGTACGTTTTGAACGTACATTAGTTGTCAAAACGACGTCTATTGTCAACGTTTAAAGGCTGTATGTGATACATAAGGTCATAAAATCAAACTGGCGACTGAAGGACGTGATGCAATGGCGTGGCCAGTCCGTGCAATGATTAATCAAATCATTGAATTGACTATACTGTACAGAGTTAGAATGCGTTATAAGACTCTGGTTCTGTTGTTGATGATTCGATGTGCTATACGCTTGGTCTTTGTTTTATTGTGTAGTATGCCATTCCTAGTCTTGCAGTCATCTGACTGGAAATGAGAGAGCCGGTTTATGTTCTGCGTCTCTTGCATGGTTTCTCTGCAGTGTGTGTGTGTGTGTGTGTGTGTGTGTGTGTGTGTGTGCGTGTGTGTGTGTGTGTGTGTGTGTGTGTGTCATTTCTTTGTCACACTTAGTATTTCATAACCGCAAAGGCTGTGTTTCGCCATTTATGTTCCTTACTACCTTTAATCACTTCACGTGGTGGGTATGACATTTAGAGCAGACGCAAAAGCATGAACAAAAATTGCAAGTTAACAGAAACAAATAATTTCTTTAAGTGTTGAGTAATTTTTCACGATTTTTTTTGTCATCTGTTGACTTTTTTAAATGAACTATTTCAAAACATCTTACAGGAACACTGTATAGATGTTCTGTTGGGCCTGATCTGGGTCCAAACTGTCCAAACTTGAATCGATCAGCAGCAGATTACTAAATTTGCCAATATTTTTTGTCCTGAAAAAGATGTCTCTTTTTATATCACATGCATTCAAGTGCACTACAGTCTAGTCTAGATCTTATGGAAGCAAATGATTTGACCCATGACTAGAATGATCTAGACTACCTATATAGGTTACCTAAGTACATATGCAGATGAGAGAGAGCAGGTGACAAAAATCGTGATGAGCGGGATTGAGTTTTAAAAGATTTGTTCATATATCAATGGAAAGATGTAGAACCTGATGAGATAGCTCAAGCTCACAACTCAAGATGATGAGCCATTTCATACCCTGACTAATTTTGAGCCTTTGTCCGGATTAACTAAAAATCACGTACAGTAGAGATGAATAAACCTTTGTTCCAATCTGGACGGACTATACATTGAAAGGCTGCAATTATACACAAGTAGAACAACAACAACAAAAACATGCATGCAATACTTTAAAGTAAAATAGAAAAATAGAATCCATTTAGACAAACGTTTTTATAAGTTTAAGTGTATTTTGGTGTGTGTTTTTTGCATATTTTAACGAAATTCCGCGGGCTGCGCGATTTTCTTCATTTTCTTCAAATTATTTGGGGGGGGGGGGGGGGGGGCTCCCCACACACATGCGCTCGGTTTTCTTTCTTTTTATTCGTAGCAAACTGACCAACAAACACTACAGCTCATTCAAAAAGGCATTAAATGAGCATTTTCAGTGCATTGTAAGTGGGTAGCATTTAAATTGCGCTCAAATCATATATCAACGCATAGGACGCATTATATTATGGAGCCCATGTTGTGTAGTGGATAAGCCACTTGCCTTGTATACCAGGTTCGATCCCCGAATTCACCAGTTTTTTGGATGAGACTTAAAGCTGTGGCCCCCATCTCCATATGACCTTGAGTGTTGGTGGGACGTTAAACACAAAAACACAAAACACACACGCTTTAATGGGTTATCCAATTAATTCGCTTTCATATTGAAAAGCGTTGACTTTTAACTCTGAAGGGTAGTTTTAAGTCTGTAAAATTGATATATAATCGGTTCTTAAACAAGATTATTTCTTACCTGAGTGTCTTATTTTGCATATTTTAAATAACGGCCTATATAACTCCTATAATGTTAACGCGATGATACGCGTTGATTCGCGTTGATTCGCGTTGATAAAACAGCTACATCGATTGGTACAATTGTAGACTGGAAATGCGTTACAGGCAGTTCACTGAGCTTTGATTGGCCATTTAGAATTCCAGTTGAAAAATGTATTTGCGTATTATTCGTGTTTTCAACGCGATGGGACTAGTACAAATACGTAGCTGGGTGTAGTTATAGACCCGTTAACAATTTCCTTCACGAATATTCATGCTGAGCTCCAGCCCCTATGAATAATTATATATACTCAACTACAAAAGAAACCTATCAGTCACTTCTTGGGGCAATTATGGAAAACAGAATAAAAAATGAAAGTATATTTGTGGGATATTCTTTAACAATCAGTTCGGCATCAATTCATTGAATAATGTAATAGTTTTACTTGAATCCAGTCATGCTGTTCGCCAGTGCTTAGACAAGGGGTCATTTTCAAAAATGACGAGTTTTCTCTAAACTAGCGGGGTTTGTTAGGAGTCTACACACACGCGATGTCTTCGTCAGAGAGGGACATACTGTTCTGGTTATTGGACAAAAGTAACTGATTTGGACGAAAAAACCAATTGTCTGAAACTTGTCATTTTTAGAAATGACCCCTTGTCTATACACTGGCGTACAGCACGAAGGGGTTTAAGTGAAACCTGTTACCTTATTCAATTATTCGATGCATAATTGATTGCTAAACAATATGGTATAAAATATATTTTCATCCATAATTGCCCCAAAATGACTGATGGGTTTCTTTTGTAGTTGAGTATATATGGGTCATTATAAAAAAATGGAGGAATCTGTGTCCTTGATGATTTTCTCACAAGCCTGACTTCCACCCTGTTGTCTGTCTGTCTGAAAAAAATGACGTCATGCTCCACAAGAACAAAATACTTTGTCAGGTTCCCGACAATGTTGTTTGAAAAGTATAGCTGACACAATTACATGTATATAGACTTTCATATTTGTACATTACTTGCCATGTCGCTTATGTAGTTACAGATATATCATATTTTCATTTAAGCAAACAGAGTAGACCCTCGTCAGACAGCTCGTACAAAAGAAGCCTGATCTGGTTCAACTCTGCTTGCAAAAGCGTTAAAAAGGCGTCTCTGTGAGGTTAATGATGACACCAATTGTATAGTGTAACACCAGTCAAGGCGACGAAACGAAAACTGTCATTATAGACGTCTCTTCATTACGGCGCCGTGTGTGACTGCATTGGCGGAAGCTTTTTGCATACTCATGGGCGTATAACTTGCGATGCAAGTATAGGGTTCTAGCTTTCAATTTGATTTTCGGAAGAAAAATGCAGTTTATTGTGTTAATGTTGCGTGTCTTCAGAGCTCATTTTAACCCTGTGAAATGCTATTAAACCATTTTCCGCGAAAGGGCCAAAATCCTGGCTACATATAGGGGGACTATCTGCCGACCCCTTCCAGAGTGTGAACTCTATACAATGCCCCAGGAACGCGCAAGATACCTGCTAGCAAGTAACAACCAGTGAATTCATATGGAACAAGAAATATCTTTAAAGCTGCATAGTCTGTAACTTTTGATCTTTTAATTTTTGAAATAATGTTTCTATTTTTCAAGAACACAGTAACAAAACTAAAATTCAGGTATACATTTTACCAATTTCGTAAACCTTTATAAATTATCAGTATCAAAACAACAGCAATTATGTTAAACTTGACTGTCTATAGTTATTGGAGGGACGCAAATAATGACCAACATGAGAAAAAACATCTGTTTTTATAAGATAATTCACTTTTCCATGCAGTTTTCAGCTATAGTGAACAGATTTATTGTGAAAACTTAACTTAATTCTGCTTTTACAAATGATTTAAAAATGAAATAAAATTTTTCGAAAAATTATCAAAGTTACAGACTATGCAGCTTTAATAAAGATAATCGGCTGCAATTTAATTGTGAAATATATTTTTCGGTACATGTTTTTTTATCCTTGTAAACTGGTGAAATACCATCATGCGGCATTTCATCAGGGTATGCACTGTTTGTTAATGTAAAAATAGATCTCAGGGCAAAAAATACAATATTTAGTAGCAGACGAAAAAGATAGATTCCAGTTACTGCTGACATCGCCCCTCTTAAATAAAGTCCACAGTAGGTCTCCGTTGACTTATAAATCGTAATGTAAGGTGTAACTGAAAAATGTCTAATACCAGGCGAGACTCACTCCTTTACTCTGCATTCATTCATGCATGCAGAGAATGAATGCAGAGTAAAAGAATGGGTCACGCCTGGTGTTACCGAGGTTGAGGAAATGTGGAGGACAGTATTTGTTTTTTCAGGGATGCCATTTGCTCAGAATATCTTTGGAGAAAATCGCCCATCAGCTTCAGCCAAATGTGGCTGGAATTTATTTATTTTCAGTGAGAAAGTTTAGCAAAATCATTTAAATAATCTGGATTTCCACCACGGAATAATCCTTTTCGATTATTGTATTTGAAGACTGGGAATTGACTCAGTAAAGAAAACATATACAAGTTCAAACTGTTTAATTTTCGTAAAATATCTCTGTAACTGTCAAATAAATTTATCACAAACAATTAGAATGAACGACATACTTTTGGATATTATGACTACAAAGTCCAGTTTGGGGTTAAAGTAAGATTTAGAATTTAGAATCAAAGTGTCAATGAAATAACTGGAATAACGTAATTCTAATAACTGAATTTTCATAACTGACTCGATTGATCTCTCACAAGCCCTTTCATACACCTTCCATTCGACAAATAAGGCTACTATACTTCCTGTCATTAAGTTCTCACAGAAGTTATTATCAGAAAGATTCTGCCACCCCTCCCTGCATGTACATATATAGAAAAAGAGTTTCCTGTTAAAACCCCAAGACAGGTGATACATCTCCAAGGGATAGGAACATTAAGATTAAAATCAAGATAAACAATTTGCAAGTTTTGCCTGGGAGTGAAAGGAGCAGAAGAGAGTAACTGATACCAAAACAGGTAGATCAGAGAAATTAAGCACTGTACAATATAACAATATAATTATCAATTATATAACAATCTTTTGGGAATTTACATTTTTGTATGATTTTGTTCCTCGCATTAGGCAAAGGATCATTTACACTTGCTATGGGTAAATGCCTATCACCGGGTTTTCAGTAAAAATGAAAGTTTGTCAATCGTCCCTTTCTTCACCGTGAAGCTAATCTGACCTGAGTACTTAATGGCAGTGGAATCCATTATCGATATTAAATGCTTCAAAGATGTAAAATTTTGGGTAGAACAATCAGTTTTACATTAAAATATATAGACATCAGAAAACTTTTTAAAATATCACCCCCGTGTGCCACCAAAAGCTTTCGCCTGTATATGTGTTACCATATTTTACGAATTGTATGGAAGTGGCTTGCTGGCACAAGGGGGGGGGGGGGGAGCAGCACAAAAACCCAGGGCCTAAGCCCACAAAATGCCTATTCTACCGAATAAGAAATGAATGACATTAATGAAGTTCTCTAGAACCAACCTGCTACATTGCTTTGTTCATTTTTTCATAAGAAAAAAGCTCACTCTTATTTAACGTAGTACGTGACCCATGTCAAAAGATAACCGAGCGTTTTTAAAAAAGTAAGAGTTATCTTTATTTATTGTCTTAAAACGTACAAGTATTGGCGTTCACAAAAATATCATTTATCAACACATATGTATGACCAAATATGTTTGACCGTCTTGTCCAGTTTCACCCCTCAATGCGTTCCGAGTTAAATACTTTGACTTTTCGCTTACTGTAAAGGCGGCGCCTCATGAATGCGTAATTAGGACTGGTCAACCTTAGGCATAGGTAAAAGCTGAAAATTAAGCGTGGTTTTATTCAAAAGTAACTGTATCATCTTGCGCCATTATCGCATTAAAGACGCAAAACACATTATTTAGTCCTTAAAACGCCAGCAAAATAACTGCATCTGAAAATGTCTATTTAACATAAGCATAGAGGCAAACATTGTGGATCCAGATCAGACTGCTCCATATAGGAGCAGTCTAATCTGGGTCCGCACTGTTTGTCTTTGAGGCTTCGCATATTTTAGTGGACGACAAAAACATACTTTTTTGTGGTTATGCGCTTTAAGGGTTAATAAATGTGAGTTCAGTGTGCATACGGTTAGGATTTTCATGAAATGCACGCACGTTTACTAATTCTTCACCAAACTAAAAATAGAACCTGATTTCTCTTGTTTATCAGGTGAACTAGCCGAACAACGCCCAGATATGAATATTAAAGCTACCGCCTTTACAGTAAGCGAAAATTCGATTAATACCTGGTCAGGCAATTCTGGCCAGAAAAGTATTCAATGTATGTACTATTCGCTGTAGAGGGTCTTGTCCCATGACACAACACTAAGACTCTGGTGATTCACAAATTAGTAATCCTTCGATCCCTAGTTTAACACACTACGAACTTAGCAACTGTGCTTCTTAAGTCCATTATCTTTGTAAACATGGCGTCGTAGGTGGGAGGGCTTCCATTTATAGCTTGGATGAAACCCAAGAGCAACATATTGGACACTGTGAGAGCGCTCGCCAAATGCTGGGGCGTTCCTTTGCTCTATTTTTAGCTAGCCAGTGGGGAGTTTTTGAACTGAGGCTTATTTGTATATATATAAGCGAGCTGTGAATGATCTAATGTGGCCATTTACATGTGCATGCATGTCTTACCATTAACTAATTGCATTTATGAAAAGGACTAAACTCGTGTATTATCCCTTCTTTACCCATTGCCAAAGTGGTAGAAAGTTCAACTTGAGATCAAGTAGTCCCTGGTTTGAGCCCTATTGCTTGTTTGTTTGTTTACTTATTTGTTTGTTCGTTTGTGTTTATCATGTGAGTGACATAACGACATGTACCACTAGTGGTTTACAAATTTTGGTAACGCTATGTAATGACGTCCCTAATGGTTTCTCTTATAATTATATGGCAACATCGAAGCATAGTTCCAAGCAATTTCTAAACGCGATTTAAATGTAGTTTTAGGTTCATACAATAAATAGAACCTAACAGTCGTTCTCCTGTATTATTAAATTTATTTAGCTTGTCACGAATAAGTGGAAAAATTTTTGGCAAGCGTCGCATTTCATCTCTTTTTACAGCTCGTTTAATAACTCCAATATTGGGATCAGACGTGATTTTCTATGCATTATCACCTGCTAGAACACCAGGGTGGTGTTGAAACCCAAACACGAAAGGCGAGGGCTATGACTATCCCTGAGGGGTCTAGCAGATATAAGTGTATCAGAAAACCATCATTGCATAATATAAGGTCATTTTCTCGCTTGAAAACTTGCAACAACGTTTTCTAAATAGAACATTTTTCCAGATCAAAGACTTGTGTCATCCTGACGACACTTTATACGCGTTACTGCTGATGATGTCAATTTTGTAACGAATGCAGAATACGTATACTGTACGTATGGTAAAGAAAAGAAGAAAAGAATAAAAGCAGCAGCAAAAATGTTATGAATCAACAGCACGTGAATTACCCTCCCCCCCTCTCTCTCTCTCTCTCTCTCTCTCGTACACTCACCCTCACTTAGGCACACACACAAGCGCGCGCGCACGAACGCACTTATGAAGGTTTTAAGGGGTCCTAGAACGTGTCAAATGAGGAGTAGACAAATAATAGGCTTTTCGCACGCGGACCTAAATTAAACAACATCAACTCAAACAATACACTGTCTACGCACACGGACCTAAATTAGACAATGAAGCAGGTATGGCACTCCATGCCTGTTTTTATATCAGAGGTAAAAACAGAAAATAGCACAAAAAAGAAAAACGAGCACGGTGACATATGATTTTTAATTAATTATAAGTTTCTATGCAAAATTTCCTTCAAAATGATAAGTTTTTTGTTTCTTTAGTTACATTGTGTGACATTTTTTAATCAAGATTTAAACGATTGTTTGGCCTTAATTGTTTTTTACAAAATAGATTTTAGCTTAAGAAATAAGCTACGTGCCTTTTTTTCGCTGTTTTTTGTGTTCTTTTATTAGCCAATAGCATGTAGCGTATTCCCAGGAACAAATATGGCATTTCTCACTTTCATTTTTTTTAAAATATGAGAAATTGATATTTTGAAAAACTCATATTTTACGATTTTTAAAGTTTAATAACTTTTTAAAAAGCACGGTAAGGTCCTGTTATTTTTGTCAAAATAGATGAGTTTTGAGCTATTTTTTAACATATCAAAAGATGGTAACTTTTTGGACATATGCTGGTGAGTCCGGTACTACCTTAATTACACATTCTTTTGCAAACGCCCTGTACTTATCTATTTTTGCATGCTAGTGATTTGTTGATGTTTTTATTTTCGTCTGCTGACTTTCTTCAAAACTAAGCTTTTACAAATAAACAACTCGGGACCATCATCGGAGTGTCTAACAGTTTGGATCCAGATCAAGACCCACATTCTGTTCATCTGGGTTCAAACTGTTTGCAAAAGGCTATTGGCAGAAGACAAAATTCTCCGCTGGCATGCAAAGAGTTATAACAGGTAATACTATAGGTGTAGTACTTTTTTTATAGCTTTCAACTTGGATATACACATGTATATGTACACCATAAATAATCGGACACTTTAAATACATTTCGACATGCTATCCTTTTAACAAAGCAAAGGTGATATTCAAAGTAGCTCGTTAGAATCAGTTTTACTTTACAATGCTAAATGGGACATTTTCATTCCTTCAAAAGTATTTATTTCTTTTGTTGAACTTTCACTTTTGTATTATTTACGGTACATGTAGTCAGAAATGTACAGGTAACTTCTAAAGGAGCTCTAGCGATAAGGCGTATATTTTCCCTAGTTGGCGTGATTAAAAAACCTAAATTTTCAAATTGCCCTAATAATTTTAAAATTGGACTCTTTCGGTAGTAAAATATGCATAGAAAGCATCAAAATAGGTTTCAAAGCGATTCATCATTTACAAAGCCGTTAAAACTTGCGCCTTCTACTCCCACCCCTCATTTTACGTCTTTAGACTGGGTACCGTTTAGACGATAGTTTTAGTAAATCCTTTGCAGATTTTCAAAAAGTAAAAGTGCTAAAATATTAAGAATATAAGTGCCCTTCATTTCCAAAATTTTGCGGTATTCCTTCTGCGCATGCGTACGAAATATACTTAAAATTGTGACGTTTGTCATTGAAAAGATGAAACTGGCGTCTTTCAGTTTGTTTTTAGATGCTTTCCCCCCCCTAGACCCAAGATGCCCTTTGGACAATTAAATGTCGCTATACAAATATATAACATATGTAAATGGCGTCTTGGGTCTAGGGGGGAAAGGGGTTGTATAAGCGAAAAAAGACATTAAATATCTGACAAAAAAAGACCACTTTGCAAGATCGTCATTTTTATTGTACATCAACTGTATAAATAGTTTTACTGTACATAGCGTGGTTCCCTGTTTAACGGTCTAGTTCCCATATATTAACACTGAATAACAAGCACAGTTGATGATCGAAATAAATTCTCATTCAATAAGAAGTAGAGTTATTACATACATGATGGAAACCCCGTTTTAAATATACAAATTGGGGGCATGGTGCATCGACGGCTCGTCTATATATATTTGTTAAATGTACCTAGTTTCTCCAGTCGTTATTTCAACAAAATAAAACGAACGTCTCGTTTAGGGAGATTGCTCGCCTTATCGCTAGAAATTCTTATCTCTCCAAAATCATTTTATTGCAAAACATATTTTGTTTCTAAAACAATTTAATCAATTATCGTGATTCGTTAATACTTTGCATATGACATGTTCAATAGATATCACCATGCCTACCAAATAAATTGAGAAAAAGTGCAGAAATCACTTTTTAAATCAATTTTCAGTGTCATGAAATTACAGACCCCCGCCATATCTCTCGAGTGCGTAGGAAATTTGAAATATTTTGCTAGCTGGCTCATGTCATTAGATTCACCTATTGCACTGATACCACATGCATCACACCAGAAGCTCAAAAGCAGCGTTCTGGGAATCAGAAAAATAGGCGTATAAGGCCCAAACCGTCAATGATCCTTTCAATGAGGATGTTTGGCCAAAAGATTTGCAAATCTCTCCAGAAAATAGTCCCCGCTTTTTATCACAAACCATGCAGTTATGCATCGACGGTATGCAAAATATGATAAATACAGGATTGAAAAATCCGTCTGGAGGATCGCCGTTTGGCATCACGGGGTTTGCAGAGACGATAAGAATTTATCATGAGTGTGAGGGTAGGATAGAAAAGTCTGTCCTTTGGCATTACGAGGTTTGCCGAGTGATGACAAGCGGAGATCCCGAGGGACGGATTTTTCTATCCTACCCTCACACGAATAATGGATTCTTTTTCTTGCTCACCACTGTTTATTTATTAATAGTGGAATTTTAAAATAAGCTTCCAGAAGTCCCTGAATACGCTAAGATGCAATTCCACATGAATACGTTACTTGGCGTCCTAGGTAAGATAGCATGGTTTAGATACGATTTTCTATCTCAGGGTAAAATCTAAGATATTCTTATCCGGTGTGCAAGAAAACTTTTTACCCTTTCCTTCATGAATATTTATGCTAGGCTCTACCCAAAATTAATAATTTTATAAATAAAATTTCATGTTGGTACATAGAACAAAGAAAGTACTTGACAGGTCCACTTGTGTAGGATCAGATATATCATATTTCCATAAGCAAACAGAGCAGACTCTGGTCAGGCAGCTCTTACAAGAGCTGTTTGATCTGGGTCTGCTCTGTTTGTAAAAGCGTTAAAGGCATAAAGGATGTCACTACGGACACCAATAACCATAACTTTTGTATGGCTAAATATAAATTCAATATTTGTCAGAGTATTTACCTGCCACTTGCTGAGATAAATGGACTTGGTATGCCAAACGCAAATATAATGATTAATCTATCTACATATTTCAGTAAGAGTTATTGTCCGTGTTTCTTATTTAACCATTGTTTTGTATGGGTGAAATTATAGTAAGTGAGTACAAGATCAATAACTTAAAAACTTATCTGTTTAAATTGGTTGATAGCTGTTCTGAACCATTGCAATCTCAAACTGTAGATTAAAATTGTTTCTGCGACATTTTTATTTTAACAAACATAAATTATTGCCCCCCTTAACGTTAATATGTACATAGAAATCGGTCGAAAATCTAATTTTCTCCAATAACTTGCTTACGATAGATCTGGTTGCAGTAAAGTAATATACAAGATATTTGGTTTGATACATATTTACATCTGTTAACTTAAATGATCAACTGAGTAAGCTTTTGCATCAAACAGGAGTTACTGCCCTTGATTTTGCATTTTGAGGTGAAAAAGGCCTTTTTCCTGACCACAACTGACCCATGACACGTGTCCTATTCAGTTTCGTTTATTATTTACAATTTTTAAACAAGCATAACGCTTCTCTGCACTTTTGACGTCACAAACATAAACAAATGACGCCTTTTACACATGCGATGACGTTGCATAACGTTTCTGTCTTCCAACACTGAAACTGGAGGATCGAGGAACAAAAACGAAAAATTCTAGAAAATCACAATAAATTTAGTACCAAAATGTTCGTTACGATCTAACTAAGAAAATGACTACCCACACTTTATGTTTTCGTTCACTAATAAAAAGTTACATACGTTTGAAATTCTGAGATGGACTCGATGAAGAAGATTTCCAAAATGGCGGACTTCCAGGGAACAGCTAGCTGATGCTTGACTAGTCATGTTAGAATTAGACATGCCATGATCCCGCTAGTTTTGCCACATCGCATACCGTAGTATTTTCTTGATTTGAGCAAGCAATTTCTGTTCCCAAGCCATATCCGGGACACCTCGTGGTAGTTTCCAGGCCGAAAATTGGATAAAGAAACGTTGGTGTCACCTTCATTTTTGTTTTATTTTACATCTAAGAACGAACAATGGTGAAATCCGGCAATGCGGTTCCGTGTTAATATGTTTCAGCCTCCCCTCTAGCCCAAAATTTTGTTTGAAAAGTTATTTTCTTTCTTTAGATTCGTGTTTCCCCACTGAGCATCGAACCGACTTTCCCCAAAGTTCGAAGGATTTTAGCCCATATCTGTCAAATTAAATGGAATTTGGTATCATTTGACGATGGAAATGATAAAAAACCCTGAATAAACATTCCTACACAGAAAAAAAAATATCTGAGCGTTTACTCGTAAACGATTCATGCCCCGTTCATCCTGTGTGGTAGTTTCCAGCTCATCGTGGTAGTTAAAATGCTATATATATATCGTTTTGTCCCTGATAAGAGTTAGCAATGAAAGAATCCTTATGCTATTTCTCAATGAAAGCATACGTGGAGTTTCCAACCAGGTCATACCGAAACCATCCTGCATCAGATTGCATGGATGCGCAGCCTGGTCTGCGCATTTGTTGCTCTCAAACCCCCGAAGACAGGGTTTCTGACACCTAGACCCAAATGTATGTTGAATGTACTCAAAAGAATCGCCTCAATGAGGAGCTCTTTTGAGCATCAATAACAAATGTTCAAAATGGTGGGTTAGAAAATCTTTACAAATATTTTACTCTCTTTTTTGTTTAACGTGATTGATGGTGTTACTACTGTAAAGGCGGCGCCTCATGAATGCGTAATTAGGACTAGTCAACCTTAGGCATAGGTAAAAGCTGATTAGGAGGTGTGGTTTTATTCAAAAGTAACTGTATCATCTTTAGTGCACTTGTGCCACCACCTCAGTCATTATTTAGTCCTTAAAACGCCAGCAAAATAACTGCATCTGAAAATGTATATTTAACATAAGCAGGGAGGCAAACGTTGTGGACCCAGATCAGACTGCTCCTACAGGAGCAGTCTGATTTGGGTTCACACTGTTTATCTCATCTTGTCCTGCCAAGGGTTGCGATTGTCTAATCTTTTGTCGAAAGGTAGATACGACGAAACCTTTGCTGGTGAAGATGTGTTTATCTATGAGGCTTCAAATAGTTTAGTGGACGACAAAAACATACATTTTGTGATTATGCGCTTTAAGGGTTAATAAATGTGAGTTCAGTGTGTATACGGTTAGGATTTTCATGAAATGCACGCACGTTTGCGCGGCTCAAATAGCTTATTAACTCTTTACCAAATTATAAATAAAATCTGATTTCCCTTCCTTAGCAGTTGAAATAGCCGAACCACACCCAGATATGAATATTAAAGTTGCCGCCTTTACAGTAAGCGAAAAGTCAAGTAATATTTGTTTGTGTTTTCAGGTTATCCTCGTTTACCACTGCTGAGACAACCTAAAACTACAACTAAGAATTGTTGCCTAGGATACGCTGGTATGTCGTCATCTAGTCCTCGCCTCAGTCCTCGGCTCGGCCCAGATAACTAGGTTTAAGGAGATGATGCATTGATAAGTTAGGGGTCTTTTATGCAAACCAAATATCTATGTGTCTTGATCCACATCTGAATTAAGGGTGAGGTTGGCGCCGTTAAACCGGTTTAAGCCCTCCAGTAAAATATTTTACTGACCGTTCCAAGGCGGTACTTCTTTTGTGGATCTTTTATGTTTTTGTTCTGTCTTGTGTTTGCTATGTTTTGTGCGCGTCTGTTTATATGTGCTTCGTGGTCACCTGCTGGGAAAGGGCTGACCTCTTGGCTTTCGTTTGTGGTGTCTTCTGTGAGTTTGTCACTTTCCCATTGGTATCCTGGGTCAGGTGTGGTACTTGATTGTATCGATTCCTGATCTTTGCAACCTTACTTACTTTAATTCCATTGAATTGGCCGAGGAGTTCCAAATGGTCTTAATCCATGCAACCTGGTTGCGCAGATCGGGAGGAGACTTCCGGGGGAGACTGCGGATCTGGACACCCCGCCTCTGGAAAATTAAAAAAGGTTTCCTAAGGGATACTAGTACCAACACCCGTCGAAAAGCGATTGGACCCCCCTCTGTAGAATAAGTTGATGACAAAAAAGAAGTTATTAAACATTTTTCATGCTCAACTCAACTTAGAACGATTTATCATGAATAATCATGTTGATAAATGTTAAAATGCCAACACTTGTTGGCATTTTTAACATTTATCAACATGGTAAATATACTATCTTAGAGGGTTTAAAAGCTAAAAAAAAATCGTTATTTTTCAGCCTAAAAGCTCTTATGGGCAGTTGAAATTCCGTACTCAGCTGAGTTGATGCTATATAACCTCGGGTCCTTGACCCATACCCATGACGAAAGTTCCTGGATACGCGTATGAATACATATTAGTCTTGTAGAGAGAATCCCTGATTTTGGTCATGTGCGGATCCAGAGGGGGGGGGAGGGGGGCAGGGGGTTCGGACCCCCTGAAGATCACAAAAATATAGGGGTTTCTAGCAATACATGTCAGGATCTCCTGAAATTGCAGCTACCCAGCCAGCATTCAATGCTGGCGGGCCGATGATGCATTTAATGACGTCTCGCTGGCGGGCCGATTATGGCCCGCTTATAGTGGTACTTGGATCCTCCCTCCCCTCGCCACCACCAACAACAACTAAAAAAAAAACGTTGTCAAAGTTGGAACACCTCTGACAAAACTTTCTGGATCCGCGCATGTATTACACAGCAAGCTAGTTTTAGTCACCAACACCTATTTATTTGTCAGTTTCTTTTGCTATGTAGTCGATTTACCGCCTAAGTGACAGAAATGTTCTTGAATTTCGAACACTAGTTAACAGCAAAAACTTTAAAGGCCTGAACAAACAGTGCATACCCAGGCCAGACAGCTTCTGAAGAAGCAGTCTGGTCAGAGCAGTCCCTGTTTAATCTTAAGTAAAGTTCTGTGTGAATTCCTCCCCTGATAACCAACATTTAAGAACTAAAGATATTTTAAGACATTTGCCGTAGTACGAACTGCTAGGTTCGCAGTATGCATAACATTCGAACAAATCAAGGGCAACTGAAACATATATGTGAATATATATTTATTTAAGAAATGAATTCAATATTTGGAATGATCATGGAATCAATACTTCGGGTCAGTTGGCAGCGTCGATGTCTGGAATAGTGCAAGGCGGAGTTGCCAAGGTCGTGGGTTCGAGTCTCACTAGAAACAAAATATTTACAGCATCTATCGGCTCAGTTGATTCATTATATCTCTCTGTATTTATCTACTGTCTGAATCTGCATCAGTTTCTGATCCTGTGTAGCTCGAAAGCAATGACGTTTGTGAAATTGTATACTTAAAGCCATTAAAGCGCAACTGGTACAAGTGTTATTTTTCTTATAAATATCAGCTTGATACACTTTGTCTCTGTACTAACAAGCGTCCCAAACGTAGGAGAACGTTTTACCAAAACTTGAGCTCAATTGCACACTTCTGCCAAAACTTTTGGTGAAAAATGACAAATTCATCAATTTTTTGGTTACCATATTAAATCTTGAAATTTTATTCAATTTCAGCGTGCAAGTACTGCGTTTCACTCAAACAAACAAGAAAACGGTTTACACAAAAAATTGACTTTGCTGGAAGGACATACTTTAAGTTTTAAATTTCATTTTTCGTGAAATTTCCCAAAAATCGAGAAATCACTGAAGCTTCAGTTAAACTGATCATTTAAAAATTGGCATACATAAGTTGTAAGGACATAACCTATGGTTATCATTTATGGCAATATTGAGCGTCGAAAGTGTCGCATTTTCGTTAACTTCCGGTTTTCATGCTGAAACTTTGACGACCATTTTGAAGGTCAAAACTTCTAGACAAAAAATCTGTTGCGTGTGTATAAAAAGAAGAGCAATGTTGAAAGTTTCTCAAAGTTTGAATCCAAAAGAGCCAATCATAATGAAGATCTGATATCCAGATTAATAAGGTGATTTTGCAGTTTTTGAGTCGAAGTTCGGGTTGTGTCTCTTTATAAAAAAAATACAGCCTTGCTTATCTGGACTGCTTTATATGCACCAAAAGAGTATAAGCTTGATATCGTGACCATAGGTTTATGCTTTTAATTTAGTAAAATGATAAAACAGCAAAAAATCAAGAGTAAGGTTATACTGTAAAAGCTGCGTTTTTACTGGCGTTAATTATATTTTACCCACTTCTGATATTTATCTAATTTCACTTGTATCCTTGGATCCATCAGACTTTCACTTGCGAACTAAATAGATGCCATCCATTGAAAAGGAACCAATATACGACGTGTACTGCATTAGTCGTCAATATCAGCGCTTCCTGAACATCCTTTTTGGGGGATGTCTCAGTGGCGCAGTTGGTAGCGTCGATGTCTGGTGTAGTGCTAGGCGGAGTTGCCAAGGTCGTGGGTTCGAGTCTCACTAGAGGCAAAATATTTACAGCATCTATCGGCTCAGTTGATTCATTATATCTCTCTGTATCCCTAAAGCGAGTTACATATTCCTTATGTAAAAGCTTCTTACGCGACTTGGGTCAGTAGTGGTATTTGATTATATCAATTATGTCTGATCTTTGCCTTCTTCCTTTCTTTTACTTGACTTACCATCTGTCTTGATCCACACCAGAAATAAGGGTAAGGTTGGTACTGCCAAACAAGTTTAAGCCCTCCAGCTGAGTAATTTCCTTACTGACCGTTCCATGGCGGTTCTTCTTTTGTGGATCCTTTTTGTTATTTGTGTTTCGGGTTAAACTGTCTTGTCTGTTCTTTGCAGCCTTGGCTGGCCACTTGGCTCTCTTGTATTTGATGTTTTCTTGTGTTTTTGTCACTTTCCCATATGGTGTCCTGGGTCAGGTGTGGTAATTGATTGTAATTGATTGTATGGATTCCCGATTGATTTTTAATATTTTCTTGACACACACGCACTTATTCTGACTCCTACTGTCGTGTCAACCAAAAGTGACAGTGACGAACTACTTTGTTTACAATTGCTAAGTAAAACACTAACGTATATACTTCAATTAAGCTAACGCGAATCGATAGATCACTTATGTATTAATCCTACCCATAGGATAGGATTAATACACAAGTGATCTATCGAATATAGGCCCCTGATAACTTTGTAAACAAAACATGACGCAACTGTCACTCTTGGCTGGCTGGACAATATTTATATTGTTATTTACAGGTGAAGACACTGACGCTTGTTTCCAATGCATTGGAAAGGAAGAATACGATGGACTTAATATTTTACTCACAGTTCCCCATGGCGGTCACTATAAACCTTTAGATATTATAAGCAGAAGGGACAGAGGATGTTGTACCGAATGTAAAAGCTCCGGTGAATGTAAATACAACCATGTCTGTAACTCCATAGCAGCAAAAGAGGCGAACATGTAAGCATAATTACCATATAGGACAGCATGAACACTTCCAGATAGATAAAAAGTTTTGAGCGTAGTTCAAAAATATTATCTAATCTATCAATTTTAACATTTGTTTTGGGTTATTAAAAGAACCGTCTCGTTGAGACGGTTCTTTTAAGTACTCACAACATATGTTTCGGTTGATGAATAAGAAAAAAAATGATTACGCACATTTATCTAGAGGTTTGCAGTATATGATATTTTGGTATTTAACATTTAGGTACAAAAGCCTCTAATACAGGGGTGACAACCTACGTCATAACGTTGATCTCGTAAACACGTAGAACGGCGCCATTTTTGTTTTGCAAGGTAAGCTTTTCCCTTCGTAAGACTATACAAATCAGTATCTGTGAAAACTAAGCAGTGCATGCGGTGCCTACCATCACTCTTGAACAGAATATATAATGGTCACGCCCAGAAATACCATTGCCTTTGTAATCATTCGCCCACAAATATCGAAGCGGAAGACACAAGGATGATTTTAGCAGAGATGTAGTATACACATTTATAAAAATGCCATATTTTACAGCTTATATCACCATTCTAACCAATATTTGTGTGATTGTAGTTACCAGTTCTCCTTGACTATCATTCATAACCATTATTTGCTGATGGAAAATCAAAGGAACATTCAAAATCCAATTTTGATCTCGTAAACACTTATTTTGGCATAGATGTCGGACACACTTATGACGGGATCGATGTGACTGCGTAGATGTCGTATACACTTTCAGCCCAAAAAGACGTGTATGTAAAAAGGACATGCATGTTGGAAACACTGATTTATTTTTGCAAATAGATAAGAGGCTTAGTGAGGTTAGGGGTTAGTACCGTGAAAAAAGTTTAAGCCCTACAGTAAAAATAGTTTTACTGACCCTTCCAAGGCAGTGCTTCCCTTGTGGACCATTTTTGGCTATTCATATTTTGTGTTTTCATTGCAGCCTTACGGTCACTAGCTGGGAAGGACTGGCCTCTTGGCTCGCTTGTATGTGATGTTCTCTTGTGTTTTTGTCAGTTTCCCATGTGGTGTCCTGGGTCAGGTGTGGTGCCTGATTGCATTGAATTCTGATCTCTGCATTCTCACTTACTTAGTTACATCATGGGTGTATGTGTTATGACTATTTTCTCAATGTAGGTAGTTTGGCCAGAGTACATACGTATGTCCAAGCCAATGCCAAGGTATCATAAAATATACACGAAATGGGAGTATATACTAAAGCCAACTGCTAATTGGTCAACTTAGATTTTTACGCTAGTTCAGAAAG
Organism: Loripinus fragilis; assembly: GCA_964019695.1. NCBI lineage: Eukaryota > Metazoa > Mollusca > Bivalvia > Lucinida > Lucinidae > Loripinus > Loripinus fragilis. Next base: position 68,508,401 of record OZ026530.1, read on the forward strand.
TGAAACATAGGGTATACAAAATTCATGTTTTTTAAGTGAAGCAATACTTTGCCGAGGCTCTGCAAGTTATTTCAAAATGACGTGTACTTCTTGCATGGACGAAGTTAGAAAAAAGGTACCCTCATTTCAAAAGGTTGCACTTTTTCTACGATATAAACCATAACACAAATTAATATTTTTGTTTGTTTGAAGATGTTACTGGCAAACTTCAAAAGCTTTGATTCCATCGGACCCATCGTTTTTGCTACTCAACAACATATAAGACAAACACTTATAGCAGGTTAGTCATTGAAATTCAGCTTTGAGCTTGCAATTTACATAGACTTTGCACTACTCTGTACCCTTTATTGTCAGCGACACGGCATTGAAATTTTCAGCGATTATTCATTATCACCTGACATCACCGACCGTCTTTAAGAATTGAAAAAAAAAAAAAAAAAAAAATAGAATGCCACCAAATCGATTTTTAAAATCTTACATTGAAACTGGAAGTGTACAGTAGTGGTAAAAGAATAATCACCAAAAATGGACTAATCAAGTTCTACTGTGCTTGGCCTACAGTGTTCAAATAAAATTAAGTTCATTTAACAACTTTACCAGGAAATACTGGTGAATTTAAAAAATCTTGAACAATTTTGAAAAATGCAACATTTTAAAGATGCGTAAAAAATCCACTATAAGCAAAATTTCAATTGTTTAGTGTTTTTCAAGTCGGACAGACCAGTTTTTAACCACCTAAATGTCAATTTTATAAAAACTACTCTCAAAACCATTTTTTCTTAAAAAAGTTGATTTTTGCATTTTTAACCCAAAACACTTTGAAGTAAGATAAGATAAGATAATTTTATTATAGTGACATGTGTATAGCAAAGCAAAGAACATAATAATTTAATGTGTAACACCCAGCCGCATTGGGCCTATATGTCACTTCAACAAATATGTGGTATATGCTATTCCGTTTACATATAAACAAAATTTACATGTAAATCATCAAATTGACACAAGTAAACAGGATAAGTGATAGTGGAGAATAACAATGGCATGTTGGTGCAAAATGTGGTTTATGTACTCAGAGGAAGCAGTTACTTCCTTATAGCATTATTTTGTAAGTACTAGCCTTTCCTACGATAATCTGCAAGGATGATTTTGTGTGACACCCCCGCAGTTCAGAGTAGGGAAAGCTTATTCTTAATATCATTGCTGATGGTTGTCCTGTAGTCTAGTTTTGCATTTTAATGGCATTCAAAGCAAACAATGTGGAGCCAGATCAGACTTCCTCACATGCAGTCATGTCAGAGTCCATATTGTTGGTTCCAATGCTCAATATTTATCGACAGACGAATTTCTTTATGTGTTTTAAAACAGAGAAAGAGTTGAAAATATAAGTATTTAACGATATAATACCGATTTTCTTCTATGCATTGCATTGAATATAAATTTTGCACATTGCCTTTCTTCATGTTTTAAAATAAAAGTGAGTTTTTCTGTCTCTGTCAATGTTCTAAATCCAATATTCCTTCTTTCTGACTTGACGATCATAGCTCTTCTCAAATCATCATATAAAGTACAATGCAACAAGAAATGGATTTCATTTTCAACTGCATTTTGGTCACATACTTGACAAAGCCTGTCTTCCACGTTTAATCCCAAAAATCTACCAGTTTCTATTTTAAGTGGAAGCACAGCACAGCAAAATTGAGCTAAATGAGATCTTTCAGCTTTGCAAATATTTAGTTTTAAGTAAGTTTCAGTCTCGTAGTTTGATTTGAAGGTTACATAGGTTCTGAGTTTTGATACAGTATGCAGTTTTTCATTCCATTCTTGTTGGTGCTTATTATTAAACAAATTTTAACATGCTCTAAATTAACAATTTGTTTGTTTTCAAAACTTTGTTGCATATTAACATGATGTAGAAGATTTTTCAGGTCTGAGCACCAAGTTTTACCTGTAGCAGTATAGTCAGAATTAAAAACACATTTTGTTAGGCGCTTATTGTCCATACTAATCAGACGGTTCCACAGTCTAATCATATTGACCCAACGCCTATGAATTGATAATGTCCAGCCCATTTCCCCATTTATGGCAAGTATTGGAGTAAATCTATGGACCCCAAGAAAGTATCCTACAGCTCTGTTTTGCAATGTATCTATTTTGTTAAATTGTTTGAACCCCCATATTCCTGAACAGCAATCAATTACTGGAACCACACAAGAATTGAACATTTTGGTGTATGTATTGTATCCGAGGTCCTTAAAACCGTGTATTTTGGATATCATTGCACCCAAAGCTCTGCCATTAGCCTGGGACAGTACTTCGGCTGTTTCAGAAAAATCTAAGTTCTCATGCATATGAATGCCCAAGTAACCATAAATTTTTGTGTACTCAACCATCTGGTTCCCAATATGAAAATTAAAGTTGCTGTAGTCTTTTTCTTTGTTTCGAAAATGCATTACATTTGATTTGGCATAATTTATTCGCAGTCGCCATTTATCACACCATTTGTGGACAAAATCGAGCATGATTTGCAGATCTTCCTCACTTTCTGAAGTAAAAGAAAACTGTTCAAAAACACTGCTAAACGTTTGCCCATTAAAATGCACATATATAGGCAAAAAATAATTTCAATTTTATTAACGTTTGGTCAGAAATAATGAGTTTGAAAAATTGACCGATTAAAACATGGTTTTAGTATATAGACCTATACCAGGACATTCCTTAAACTGACAAGGGGTCATTTCTATGCATTTTATGGTCTTTTCTTAAAGTCCAAGTACTAAATGGGTGGTATTTTTGGGGTTGGTAAAATTTCAAATATTTTTTGGGGATGCTTGAAATTCCTGATATTTTTTTGGGGTGAATGATAGATGCTGGGCCCGAGCCTATGTATGAAGAAAAAATGAGAGTCACCCCCCTATGGGAGTATAAAGCCCGTGAGGATACAATTTGTATGTGTATATACCAATGGATTACTTTTTCCCTACATTTTGAATCAAAATTGATATGAGTCAGACTAGAGAACACAGTACTCAAACAGTGCAGTCATCGCCTGTTGGTTGTAGTTGAGGAGTGCACGAAATAGTGTACCTGGCGGTTAAAAGGGTAATATTTGTTCATTATTAAGTGTCCTACTGAACTGCAACCATCACGTGATGACTGCGCTGTTTGAGCACAGTGACAAACTACAGAGGTACCTTGACAGACTGCAGACATCGGAGGCTAGATGGGATATGAGCCGCTACACGTGATTTCCAACAATGTGGCATTTTGACAAGTGTAGACTCAGATGAGCTTGTGCAGCCTCCTGTTAAGCATAGAAACTCCGAATGATGTTCATTTAGTAGCTTAACAGTCATAGAATATTCAAGCGACAAGCAAATGCTCTGATCAGTCTGCACTAATGCGCAGGCTGATCTGAGCCTTGCTGGTACCAAATACCACATTTTTGAAAATCTCATGTCACGGCTCATAATGGAGTTTAACCACTCCAAGTGCCAGGCTATGAGGGTGACCTCCTCAACGGCAGTGTATACTGTATGCACAGGTGCTGGAGGCTGTCAGCAGCGCCAGGTACTTTGAGGTGGATATCTCCAGCAAACTCAGTTGGAAAGCTATTGTGGACAGAATCACAGCCAAGGCAAACAGGTCACTTAGTCCCCTCAAATTCGAGAAATGGCTTATCAATCCCTAGTTCATTCCCAACCTAAGTAAGCTTCAGCAGTGTGGGACCTCCATACCATAAAGTTATAAATGGTCCAAAGATGTGCAGCCTGGAGGACATTAAGTGATTAAACCAGGACAAATATTGCCACTTCATTGCAGTCTCAGTTGAACTGGCAGACCCTTGAAGGGAGACGATTTGCGGCCCGCCTCTGCCTCTTCTATAAATTTGTAAATGGCCTGGTGGCTGAGCTCCTTCTCAACTATATGTAGCCCACACATAGGATCTCAGGGTATTGCCATTCTATGACATTCCATCAAATTCATACTAGCAAGGACTACTATAAATACTCCTTCTTTCCACTGGCAATTGTCAAGTCGAATGCCCTCTAAACCAATGTTCAGTTGCCCAAGTCTTTAGATCTTCAAGGCAATTTTGGCTTTTCATCTTTACCCAGTCTCACTACAATTCATTTATCTTTTATTCTTTTTCATAACCCTGACGCTTGGTGCCTGCCAAAAAAGTCGCTAGGGCGTAGGCAGTACCACAAGATAGATAGATATGCTCTCTAGCGAGTGATTTAAGCGTCGAAAATTGAACTAACATTCATGACTGGGACCAAAATATCATTTCTCCGTTTTGTCGTCAACATGCATGTCCTTTTGGGCTGAAAGTGTATACGACATCTACGCAGTCACATCGATCCCGTCATAAGTGTGTCCGACATCTATGCCAAAATAAGTGTTTACGAGATCAAAATTGGCACTTTGAATGTTTCTTTGATTTTCCATCGGCAAATAATGGTTATGAATGATAGTCAAGGAGAACTGGTAACTACAATCACACAAATATTGGTAAGAACGGTGATATAGGCTGTAAAATATGGCATTTTTATAAATGTGTATACTACATCTCTGCTTACATCATCCTTGTGTCTTCCGCTTCGATATTTGTGGGCGAATGATTATAAAGGCAAGGGCATTTCTGGGCGTGACCATTATATATTCTGTTCAAGAGTGATGGTAGGCACCGCATGCACTGCTTAGTTTTCACAGATACTGATTTGTATAGTCTTACGAAGGGAAAAGCTTACCTTGCAAGACAAAAATGGCGCCGTTCTACGTGTTTACGAGATCAACGTTATTACGTTATAATGGCCAAATATGCAAAATATTTGAAAATGCAATCCGCTAAAATCATCTGCTGCATAATATTTGATAACATTATTGACTAATGTAACAATAGAGACAAGCAGTTTTGACTTAGATAAGGTTGCTCCTTTTGGAGCAGTTTGATCTGTGTCTGCACTGGTTGACCAACAGTCTTTTTAACAATTTCAGAAGAGGGCAAAGCATTTTAACCTTAAAGCGCCAAGAAAAAATGCATCTGAAAATGTCGCCTGCTGAAGTCGTCTGCTGCAAATAATTGGCTAACATTACTGACGAATTAAGTATAGAAGCATTCAGCGTGGAGCAGTCTGATCTGGGTCCACACTGTTTGCCATAGAGGCTTCTTAACATTTGATCAGACGAGAAAAGCAGACGACTCTAGCAAGCATGCGCGGATCCAGAAAAAAATGTCAGAGGTGCTATAACACTGACAACTTTTTTTGCGTTTTTTAGCTAAGGGGATGGAGAGAGGATCCAAATGCCACTTAACAAAAAAGGGCCAATTATCGGCCCGCCAGCCAAACGCCATTTTATTGATGGCTCAGCATTGAATGCTGGCTTGATAGCCTTGTGATTGTCAGGGGATCCGGACAAGTATTACAAAGAAACCCTATATTTTTATGATTTTCAGGGGGTCCCGACCCCCTGCCCCCCTCTGGATCCGCCCAAGGCAAGTATGTCCAAATTATGTGCCTGGGGCCAAGAAAGGCAAGGTCCTGGTAATCACGTGCTCTATATAGTTTATGCCTAGAGCCTTGATATTTGGTATAATAAGAAACTCTAGCAAGCATGCGCAGATCCAGAAAGTTTTGTCAGAGGTGGTCCAACACTGACAATGTTTGTTTTTGGTTGTTTTTTTACACTTTAGAGAAAGTGTTAAAATGTCTTGTTGAAACCATGGGTATTTGCTATGGCGGGGAATGGTGTATTCCTGTTTCTCCCACTTTTGATTTTTAGGTAATTTGGGGTGGGAAGAACAGGATTTGTGGATAAGGTGAAAAGGTGTTAATCCATAACCTGAGGAGATATATATAGTTTATTTCAGTAAAGATAAACATAAAACAGGTATAAAGCACATGTATACAGGTGATAATAATTGAGCACATAGGATTACATGTATATACTTAGGTTTTGCTATAATAATCATTTAGACAAACAGTGAAGGCCAAGATAAAATGTTGCATTATGTGGCATTTCATCAGGGTCTCCACTATTTGTTATGATAAAACATACTTATCGATTTCATATTTTTTGTAAATTGCATGCGGTTAAAAACTTGTAGCGCATGCGACTTTGGTATTTATTGCATATGTATGTACAAGAATGATAAGTGAATAATGGCATTTTTTTTATAATGAATAGTGAATAATGAGCCAAAAAATGAATAGTGAATAATGAGGGCCTAAAATAATGAACAATCCTATTTTATTAATGAATAGAAGAAAAACTTAATGAATAGTGAATGATCAGATTTTAATGAATAATGCTAAACTAATCATTTTGTCGCGTCGCAGCCCATTTTATTCTAATACAATTATTTAAATGAATAATTGGTCTTATTTTAACGAATAACCCAAAAAGTTTAACGAGATGAATAATGGGCTAAATTTTTAATGAATAGTGAATACCAACCCCCCCCCCCCATCCAGACCCTCCTGTATAATGGAAACTCTAAATTCATCCTATGTATATGCAGACAGAGACGGCTATGATGAGTGAATGTGCGCAGGCTCGCTTAAGACTTCCTTGCCCAATAGATTGTACACTCTACATGTATTATATACATAATAATTTTCTAATTTAACCATTAGCATGCTGGAAACCCTAATCTTTGTGTAGGTGAGAGACGGCTATGACGAATCTGTGCATGAGCGCAGGTGCCTGTAAGACTGCCATGCTAGATAGATTTTGCATGTGCATTAGTGATCGGCTCCTGCTACAGTCTTATTCGTAATAATTTTTTAATTCAACCCTCTGCATAGTGGAAACCGCAATCTTTGTATCAGGGTCTGGATGGGGTATAATGATTAGTGAATAATGGCCAATTTTTTTAATGAATAGTGAATAATGTGCCAAAAAATAGTGAATACTGACAGCCTAAAAATTAATGAATAATCTTATCTTTTTAATGAATTGTAGGAAAAATTAATGAATAGTAAATATTCAGATTTCTTTGCAACCTTTCTTACTTATAATGAATAATTGGTCTTATTTTAATGAATAACCCAAAATTTTAATGAGATGAATAATGGGCTAAATTTTTAATGAATAGTGAATACCAGACCCCCCATCCAGACCCTCTGGTATATGCGAGCATAGACTGCTCTGACGAGTCTGTGCATGTGTACAGGCTTGCCTAAGACTTCATTGCTCGATAATGCGATATAAATTCTTCAGTTCATAATCATTCAAATATGCAGAAGATAGGATGCAGCATCAGCGCACTGTACTACCGTAAGTGATTTCTCAAGCTTGAAGTCGCAGTTTCAGAGCTTTTAGTCTGTTTTCAAGGTCTCTATACTTCCTCCTCTTCACAGTAAATACCGATTTTCCAGATTTTTTTTCTCATAGATGCGAGCAGCGAACGCTCAGGTGAGTCCTTGCTTTGGCAAAATTTTGACTGAGCCTTCGTTGTTTTAAGTACAGCTCTTGCTAAGAACCATGCAAAACCTGCAAAAGGTGATACATCGCATGTTACAAAAATGAACATTTTTTGTTTTTCCCAATTGATTATGTCCTAAAATAAGTCAAATGACCCCTTCTACTGGTAAACGATTTTGTAGAAGAATGCTATCGATGGATTAAAAATCATCATTTGAGATGAAATTCCCATAGGGTTCCATTATGAAAGTTGAAGTTAAATTTTCTCTCATGATGGTCCTGTTTTTATTATGAAACTGGGTCTATTATATGGCAACAGCCTTTGTTTTCTTATTTCAAAATTCAAACCCGTGTGTTTTTTAGGTTATCTATGGTAAAAAGGCTGAAATGCAGTTGTCATGGAGATACCTCCCTTAATATTCGGGAGAAATCGTCAATTTGAAACGAAAACATTATAATTTCTATAATTATTTTAAAATAATTTCTTTGATCTATGCTAAAAACAACAGTTTATTTTTCTAATTATTTGTAACACTGTAATATTGGTTTTAAATCCTTAATTATCCAAAAATTAAATTATTTTATATTACTCCTGATTTATTTAATGAGGGATCCCTAACAAGTATGGCAGCTTTTTAAAGTGTACCAGTACTGGCCGGGTGGGTTTATGCTTTCCAGGAACTCCCGAAGGCTGGTTCTGAAAATGCCCAATTTAGAAATCATTAACTAGATCTATCATATCTATATATATTTTTTATAATTTTATAGAGGGTGATCTTCCCTCTTTTCAAATACATAACAAATGATTTGAAAATTCTTCCCTAATACTGCAAATCATCCATTACAAATAATTATGAGGCAAAAGCGGTTAACCAGTAATTCATGCACATACTTTCAAGTAAGAACTCGAGTAAGAAAAATATCGGTAAAAATTTATGCAATTGCCCTCCCTTGCTGTTTTTGAATTAGCTCCCTTGTTGAAATTAATTTAGCAAGTTTTGTAATTCCAGGGTGATTATTTGCTTGTTTTAATATATATATTTATTCCAAATTACAATAATTTTATTTTAAATATTTTATAATTTTATATTCTACCAAAGATGCCATTGACTGCAAGCCTTTAATCACTAAAAACAATAATAAGGTATAAGAAGTAAAAAACCCATAATATTTTAAATTGGTGTCATATTTTTGCATTATAAAAATAGATGTAGGCTTAAATAATTACCTTCTCACAATTTATACTGAATGGAGGTGTTTCACACATGGGAAAAGTTGACTATCTCTCAAACTGGACCATTAAATGGATCCAACCAAAATAAACGGAAGCCTGAACAATATGAGCTCTGTTTGAACATTGACCACATCATCATACATGTGCAAAACTACAGTGATAAACACACATATCTACTATAGGGATACTTGACCTTTTCATTCTGGGTACTCGAAACAGGTACTTAGGCAAACAGTGAAGACCTAAACAGTGGCATTTCATCAGTGTCTGCACTGTTTATTAAGATATTTTACCAATTTTCAGGTAACTAACAAATTATAAGGCGGAAACAGAAATGACTTACTTTGCATACATGCAAACAGTCTTGACCAAGATCAAACTGCTCTGAAAAGGATCCACAATGTGTGCTACAGAGACACTAAAACTGGATCTATAATGGTTGCAAGACTCGATCGCTAGCATACTGTTATATGGGTCTGCTAAGTCAATAGTTAATTTTGGCAAATACAAGTTTATGTATTGTCTAAAAATCGGCCCATCCCACCAGTACGGCATTCCTCTGGCGGGTCGACAGTAGCAACTCTTGAGTCTTATGCTTAGCCTTGACATAGCTCATCATTAAGGGGAGCGGCAAACTTAAACAAACGATAACAAAACTCCTTGCCCTTCCAAGCGAATTAAAAAACTTACACTTTCAGGAACAGTTGGGGTGACACTGTGCAGACAAATTGTCACGTCAATCCCCACAAGATTGAAACCTGTTTTAGAGCATTTCAAAAATTCAAACTAATTAATGCCCCACACCTTTACTTAACGCAGATAGGCGTAGGATAAGGGCAGGATACAGCCCGAATTCCTTTTTTGAAGCCAAAGTGGGTGCATAAAACTGGGTGTGCCATGTGTGCTATATAGCCTATGCCTCGTGCGCAGGGACCGCAGCACACCGCCACAATAACCGAATAATGTATGTAGCTTTGACATAGCTTTTGGGTGCTCGAAAGAACTGTCTCATTGACGGGCGGAACATATTATTAAAAGTACGATGATTTAGGTATATGCAACAAACGGAAGCATTACTGTAATCATGCTGTTCGGTATGCTGTGAATAAATTCTTATCCAGCTTTTGGGTGCTCAAAAGAACAATTTCATTGGTTGGGAATAACGAAAAATATTTCAATCACGCAATCTGATCTAGGTTCCTGGCAGACGGACGTACGGAGTGGCAGACAGACGGACGATCAAATATACCTGGTTTTTTCCTTTCATATCCATCTGGATTTCATGTTCATGCCGCCGCTAATACAGTGTTAAGATACTTCATGATATCTTAGAGCTTGTCTTGTTAGAAACTCTGCCCTTTGCAGCTTTCAAAGACTGCGCGTTTCACTCGAAAAATTGCACAGTTTCAAGGATGATTGGTCGTTAATTGTGTATAATTGTACTGTTCGCGAAAATCGTACCACAGCTTTAGGATTATCTTTGTCGGGTACGATAGCAATTAAACAATGTGCCTGCAATCGCTTTTTGCTAACTATTGAAAGTGCAATGTGGCAAAGACAAAAAAAAATACGACAAGTCCGTGGGTTGAGCCAGTTATTCAACAATGTGCTGGACAATGCACATACTACCAGACCCTGGGTCACTCCTTATAGGTGGGGCTCCAGGTCTGGCATCTGACTCTGAGACTCTGTGTCTAGGTGTCCGATACCGAACTCAAAGAATGCCCGGTACCAGACCCAGAGACACTGAGTATTATTTATTAATTTTATTTATCTTTTGCGTCAAACTTCAATATTCTAGATGTAGCCCCCCTAACATACTCCCTAACAGGCCTGCCAAAAAACACATGCACAACTCATTAAACACAAAAATTCCGTTCTTCATGGCTTTTTTCAGCTACGTCAAGACTTACCACAACGGGTTAGGGCGACCTCCAAGACACGGATTTATCAAAACTACATTTTCGATCGCCGAAAATAGGGTTTTCGATTGTCATAACGGTAGTATAGTAGAATGCAATTATAGTGTTATCGATCGCCAATATGAAACAGTGTGATTCTGTTCAACATTCAACCAACAGTTAAGCAATAACGGTCATGGAAAGACTGGAGAAGCCAAGAATCAAACCAACAACCCCTGGTTTATAACCGAGTGGTTTATCCACTATGGGAGAAAAAATATCTTGAAATGAGCCTTTTCCTCCATTTCTTAGATTTTGAAAGTGGTTTAATACATATTCCTTAAATTTAATACAATGCACACAAAATGCATGCATGCTTTTAAAGGACATCGGACAGTCTTAATGAAGGATTGCCCATAAAATGGCCGGATAAAAGTTTCAAAGAAAATGAATTTTTTCCATGAAAAAGATAGTAGGTTCAACTCTCGAATTTTCCACAAAAGTGTTTTTCTCATTGGACAAATAACAATTTAAAGATATGGGTAAAAACTCTGTTTTTGCTACACATATTCAACATATAGAAAATATCAAAAAAATTACTGAAGTGCTCCCCCGCCCCTCACCGTGGTCAAACTATTCATTTTGTTTACACTTGTACTTTAACATTTCACACATCATAGAAATTTTATGTTAAAATGTGTCATTTTGCTGATTTCTTCGATTTTGAAAACGGTTGCTGTTACCTTTACACGATTGCACGCAAGAGAAGAAAAAAAAACATGGGTTTCTTGCATTTTTTTAAGAACATAAATTACTTTATTGGTTCTAAAACATCACTGTCTTACATTAGGGTGGTCATGGGAGAAAAATTATGTTAAAATGTGCCCATTTTTGCAGATTTCTTAGATTTTGAAAATGGTTGCTGCTACCTTAACACAATTGCACGCAAGAGAAGAAAAACACATGGGTTTCTCGCATTTTTACTTAAGAACAGACATTACTTTATTGGTTCTAAAACATCACTGTCTTACATTAGGGTGGTCATGGGAGAAAAATTATGTTAAAATGTGCCCATTTTTGCAGATTTCTTAGATTTTGAAAATGGTTGCTGCTACCTTAACACAATTGCACGCAAGAGAAGAAAAACACATGGGTTTCTTGCATTTTAACTTAAAGGGACAAATATTTGAGCAATAATACTGGTACCACTCATTATGACTCTCACCAGGGGTCATACTGGGCAGATCAAAGGGACAGCCATAATGAGGTGATTATGACTTCCTTACTGGGGCAATAAAGTGGCCCGATATAGGGATTAGGTATTTTATGATAAAATATTGATCTTTATCTTAGTGAATGAAATTGTGTTGCATACAGGTAAGTCCCCTCTTGAGGCCCCATTAATTTTGTGAGATACTGAAACTGTCCCTTATCAGTTAATCCTTTAATGATCTCTATTGGACAGTAATCTTTGTCTTTAAAAACAGACATTACTTTTTGGTTCTAAAACATCATTGTCTTACATTAGGGTGGTCATGGGAGAAAAATTATGTTAAAATGTGCCCATTTTTGCCGATTTCTTAGATTTTGAAAACGTTTGCTGCTACCTTAACACAATTGCACGCAAGAGAGGAAAAACACATGGGTTTCTTGCATTTTTGCTTAAGGTTATACATTACTTTATTGGTTTAAATACATCATATTCTTACATTAGGATGGTCATGGGAGAAGAATTATGTTAAAATGTGCCATTTTGGCAGATTTCTTAGATTTTGAAAACGGTTGCTGCTACCTTAACACAATTGCACGCAAGAGAAGAAAAAACGCATGGGTTTCTTGCATTTTTGCTTACGAACATACATTACTTTATTGGTTTAAATACATCATTGTCTTACATTAGGATGGTCATGGGAGAAAAAATATGTTTAAATGTGTCTTTTTGGTCGATTTCTAAGATTTTGAAAAGGGTTGCTGCTACCTTAACACAATTGCATGTTAGAGAAGAAAAAAGACACGGGTTTCTTCCATTTTTGTTTGAGAACATATATCACTTTATTGATTTAAATACATCATTGTCTTACATTAGGATGGTCATGGGAGAAAAATTATGTTAAAATGTGCCATTTTGGCGAATTTCTTAGATTTTGAAAATGGTTGCTGCTACCTTAACACAATTGCACGCAAGAGAAGAAAAAACACATGGGTTTCTTGCATTTTTGCTTACGAACATACATTACTGTATTGGTTTAAATACATCATTGTCTTACATTAGGATGGTCATGGGAGAAAAATTATGTTTAAATGTGCCTTTTTGGTCGATTTCTAAGATTTTGAAAAGGGTTGCTGCTACCTTAACACAATTGCATGTTAGAGAAGAAAAAACACACGGGTTTCTTCCATTTTTGTTTGAGAACATATATCACTTTATTGATTTAAATACATCATTGTCTTACATTAGGATGGTCATTGGAGAAAAATTATCTTGAAATTTGCTGATTTTTCATAATTTTGCTAAAATCCAGATTATAAGTACCCCACCTCCCAATACTAGTTTGATTTTCGTGTACGAGTTATCATAATACAATTAATAGTATATCATTTATTCAAGCCAAGATCAATCTACAGAACTGATATACCAAATTAACTATTCTACTACCACGGCACAAACTCTAAGTAAATCAAAATAACCAAAAATCAGCTTTTTTGTAGCATTTACACTCGAAAATGAGGTAAAATTGAAAACTTTTGGTTGCCATGGCAACGAGCTTCCAATCAAAGAAATATTGTACCAGTCTGTGTTTGGTGACAAGTACTACATGATAGGACACAAATTTACAATTTCTGTAACCATGGATGTATCGCCATTTGCATGGTGCTTAGCAAGATCTGTACTTAAAACGCGACAAATATCAAATTTCCCGATTTTTTTCTCGTTTAACGCAAGCAGCGAAAGCTCAGGCGAGGCTGTGCATTGGCATATATGAAAGCTCAGGCGAGGCTGTGCATTGGCATATATGAAAGCTCAGGCGAGGCTGTGCATTTGCATATATGAAAGCTCAGGCGAGGCTGTGCATTGGCATATATGAAAGCTCAGGCGAGGCTGTGCATTGGCATATATGAAAGCTCAGGCGAGGCTGTGCATTGGCATATATGAAAGCTCAGGCGAGGCTGTGCATTGGCATATATGAAAGCTCAGGCGAGGCTGTGCATTGGCATAAGCTCGAGTGAGCCTTCTTTTTTTGAAAATGCGATAACCGTGCATTGTGAGTTGCTTCAGATAAAACATTTGAATCAGAACACCTATTCAGGGTCTGCACTGCTTGCCCTGATACAAAGATAATGATTTTAAACCACGGACCCAGAGTGTCAAACGGTTTGGATACTGATCGCGACTGACTTTCTGTTAGGCCTGAGCTGGGCCCAAACTGTTTGCAAATGTATACAGTTGACAAAAGTCGCCTAGATAATTAATGTAATTACCATATACCTATGACCACCGCGCTTGTTCCTCACAAAATCTACATGAACTTGCATAATTGCCATATTTTAGAACTTTGGACGATACATACAATCCTTCCGAGTATATGCCCTAATTGATCTGTTTTCACTTTAATGAATTAAATCTTGGAAAGGGCAATTGGAAGATTACCTTGTGAAGAAAAAACTTCTGTTTGACTTTCAGTCTGGTTTTAGAAGCAACTTCTCAACTGACTCATGTTTAACATACTTGACTGATTATATTAAAAGTCAAACTTCTAAAGGTTTATATACTGGAATGCTCATGTTGGATCTTCAAAAAGCTTTTGATACTGTTGGCCATGACATTTTGTGCAAGAAATTAAAAGCTATGGGTATTAAGTCTGTAGATTGGTTTAGGTCTTATCTTTCTTATCGAAATCAGATTGTCAATGTGAATGATACAGAGTCTGACCCTTCACTTGTAACTTGTGGTGTCCCTCAAGGAAGTATTTTAGGTCCTCTTATTTTCCTTTGCTATATAAATGATATGGAACTCAGTATTAGCTCAGAGTGTAAATTGTTATTATATGCAGATGATAGAGCAATTCTGTACTCGAACAAGGATCCTCGGGTTATATCTGATAAACTTGGCTTAGAACTGGAGATGTGCAGCAAGTGGTTAGTTGATAATAAACTTTCCTTGCATATGGGGAAAACAGAATACATAATATTTGGCTCTAAGCGGAAACTCAGGAAAATAAATATTTTTTCAGTTGAATGTAATGGTCATTCAATTAAGGCACAACGTTCAGTGAAATATCTTGGACTTATTTTAGATGATCAATTAACTGGGGTGGCTATTGTTAACTCTATTGTTCAAAAAGTCAATGATAGGCTTAAATTTCTTTATAGACAGTGCAACTTTTTAGAGGAAAAACTTAGGAAATCCATATGCTCTGCACTTATCCAATGTCACATAGATTACGCATGCTCCTCGTGGTACTCGGGTTGGAACAAACAACTTATGAAAGAACTTCAGATTTGTCAAAACAAAACAGTTCGGTTCAATAAAAATCTTGGCCCTAGATTTCACATTAGTTTCTTGGAGCTAAATAGTCTTAATATGTTGAATGTGGATTTCAGGGTAAAACAACTTAGTCTGGATCTTGTGCATAAAATTTTCAATGGAACTGGCCCGGCGTATTTGTCTGAACAATTCATCAAAGTTTCTGATGTTCATCATCATTTCACTAGGGGTAGTACTGAAAACTTTATAGTACCTTCTGTCAATGGTGTTGCAGCAACAACTTTTTATTACAGAAGAATTAAAGATTGTAACTCTCTACCCTCGGATGTGAGTGAAGCGTGAAGGGCTTCATGTTAGCTTTGCAAGAGACCCGAAGTATTCATAATTCCATGAACATTCCAAAAATTGAATGTATTACTTATATTTACATTTTATTGTAAATATCTAATATTTAGAAATTATTTATAATTCATGAAACCATTGAAGAAACATTATGAGCCCTGATCATACTGCTCCTAAGAAAGCAGTCTGATCTAGCTTCTAATGGTTTGTCATGTAGGCTACGGTACTTACAATGATTTTATGTACAAAACAGACAAGAGAGCAGAAAATAGATAGAGTGTGTTGAAAACATCCGAATTTTCACGAGTGCGCAGCACGAGTGAAAATTCTGAGCTTTTCAACTCATGAGATTAAATAATTTTTGTATTTACCAAAAAAAAGTAAATTTTCTTTTATTTTTATACAATTTAGGCTTAATATGCAATGTCTCGCCCACTAGAATAAGATGTGGTGAAAATGCAAAAACGATAGTCTTTAGCAAATACAAATAATTTTGGAACCAAAATAGTTGTCATATTCTAACTAAGAAAATGCATACCCATACTTGATGTTTTCGTTCACAAATAAGAAAGTTGTGGGCGTTTGAAGTTCTGAAGTGCATTATGTGAATGGAAAAGTCAGAGGTAAAAAACATATAAAAAACAACAACGCTACAGTGAAAGTATAGGCTGATATCAATCACTAGTCATTGATATCATATTCTTTCACTAGTGATTGATATCACTTCTATTTATTTTTGATATGCATTGATTTCACTTCCTAGTATAAAATAAAAGTCATGACTCGGGGGCAAAGGACTTGAAATGAGCCGCGACATGAGATTTCAAACAATATGGTATGTGCGACCAGCAAAGCCTCAAATCAACCTGCGCATACGCGCAGTTTGATCAGAGCCTTTGTTTGTCGCTTGAATATTTAATAACTGTTAAGCTACTGACTGAACATCATTTGGAGTTTCTAAGCTTAAAAGGAGACTGCACAGGCTCATCTGAGTCTACACTTGTCCAAATGCCACATTGTTGGAAATCACATGTCGCCGCTCAAATCTCTTTCTACAGGTGCAGACAAGCGATTACTAATGATGGAAAAACGCAAGATATAGCGGATAGAGTATTTCATAAAATAAAAAACTGCACCGGATTCTATCCGATGATGCTTGTTATGAACCTGCATCGCTCGAAGCTGGATCTCAACAGAAAATTGGCACCCGCCACATTTGGTGAAGAGATCCCGAAAAGAATATATTATGAGTACCATAGTAACGTCTCCAAGGCAGCAGATGAGATGATCAATTCAACCAATTCTATCGGGAGAGCGTTAGGAATTGATTTTCATGGTTTTAAAGACGACGAAGGTGATGACTTTGGAGAACGTTCTGCATTAGGTACGTATGAAAATAGCTCTTTAATAAAGTTAATCAAAATATATCGGTCAGCTCAAGTTATTTTGGTTCTTATTTCGTATGCTAAAAGTAATTGTTTCTAACCAGTGCCCTGTAGACACCCATTTTGTTACCCCTCCCCAACGCATTGTTTGGAAGACTTCCAGTTTAGCGGTCCCCAGAAATTAAGAAAATGACTGAAACGCCCTTTAATTCACCCAAACACCACCAAATATCGATAGTTTATTTATCGGGGTTATGAATTCTTTTTAATATGGGGGCTACCGCCCCCACACCCCCGTCGATATGTTATTTTTGCTTTTTATGGCCAGTAGACATGCGCAAAGAAATACTTTCGGGACCGCTAAACTGGAAACTACCCCATTGTTTTTACACTGGTTTGCTTTCTGTTACTCTGTAATAAAATGCTTTGAAAGGGTCTACAGTGGAATGTACTTTGTTGCCAAAATACTAATAAAACAAAATATGGTTATAATTTTGTTATTCTTTGGTTTGTTGACATTGAATGATTGAATTCAACCCAAGACTTTGAAAGACCCATGACCACCGGTACACAGACCACTCCAAAGCATCCAGTCAGTTATAAAACCCAACACCACCCAGTACTCTAAATCATATCAAACCAGTGGTCCACTGAATTATTTACAACTATCAAATCTACTGAAACATCCCTAACCAAGAAGTTCATAAAGTACTACCCAGACTCCTTACATGGAAAACCAGTCAGTCAACTGATGTATCCAAACCAGCCAGTCCATAGAGGATCTTACATGAGTGCTTATGTTTTATTGAATTTGTTAAACGAGTTGGGGAAAAGAGATAAAATGCGAGGCTTGCCGAGCATTTTATCTCTTTTTCGCAACGAGTTTGATAAATTCAATAAAACAAGAGCACGAATGCTAGATTCTATTTATCATATGGCATTAAGATTACTTTGAAATATCATTTCTGCCGTTAAAACGTTATACTTTTGCCATTATGTACGCAACGTTGTTATGGACGTCATAACGTTTCCCGTAAATCTGTAAACCACTAGTGGTTTATCGATTTTATTGCATGGTGTTATTTCACTCTCAGACGCGACGTCATATGATAAAGTCAGTTATAAAACCCAACACCACCCAGTACTCTAAATCATACCAAACCAGTGGTCCACTGAATTACTTACAACTATCCAATCTACTGAAACATCCCTAACCAAGAAGTTCATGAACAACTACCCAGACTCCTTACATGGAAAACCAGTCAGTCAACTGATGTATCCAAACCAGCCAGTCCAATGAAATATTCAAACCAAACTGTTCATTGAGCTATCCAAACAACTTAGTCAACTTAAACACTCAAACCATCAGTCCGCTGAAATACCTTTTATCTTAATTTGACCAGGTAATGCCACAAGCACACAGTTTAGCTAAACTCAAGGCACCGAACATTTACAGTCACATGACAGATGGCATAAAAGTCATCGCCCTAGATTCTTCTGTTATTGAAACAAGCAAAAGATCCTAACTTACAAAATGCATTATCCCAGAGAGATACTTATTACGTTAGCATACCATGATGAAAGCTTGTCCTGACTCACAGATGGTCAGAAATAAAAAAAAACATGTCAAGTTAAGCCATTTTGGACCCAGCCAGAGAAAAGCATCAGGCATCAACCAACCAATACAAGTTTTAGGCAAAGATAAATTATTTTAATAAACTGCGCTGAAATATTATTACAGCCAACAATCCTCTTCAACCTTTACACTAAGTTAAATATGTAACTGACAATCTTATCACGTGTCAGCCTTCAGAGAAGCCAATTCTGTTATGTATTGTCAACACTTATTCCATTTTCTTAGCCACCAACAATACCAATTATGTACATAGGCGTCTTATTCACTTAAGAGACACGTTTACCTTAAAGAGGGGCACCCTGCTCTGCATCAATAATTCATGCCAGGAAAATTCGTTGTCTTCAAGTCCAAACCACACTTTTTTCTACAGTGGCAATTATAGCCCAGGCCCATGACCATACAAACGCGGTCATCGGCTCTGATGTTGGGGCAATCGGTATAAAAGAAGATCTTAAGTAAGCCAGTTGGTAACAAACAGCAGATGACTGCTTCTCACCTTTGTTACAAATATCCTCTAAAATGATAAATACTAGCTCAATCTATATAAATTAAGAATCTCTGAGTCTAAAACATATAGTTTAACACATTACCATTCAAATTGTGAATTCCGTAAAGTTTAATATTGTAATCTGATATTCTAATGCAGTTGCAAATGCAACGCGACATATGATTGGATAACGTCATATTTGCGACAGTATATCCTGCGATATACACGATACTGTCGCAAACCAGACGTCATTACGTAATGTCGCTTTTCAGTGGTTGGTAAGTTAATATTAGCAGCTGGAAAGCGGTTTTATGCAGCTGGATGTAGGTGGAAAAAAGTAAATTTTCACTGTCTTTTTGAAGGGAAGGTGATAATAGTGTATTAGAATGGGACGAACCATATTCATAATTTTCATTTGGGGAGGTTTATCGTCACATATACGTTCAGAAATCACGTTTAACGGCTCCGCTGACGCGTCGCCGTAAAACTAAATTTCCGAACGTATATCCGACGATATACCTCCCCAAATGAAAATTTTGAATACAGTTATCCCCTTATTGACAGATGACTGCCATTTTTCACCACTTTAACCATGAAAGCGCCAAGAAAAAATGCATCTGAAAATGTCGTCTGCTAAAATTGTCTGCTGCAAATAATTGCCTAGCATTACTGACGAATAAAGTATAAAAGCAAACAGCGTGGTCCCAGAACAGACTGCTCCTATAGGAGCACTCTGATCTGGGTCCACACTGTTTGGCATAGAGGCTTCTTAAACATTTCAGCAGACGAGAAAAGCAGACGACTTTTGTTGCAATTGGTGTCTTAAGGGTTAAATTCCCTTGCAAAATACATACACATTCAGATTCCAGGAGTCCATAGACATAACGTTTTGACATAAATAGCAGACAAATAGGTCAATTCTGTGAAGCTTTAGGTAGTTAGCCATAATCAACGTTTTTATCCGCCGCCATTTCTAAAATGGCCGACATTATGAGTTTTCTTGCAATATATAGGCAAATTCAGATTCCTTAGCTTCAAAAACATAGAGTTTAACACGAAAACATTAAAATCAGCCAATTTTGTGAGGTTTGACATGATACCCTAACGCGGTGGCCATTTCAAAAATAGCCGCCATTTTGTCCGCCATTTTCAATTTTCGTGTGGCCAATTGCTTTTGTATCAAAATGGGCCATTGTGACTCTGCTACCAAGTTTAGTGCTTGTTTCACTTAGCGTAGGCTTTTTTCCACTAATTTGTCCAGCTTTTTCATTCCATAAAGGTTACAAGATAAAAAGAGAGGACCTAGAAGACGATACAAACCTGGAATCAAAGGTTAACGACTCATCAATAAAGCAACTTGCCCTAGATCACTACCCTAACATCAGCTTTACCAATTTTATAAAAGGAACTTCTAGCTTTGGCTATTACATGGAGAGAGAAGGGATGCGAACTTTACCGTCTCCAGGTTATGAGGCCCCCGTGCCTGATGAAAAGTTTTATAAAGGCACTGGTAACCCCGTTATGAGCATTCCCCAAGTTGAAGGAGGCTTGATGTCCATGATACAGCTAGAGATACACACGTTGGTACGATGGAACGTAACATGGAGAAGCTGGTATGCTGAGAAGCTGGCCAGGGCGATTGTAAGCTTTTATAAAAGGCATTATGGTAGGTATAACATGATTGACAATTGCGCCTAATAAACTCAACTGAGCATGAATTTTACCATGCTTATAAATGTTAAAATGCCAACAATTGTTGGCATTTTAACATTTATAAGTATGATAAATATACCATGCTTATAAATGTTAAAATGCCAACAATTGTTGGCATTTTAACATTTATAAGTATGATAAATATACCATGCTTATAAATGTTAAAATGCCAACAATTGTTGGCATTTTAACATTTATAAGTATGATAAATATACATTTTAACATTTATAAGTATGATAAATACATATCCGAGAGTTTGACAGCATGAAAAATCTTTATTTTTCAGCATTTTAGTTTTTATGAGCAGTTTAAACTTAATGCTCAGTTGATTTATCATGAAAAGAGTTTTATAATCTCGGGTCTAGGTAAGGCTCCATTAAGCCTGCTCAGCTGACTATAGTAAATTTTGCTAGTAACACCTTTAGATATATACAGTGAATAGCAAAGTCGCTGAATAAAATGTGTTGATGCATAGGCTGATCGTACCTTTTGTTATTTACTTGCAACAAAATGAGGTTTTCTCACAATGTTGCCTAATTGATGTAGATAAACAGGTGGTTCAGATACATCTATGGTCGCAGACAGGAAGCACTCTAGCACGTACTAACCTGTCGCCTTTCACTCGGTGCACGCTGGGATTGAACCGCCATTTTTATTATAAATATATTATGCGATCATTGCTTGCATGGCACAAGGCTTTACATCCAGAAAATATTTACTAAAAGAGAAATGGTAAACTGTCGAAAATTTGACTATTTGCTAGTTTTAACAATAAATTCTGTCACTACAGGAACGCGAGAATTGAACGGGACTAGCCAAATATCGCTAGCTACCCATAATGCAAAGGGCGAAATGCGAGAGATCTAGATGAGGTATCGCCAAGTCTCGCGTGAATGTTTAAAATCTGTCTTAGGCTCATAATGCTAACTTTTCTTTCTCATTCATTTTTGATGGGGGTGTTCATATTTAGAATGATGATTGCCTATGTAGTGTAGGCCGCTGTGTAATTCCGTGTGCATTTTTTGGTAAAAGTGTCAAACATACATTTTCTTGTAGAAAAATGTATTCTGTTTAAGAAAAAAGATGTTTACAATTTTTCTTTGGCGTTTTAACGTCACAGTGACGTCACAAAGTGACGTACCCATTTTTAGCTTATTTAAGGCTTGAAAGTGGAGTGTTATGAACTCCCAGCAGGCGTAAACATGAACTGTTTGATCAATTGTGTTAATTTTAATGGCGACATGTTGATTTTGGAGCATAAACCCTGACTCTGGATTTTAAAGAGGTTACATTAACTTCAAAATGATGTCTGTACATGGAAAAGTGACGTCAGCACCAAAAATGAAAATTCTGTGATAGTGAAAGCTCAAATAGCTAGACCCTCATATCCATACAGCAGGGACAATATTGTTCACTATAATTTTCTGAAACTTTATTATATAAGATGCAAAATGACATGTCTTCAATGTCATGTTAGATAATAACAATTCATAAATCTTTGTTTCTGAAATTTATGGACTAATAAACTTTGGTTTGTCTCATTAGGCAACCATTTTCTTATTTCTCAACCAAAATATACTAGGCTAAAAAAGAAACGCCGCATAAAATAATTAAAAACATTGCGTGTTAAATGAGAATAACAAAAATTTCATCTACTATCTATCTTTTGCTATTTTTTCAGCCGCACATTTCCCCCATTGTTTAATTGGGGTCGGTCAATCCAAACCGATGTACTGACCGATTTATCATTATCCTGTTTTTCACGTGCACACTCAGTCAATTAAGATTTAGATCTGCAATTACTACTGAAATCTCAAAGCGTTTAAAAACATTTTAAACTTTGGAATGAAAGGCTACACATAGCTAAATTGACACCCGTGGAACGTGAACGTTCAATACTAATGTTACAAGCTAACGTGCAACCATCGGTTGCAGCCAAACAAATTCGGTGCCATGTTAGGATGATTGGACGTCTTAAGAATCGTTTCCAACAAACCTGGACCACGTCAGACCGCCCTCGTCCAGGAGGTCCCAATGTATTGACGTGACGTCAAAATCGAGACATATGGACGTCTCATTTGTGCAATCGATTTCATCTGGAGACAGTCACAGCTAGGACAATTCAGGAACTCATAATCCCAGAATCAGAGCTCAAACTGTGAGAAATCTTTTTCAAGAGATTTGTTTAAGACCCCAACCTCCCAACGTTTGACAGAACTTTAGTTTTGTGCAGTATTACGTCCAATTAAGGAACCCGCGGCAATACTGACGTCTTAATGAATTGAGAAACTGGCAGAGAGCATTCTCTAGCACCATTTTGTTGTTATTTTTCTAATCAATGCATGCTTTTTGAATGAAATACATAACTGATACAGTTAAAGAAATCATACATAGCGGCGTTTCTTTTTTGGCCAAGTATATATGTTGTGGATGCTAAAAAGAACCGTCCTTACCTCGAGTTATTATTGGAGCTCATCCTTTCATGCACACCTGATCGGGGTTTCCAGTGTTTTTCCCATGTGAGTTAACTCTTTCTCAAAATACCAATGCCTTCGCGCGATAGAGTGGATTAGGTCCAGTTAAGCATAAAAAATAGCGTAAAATTGTCATTATTTTTATACCCATCAGTTTAAACGTGTGTTTTGGGTGCTCAAAAGAACCGTCTCACCGTCCCTTCGGCCTCGTGCAATAGTGCATCGGGTCGTCCACGGCACCTCGGGGTAATAGTTTTGACTATACTTCAAACAGGCATGAAATAACTGTATATTATCAGTCACCTGTCATACTATCTGCATTGTTGCTCGATGCCTGACAAACGTTGTCTATCTCAGGGCACGTGCCTTTAAAATATCAGGTCATGATGACGTTGCACTCTTTGAATGACGTCGCCAATAACGCTGACTCGACACAAAAATCGAAAATCACGTCAAAATCGCTAGTTTGAAGAGAAACAATAGGTAAACTGATAGATAGAATCTTTTGATATTAAGTTTACCAGGCTCAGCCTTGAGAACGCATGTTGAATCGCTAGGCAAGCCTTGCTGGTCAACAAGCATTCTCAAAGACTTGCCTGGTAAACTTGACATCAAAAGACACTCACCTACTGCCCTGCCAGTCAAGAGTGACAGTGACGTCATGTTTTGTTTACTATTGTTAAGTAAAATATCAACTTGTACACTCCACTTGAGCTAACGCGAATCGATATATCACTTGTGTATTAATCCTATCCTGTGGATATGATTAATACACAAGCGATCTATCGATTCTAAGTCCTTGATAACGTTGTAAACAAACATGACGTCGATGTCACTCTTGGTTGACACGACAGTAGTATTCTCTATATATTTTCTGTTTCAGCAAATCCAAGGGTTAAATGCTACAATTTCAAGTGTAGGAAGTTTGATTTATATTGTAAAAGCAAGACTGTCCAGACGCTTAAGTGCATATCGCGAAAAGATCTCATCTATAATTACATCGCCCCAAAATTTCCTTGGGAAAAGCCTAAAAAGATATACCCTGAATGTAACTGCAGATGTTGTCAAGGTAGGTAACTCTATCTTACCCTGTAAGGGACTTAACTCCGAATGTAACTGCAGATGTTGTCAAGGTCGGTAACTCTATCTTACCCTGTAAGGGACTTAACTCTGAATATAACTGCAGATGTTGTCAAGGTAGGTAACTCTATCTTACCCTGTAAGGGACTTAACTCGGAATATAACTGCAGATGTTGTCCAGGTAGGTAACTCTATCTTACCCTGTAAGGGACTTAACTCGAAATATAACTGCAGATGTTGTCAAGGTAGGTAACTCTATCTTACCCTGTAAGGGACTTAGCTCCGAATGTAAATGCAGATGTTGTCGAGGATCTATCTTACCCTGTAAGGGACTTAACCCCAATGCAACTGCAGATGTTGTCAAGGTAGGTAACTCTATCTTACCCTGTAAGGGACTTAACTCCGAATGTAACTGCACATGTTGTCAAGGAAGGTAACTCTATCTTACCCTGTAAAGGACCTAACGCCGAATGTAACTGCACATGTTGTCAAGTAAGGTAACTCTATCTTACCCTGTAAGGGACTTAACCCCCAATGCAACTGCAGATGTTGTCAAGGTAGGTAACTCTATCTTACCCTGTAAAGGACTTAACCCCCAATGCAACTGCAGATGTTGTCAAGGTAGGTTACTCTATCTTACCCTGTAAGGGACTTAGCTCCGAATATAAATGCAGATGTTGTCGAGAATCTATCTTACCCTGTAAGGGACTTTACCCCCAATGTAACTGCAGATGTTGTCAAGGTAGGTAACTCTATCTTACCCTGTTAGGGATTTAACTCTATCTTACCCTGTAAGGAACTTAACTCCGAATGTAACCCTACATGTTGTCAAGGTAGGTAACTCTATCTTACCCTGTAAGGGACTTAACTCCGAATGTAACTGCACATGTTGTCAAGGTAGGTAACTCTATCTTACCCTGTAAGGGACTTAACCCCCAATGCAACTGCAGATGTTGTCAAGGTAGGTAACTCTATCTTCCCCTGTAAGGGACTTAACCCCCAATGCAACTGCAGATGTTGTCCAGGTAGGTAACTCTATCTTACCCTGTAAGGGATTTAACTCCGAATGTAACTGCAGATGTTGATAAGGTAGGTAACTCTTTCTTCTCCTGTAAGGGACTTAACTCTAAATGTAACTGCAGATATTGTCAAGGTAGATAATTATACCTTACCCTGTAAGGGACTTAACTCCTAAATGTAACTGCAGATGTTGTCAAGGTAGGTAATTATATATCTTACCCTGTAAGGAACTTAACTCCGAATGTAACTGCAGATGTTGTCAAAGTAGGTTATAAGAATATATCATGAGTGTGAGGGTAGGATAGAAAAATCCGTCCCGAGGATCACCGTTTGGCATTACGAGGTATGCTGAGTGATGACAAATGGTTATCTCGAGGGACGGATTTTTCTATCCTGCCCTCGCACGAATAATAGTATATTTTTCTTGCTCACCACTGATTTTTTTTTATTTCAAAATAAGCTTCCATAAGTCCCTGAATACGCTAAGATGCAATTGTACATGATGACATCACTTAAACATAACAATGACGTCACTTGACGACCATGTGCATGAGTTCCAATACAACCAATGTATGTAGCCCTCGCGTGACAGCCTGGGTAAGATAGCATGGGTAAGATTATAACAATCCACCGTGAGCGCCCATGTAGAATAGAGATATCTCACCCAAGGGGTCGGAAGTTTAACCAGGGACGAGGCTTGCCGAGTCCCTGGTTAAATTCCGACCCCGAGGGTGAGATTTCTCTATCCTACATGGACAGGCTCATGATGGATCGTTTTTCTCCCACTTTTCGAAGGTTTTTTTGTCAGAACATAAAAACTCCATGAAAATCTGAAATTTCTAACTTTTTACTCGTTGGGTTTACATAATTTCTGAGTTCATGAGTGTTTTAATCGGGCATTAAAATGGGTGTAAACGTAGTATGCACCTTAATATTGTCAGGAAAACACCCTTGGAGCATTAGTTAAGTTGCAATATGCAAAATAAATTCCTGCTTGGCTCCCTGTGCCACTAGCGTAGCATAACCGTTTTCGTCACGCGGCGCACGTTCGGTGACGTCATTAACGTTATATGAAGTCAGTAAGTAACGCCTAACCTTGCTTGGTGCCTTTGGGTTACCTAGGCGCAATTTATTGGTCCTTTAAGTATCCTTTTTCGGGATAAAAGAATATTTAACACTGCCCATGTAAAAAAGCAGTCACGTGGTCATGTAAGTTAAATAGAATCCATCATTGGTGTTCAGTGGGGACAGAAAAATCCCAACCCGAGGGCCCACCGTTCCAGTGGGAAACGAGGCTTGCCGAGTTTCCCACTGAACGGTGGACCCGAGGGTTGGGATTTTTCTGGAACCACTGAACACCAATGATCGATTCTTTTTCTCATATACCACGACCGTACGGTACAGTACTATTATGTTATTAATCAAGTGATTTCGTATAGGCTCAGTTACAGGTCCGAGGTCAGCTGTATAGGTCCGAGGTTATTAATTAACTTTCATTGGCAGTCAATATACGGCGAATTAATTCAGATAAAGGAAATTCTTATTAGTTATCATTGAAACTACTTAAACTGGCGACACTCAAGAAAATGGCGCACCTCTGGTTTACCGGACACAGTTTATGATGTGAGGCAAATTTCAGCCTGTAACGGTGTAGATTGAAGAAGTAAAATACGGAAGAGCTAAAAATATCTATAGACTACATGTATATGAAAGTAAAAATGTCACAAGTATGATCCGACGCATTTCGCTGTTAAAGTGCTATATAAGGCTTTGTAAAGAAATAATTTAGAAGCAAGCAGACCATAAAAACCCTTCAAAATCAGTTGTGTTCAGTAGAGTGCAAGTTAGCCAGATCAAGCATTTTTGCTACATACCAAGATACATCCTAGCTTGTAAACTGTCCAGTTCAACTCTTGGAATGTCTTGTACTTTCCTCATCTCTAAGTTCTGTCTTGCCCATAAGTAGAACAAACTGTCATCGCTGTTAGTTTTGTGTTTAAGTGTTTTTGTTAATATTTGCTGACAAGAACTGATCGCAGTCCTCTGGAAAGACTGGTAAGATTCAATCATATTCGTGAATGCTCGAATAACTAGTGTCGTCCGAAACAGTTCCATCCGGTCTTCCATCCTCTAGTGGCAATTGAATCGGGAACATCGAGTGCCCCTCTACTTCCCCGAGAACGGATTCTGTTTTCTCCGGTGTCAGTAGCTCATAGCGGTTAAAATTATCTGCTAAAAATTCGCATAATGTCCTCGCTATTTCTGGCAGTTCTGTCCGAAAATCTTCCCTACAACAAGGGCCGACTTGATTTACTGAGTGTACAGTCGAAACGTCCCCAAGTCAAAATGTCTCCAACTCAAAAACGTTGGTGTTGTTGTTGTTGTATTTCTATTTCGGCATTTCTTACCGAAATCAAAAATTGGTCCGCCATTTATAAACTCCCACGAAGAGCGCTCTCACGTGACTGAGATGACTAAGCTTCTGACCAATCAGATGCATGGATTTCTGTATAGTCCAAGGTGAAATCCATATAGTCCATGGTGAAGTCCATATAGTCTATGGTGAAGTCCATATAGTCCAAGGTGACTATATGAAAGTAGAAACGTCACAAGTATGACACTGACTCATTTCGCTGTATAAGTGCTATATATTGAGTAGTTAATTAATAATGTGTAATATTTGTTGGTGACGTCACTGAGATCGATGTTTACAGTCAATGACGCGCGCTGTATAAATCAACTTGAAACAGCGAATAAACAGCGTATTTAACAATGAACAAATGGTTATTTCATCAAAATGGATTTACAAGAACTAGCTTATCAGCCACAGTAACTCGAGTAAGTAATTTTGTTAAGGAAAATATGTGTGTGTGTGATGTGTTTTTACATCGTCAATAGGCCCCCCGTCCCGGTCGATTAAGTCGATCAATGCCCAAAACAACAGGTTAAAAATATGTCAATCGCAATGCACTCAGCATGTTCAAAGCATTGAATTAAGGTTGTAAGTAAAAATGCGCAGTTTTACATTTAAACCAAGTTGAAGGCCGACTTAAATCGCTGAAAATTCAACATAGAATTTTTTCCTGACTGACAACATTCGAACGAATACAGTCATGCATCAAAAATGTTATCTCACATTAGCAACCGGCCGCGTGTGGCTTATCTCGCATTAGTTACGCTTATCTCACATGGGTAGCGATGTGGGACAGATTTTTCAGACAGCGAGCTTACATAGGGATCACTCGATCTCGTGTGCGTTGGTATGTGAGAAAGAGTTTTCTTGCACACCAAATAAGGATATTTGACATTCTACCCTGGGATAGAAAATCTTATCTTACCCATGCTATCTTACCCAGGCTGTCACGTGAGGGCAAGATACATTGGTTGCATTGGAACTCATGCACATGGCCGTATAGTGACGTCATTGTTATGTTTAAGTGACGTCCTCATGTACAATTGCATCTTAGCGTATTCAGGGACTTCTGGGAGCTTATTTTAAAATAAAAAAAAAACAGTGGTGAGCAAGAAAAATAATCTACTATTCGTGTGAGGTCAGCATAAAATATTACCAAGCATGCAATGAGTTAAGTTCCTTTATATAGGGTAAGATAGAGTTTTCTTGCACACCGGATAAGGATATTTAATATTTTGTCCTGGGATAGAAAATCTTTTCTCCCCCCTTTGCCCATATAAGATAAGCTGTTCAGCTCATGTAAGAAATGTCTTTCTCACATACCAACGCATACGAGATTGAGTGATCCCTATGTAAGCTCACTGTTGGAAAAATCTATCCCACATCGCTACCCATGTGAGATAAGCGTAACTAATACGAGATAAGCCACACGCCGCCGGTTGCTAATGTGAGATAACATTTTTGGCGCATGACTGTATTCTTTCGAAAACGAAAGTTGAATTGTTGTCAGTCAGGAAAAAAATCAATGTTGAATTTTCAGCGATTTAAGTCGGCCTTCAACTTGGTTTAAAAGTAAAACTGCGCATTTTTACTTACAACCTTTATTCAATGCTTTGAACATGTTGAGTGCATTGCGATTGACATATTTAACCTGTTGTGTATTGGCAATGAGTGAATGAATCCACCAGGACGGGAGCCTTGACGATGTAAAAAACAACACACACACATAAGTTTTCCTCAACAAAATTACTTACTCGAGTTACTGTGGCTGATAAGCTAGTTCATGTTAATCCATTTTGATGAAATAATCATTTGTTCATTGTTTAAAGCGCTGTTTATTTGCTGTTTCAAGTCGATTTGTACAGCGCGCGTCATTGATTGTAAACATCGACCTCAGTGACGTCACCAACAGATACAACACAGTACTGTACCCAACGGTCGTAGTATATGAGAAAAAGAATCGATCATTGGTGTTCAGTGGTTCCAGAAAAATCCCAAACCCTCGGGCCCCCCGTTCGGTGGGAAACTCGGCAAGCCTCGTTTCCCACTGGAACGGTGGGCCCTCTGGTTGGGATTTTTCTGTCCCCACTTAACACCAATGATGGATTCTATTTATCTTACCCTATAAAGGAACTAAACTCATTGCATGCTTGGTAATATTTGATGCGTTTGTTGTCGTGTGCTTTTTTCCAAACACTATCGTCTTTTTTTCAAAACACTATCGGCTTTTTTCCAAACACTATCGGCTTTTTTCCAAACACTATCGGCGTGCGAAACGATCGTCTGTCTTTTTCCAAAATTTCTCTCAGGAAAACTATCGATGTGGGACACTACTTTGATCCAGGAAGGGACCGATTCTATCTTAGCGTATTCAAAGACTTCTTGAAGCGTATTATTAAATAAAAAGCAGTGGCGAGCAAGAAAAAGAATCCATTATTCGTGTGAGGGTAGGATAGAAAATTATGTACCTCGGGGTCACCGTTTGTTATCACTTGGCAAGCCTCGTGATGCCAAACGGCGATCCTCGGCACATATTTTTCTATCCTACCCTCACACTCATGGTAGATTCTTAAAATCCTCTATTTATATCTTGCAGATGTGGACGAATGTAAAGATAGTCCTTGTCATCCAAAATGCTCATGTGAGAATCGAATAGGTTTCTATTTATGTCGCTCTCCCTCAGGTGCCCTATGTCCTAAAAGTAAGTCTCTTTCCAATTATTTATAGGTTACTCTTTCAAAGGGTAGGGTAAAGTCGGGTAAATTCGGACATCAGGTAAGTTCGGACACACATTTGCAAACAGCGTAAATCCAGATGAGACGGCTGGATTTTCACTGTTTGCTTAGATTTTCACTGTTTGCTTAGTTAATTTCGAAACAAACAAGGTCGTTGATCGAATTTAGCTGTCTGTCCGAATATACCCGACTTTACCCTAATGAGAAACAAATTATTTGAGCGTACATTTGTGTCCATTTAAAGGTATATTTTTTGGTGCTCAAAGGAACCGTCTCAAGTACCCACACCTATGTTTAGTTTGAGAAATAAGAAAACTATTTTTCAATTAGACACTCTTCAGGGATCAAATTTAGCACTTGCTAACTTGCTAAATGCTAGTAGTTTTCTCCAAAAAGCAAATAGAAATTGCCATCACTTGCTTCTTTTAGCAGGTGAAAACAAGTAATTTTCATATTAACCAAACTATGCAACACAGCATAAGTTGTATGTCAAACAGTGTAGATCCTGATCAGCCAGCTTCTGAAGAAGCTGACTGATCAGGATCCGCACTGTTTGCAAAGAAACCTAAATATTGG
This sequence comes from Loripinus fragilis, assembly GCA_964019695.1. Classification (NCBI taxonomy): domain Eukaryota; kingdom Metazoa; phylum Mollusca; class Bivalvia; order Lucinida; family Lucinidae; genus Loripinus; species Loripinus fragilis. The sequence continues at coordinate 68,539,311 of OZ026530.1, forward strand.
TTAAGAAAGATGAAAATGATACTCGCCTAACACCACATGAAGTTATTGCCTTTACGGTGTATGTTTACCTAAATGCTTATTGAATTTGTTCAATTTTCTAATTTGTGATGTGACTGATAAATAGTTATAACTTCATTTTCAGTGAATAAGCAAGTTGATAAGGGCCTTTAGCATGTGAGAAAAATAGTCACTTGCTATTTTTAGCACGTGCTTTAAAATCTAAAATTTGATCCCTGCTCTTCTCTAAAGGATTTACATCTAAACGAGATTTAATTTACTGGATGGAAATCGATGTTCAATGTTGTCTTATGAGAGGCCTTGAGATAATAGCGTTTATGTCCCTCTGGATCAAGCGTAATGATTGGTTGCTTGAGGGCACGTGTCTGCAAGCAGCCAATCATTAGGCTATGCTTTATATTGTGTCTGAGGATGAACTCAAGTTTTATAACCTCGAGGCCAAGTTTAGATAATCAAATATTTTCAGCATAAAATTGTAAAATATTTTCTTACCCAAAAGTTTAAGCATAATGTTATTAGGGGTGCTCAATAGAACCGTTTTACTGATACGGTTCTTTTGAGTATCCACATCATATGTTTTGGTTTAGAAATAAGAATAATATATTTTGTGTTACACACTCCAAACTAAAGACCTGAATAAGTGCCTGATTAAAAATAATTTTGCTTATTTCTAAACCAAAGCATATGTTATCGATACTCTAAAGAACACTGTTACTGATATTTTTCTTTTGAGCCGACTAAACCAATCTTGTAATTGATGAGGCCCTCCCAGGGGGTGGGGGTACCTATTCCCTTGTTCCCCTGAAATAAATTGGCTTGTTCCCCTGTTCCCCAAAAATTAAAAATTTGTTTTTTTATGTTCCCTGTTCCCCAATATTGTCTCTTGTTCCCCTGTTCTCATCAAAATTTGGCCTTTGTTCCCTGTTCCCCTTACCCATTGTTCCCCAACACTCGTTGGAGGGCCTCATTGATGGATTAGAAGATAATTGAGCCACGCCACAGAAGAAGCAGTCAGATCAGGGTTTCCCTGTTTGCTATCTTCAAACACTTTGTGTATTTCAGCCCTGTTAACCATCATTTAATTTGATAACAGAAAGAGAAAGTATTAAAAGTACATGTACGAGGGTTGTCCCAGAAAGTCGTAGACTTTTCAAATAGCAAGAAAAGTTGACGCATGAGCATTTTTATATTTTGTAGAAATATTGAACTATCTATTTTTAACATTTTGAGTGTATTAATGACAACCAAAATTAAAAAGAATCATTTTTATGGTCATTCTATCTCGGTAAGGTACGCATCACCGGCGCACGCAAAAAGTGAAAGAAATAAACTAAAATATTTCATTTTTGATAAGTGGTTGTTTTGAAACTGGGAATGATACCCGTTAATCATTCATATTGGAAGAAATAATATTAAATCGCGTGTATTGTCACAAAATTTTAAAGCGATTGTATAATTTACGAACTGACGGAATACGATTAAAACAAGTAGGGGTGAGCTCGAGCGATGAAAGAATGGTGACGTCTTACGTAAGGGTGGAGCAGCGGACAGTAATAGTTTTGTTTTGACTCCGGAATGACACCACTCGGTACTTTAAACTAAGTAAAACAAGACGAATGCCACCTGAATGTATCACAGGATTTAGTACATTTATTATTTTAGAGATTTCGCGAGGGGAACCCTGCAGACTAGCGTATGGGAAGACCGCCACTTAGAAATACTGGCGAAGGTACAGAAGTCAAATCAGTCTTCAGCAAAGACAGAAGACAAAAGATGCTCTACCTAGCTGAAAAGACAGGTTAAGGGAACCCTACTGTGCATATGGTATTAAAATCAGTTTTGAAAATGGCACAGGCATCTGCAAGGTGCATTCCACATTTATTTTTGGAAGATGATTGCGCACACAATCATGCGAGTTATAATTGTAAACTTTCCGACGTCCTTAGTCATTCAAATGGCGTGCGCCGGTGGACCAGACCTATAGCTGGTAAAATGAGTGCAAGAACTTCATTATCAGATATTTTTCCTTCAAATTTTGCATGATAATGCAGTATTAATGGAAGAGCTCACAAGTAAAATTCGACTGCAATACACTTTATAGTTTTCTTGTAACATAAAAAGTCTACGACTTTCTGGGACAACCCTCGTATTCAAAAGTTATAGAACACTAGCATATATTTTTTCTCAAAACTTTGAACCATATGGAAAAACGAGAAAAACAGAAAAATAAATAGAGAAGAATACAGAATGTTAGTCTATAAGTTATTAACTAGTTTGATTTTAAGATGTGATAACACTTTTATATAACATGTAGATTTCCAAATCCTTACATTATATAGAATTTCTAAAAGAGATATATAGGTCTATATAATGTTTTCATTTTCCATTGATTCATACACATGTGTGATTAAGTACATGATGAACAGTGAATAACAGTGATACTGAAATATAAGCTGGCGCTGACGAAGCAATCTGATCAGGATCCACCTGTATGCTTACAACTGAAATGCTGCAGGTTAACAAACATATCTTTTAAAAAAAAAACACTGTAGATCCAGACCAGCTGGATTCTGGCGAACCCAGCTGATCAGGATCCACACCGTTTTCACTGTATTTGAAAATGTATGCTTAAAATTGGGAAAACGCATTATACATAAAAATATTCAGCACTACAAGTATTAACGTCCAGGGGGTACTCTGATATTTTAATACATACTTAGGCTGGGGTCATTTTTTTGGGGTTCAAAATTTTGAATTTCAATATTTTTTGGGGTTTTCAGAAAAAAAGTATTTTGTGGGGTATGAAGATTTTGTGGATATTTTTTTGGGGTCATCACAAAATTGAACTATATGTAGTGGTTATTTCTATGCATTTAGGGTGATTTCTTAAGGTCAAGGTACAGAATTGGGGATATTTTTTTGGGTTGCCGAAATTTCTAATATTTTTTTAGGTGCATGAAATTCATGATTTGTTTTGGAGTGGACGGTAGATGCTGGACCCGAGCCTAGGTATGCAGAAAAAATGAGAGTACACCCCTGGGGATTAACATTTTCTTTTCCAGAGCAATTCACAGGTAGCTTTAGATTTCTTGACTATGTCTGGGAACCAGCGATGCTATTTCTGTTTTCTTTTCTAGAGCAATTCACAGGTAGCTTTAGATTTCTTGAATATGTCAGGGAACCAGCAATGTTATTTCTGTTTTCTTTTCCAGAGAATTCACAGGTATCTTTAGATTTCTTGACTATGTCTGGGAACCAGCAATGCTATTTCTGTTTTCTTGTCCAGAGCAATTCACAGGTAGCTTTAGATTCCTTGACTATGTCTGGGAACCAGCAATGCTATTTCTTGTTTTCCTTTCCAGAGCAATTCACAGGTAGCTTTAGATTCCTTGACTATGTCAGGGAATCAGCAATGCTATTTCTTGTTTTCCTTTCCAGAGCAATTCACAGGTAGCTTTAGATTCCTTGAATATGCCAGGGAACCAGCAATGCTATTTCTATTTTCTTTTCCAGAGCAATTTACAGGTAGCTTTAGATTTCTTGACTATGTCTGGGAACCAGCAATGCTATTTCTGTTTTCTTTTCCAGAGCAATTCACAGGTAGCTTTAGATTTCTTGACTATGTCTGGGAACCAGCAATGCTATTTCTGTTTTCTTTTTCAGAGCAATTCACAGGCAGCTTTAGATTTCTTGACTATGTCTGGGAACCAGCAATGCTATTTCTGTTTTCTTTTCCAGAGCAATTCACAGGTAGCTTTAGATTTCTTGACTATGTCTGGGAACCAGCAATGCTATTTCTGTTTTCTTTTCCAGAGCAATTCACAGGTAGCTTTAGATTTCTTGACTATGTCTTGGAACCAGCAATGCTATTTCTGTTTTCTTTTTCAGAGCAATTCACAGGCAGCTTTAGATTTCTTGACTATGTCTGGGAACCAGCAATGCTATTTCTGTTTTCTTTTCCAGAGCAATTCACAGGTAGCTTTAGATTTCTTGACTATGTCTGGGAACCAGCAATGCTATTTCTGTTTTCTTTTTCAGAGCAATTCACAGGCAGCTTTAGATTTCTTGACTATGTCTGGGAACCAGCAATGCTATTTCTGTTTTCTTTTTCAGAGCAATTCACTGGTAAATTTAGATTTCTTGAATATGTCTGGGAACCAGCTATGCTGATCCTGCAATCTGCTGCAGCATGGTACTTCAGAACTCTTTTAGTAAGTATAGTAGAACCTCGTTAATTTGAAAACTTTTTATTCGAATTAATTCAGAAATGAATTCCATCTTTTGGAAGGTGTACGGAGTCATGAATACTACGGGTTTCTTCAAAGTAAGGGCTTCACGTTAATTTTGCAAGAGACCCGAAGTATTCATGATTCCATGAACGTTCAAAAAATTGAATTTATTGCTTATATTTACATTTTATTATAAATAACTAATATATAGAAATTATTTATAATTTAGGAGATAGTAATATTTAATCGTATTAACGGTTTTGTTGAAGTGCAAAACGGAAAAGCGGGACAGCCAGTGTGAATACGGAGAGCCAATGGAGCAAACAGGAAGCTTGTGTTTCACCGGTGACCCATTTGTGGCTCGCTGTCAATCACAACGCTAGTGTCACATCTGGCGAATGAATTCGATATTTGAAGCGAATTGCACGGGCCAGTGAGCTTGGCAGCTGTCAATCAAATTTTTAGTCGTTCGTGAGGCTATGAACGGTTGCAAAATTCAAAAGATTCATTAAAATTCAAATTATTCGCAGTTAGTCATAAAGGTGTTCGACCCCCAAAAATGATTATTGTGAGTTTTGTTTCAATCAAACATGTTTTGGGTTCGTAAAGACATAGATGATCTTACATGAGTGCTCATGTTTTATTGAATTTATTAAACGAGTTGGAGAAAAGTGATAAAATGCGTGGCTTGTCGAGTATTTTATCACTATTTCGCAACGAGTTTATGGGAGCGCAGTGGCTCAGTGGTAAAATGCTTAACTTCAGACCGAGGGGCCACTGGTTCGAGCCCAAATAATGCCACTGAATTGTGTCCTTGAGCAAGAACATTTATCCTAGCTTAGTACTGATTCAACTCAGGAAGACCCATCCCTTCATAACTGAAAGATTGTTGAAGGGACGTAAAGAATCGAATCAAACAAAAGCAGCGAGTTTAATAAATTCAATAATACAAGAGCACGAATGTTAGATTCTATTTATCATATAACTTTAAACTATTTTTAATTGCGCTTTTGGGGTGAAAACGTCTAGATTTTACCATAAATACGTGACGGTGTTATCAACATCATCTCACAACATTACATGTACCTGAAAATCTGTAAACCACTAGTGGTTTATCAATTTTAATGCATGGGGTTATTTCATTCCCAGACGCGACGTCATATGATAAACTTATTAAAATAGAAACATGCCATATTCTCTGAATACATTGTGTCTGAAATTTAATTTTGGAGTTCGATTATTTGAGGTGTTACTTATTCTGCATAATAGAGCCTATAGCCTACATAAGGTAAAAGTTGACATTTGCGTACAGCGAAGATACAAATAAGTCTGCACATTCTCACAGACTTATCAGAGTCTTAGTCTTCCGGCTGAAGAAACGTGGGACCCTTAGCTGCCAATAGAGCACCTATCAAAGGTTGAGAGACCAGAATGTGCGGATGGTTCTTTTGAGTACTCGAAATAATGATTTCGTTTAGAAATAAAAATATATTTTATGATATAATAAATCTTTCACAAAGGGTTGGCTGAATAGAATAAACAACGAGTCCGCCACGGAAACACAATATATCATTCCGTATATTATATACCTTATTAAACTTTTCAAGAACATCAGAGACAAAAAAAAAACACAAGGCAGCAAAGAAAACAATGGGTAGTTCTACACATGCAGACAGAAAAGCGTATCTCAACTAGTTAAATATTTCACTGCTTATTATATTTAACCTCATGACAAAAAAGTAGTTCCAGCAACAATCATATGTCAATGGCTTTAGTGAAATATGTCCCTGCTTATTATAGTTAAGCTCATTACAAAAAGTAGTTCCAACAACATATCATCAATAGTAAATTATGGCACTGCTTATTATACTTAACCTCATTACAAAAAAGTAGTTCCAGCAACAATCATATCACCACTAGTGAAATATGTCATTGCTTATTATACTTAACCTCATTACAAAAAGTAGTTCCAACAACATATCATCACTAGTAAAATATGGCACTGCTTATTATACTTAACCTCATGACAAAAAAATAGTTCCAGCAACAATCATATCACCACTAGTGAAATATGTAATTGCTTATTATACTTAACCTCACTACAAAAAGTAGTTCCAACAACATATCATCACTAGTAAAATATGGCACTGCTTATTATACTTAACCTCATGACAAAAAAGTAGTTCCAGCAACAATCATATCACCACTAGTGAAATATGTCATTGCTTATTATACTTAACCTCATTACAAAAGTAGTTCCAAAAACATAGCATCACTAGTAAAATATGGCACTGCTTATTATACCTAACCTCTTGACAAAAAAAGTAGTTCCAGCAACAATCATATCACCATGGCGCTAGTGAAATATGTCACTGCTTATTATACCTAAGCTCATTACAAAAAGTAGTTCCAACAACATATCATCAATAGTAAATTATGGAAACGCTTATTATACTTAACCTCATTACAAAAAGTAGTTCAAACAACATATCATCAATAGTAAATTATGGAAACTCTTATTATACTTAACCTTATGACAATAAAGTAGTTCCAGCAACAATCATATCACCACTAGTGAAATATGTCATTGCTTATTATACTTAACCTCATTACAAAAGTAGTTCCAACAACATAGCATCACTATTAAAATATGGCACTGCTTATTATACTTAACCTCATGACAAAAAAGTAGTTCATGCAACAATCATATCACCATGGCGCTAGTGAAATATGTCACTGCTTATTATACTTAAGCTCATTACAAAAAGTAGTTCCAACAACATATCATCACTATTAAAATATGGCACTGCTTATTATACTTAACCTCATGACAAAAAAGTAGTTCATGCAACAATCATATCACCATGGCGCTAGTGAAATATGTCACTGCTTATTATACTTAAGCTCATTACAAAAAGTAGTTCCAACAACATATCATCAATAGTAAATTATGGAAACGCTTATTATACTTAACCTCATGACAATAAAGTAGTTCCAGCAAGAATCATATCACCACTAGTGTAATATGTCGCTCCTTATTATACTTAACCTCATTACAAAAGTAGTTCCAACAACATATCATCACTAATGTATGTCCAGAGTTTAAGTGACCCTGGTTTTTCTATTTTTTAACAGCTTTAATTTAAACCTAGAAGAACGGCACTTAGCATGTGGATTTAAATGCACACCGCGTAACTTAAACGTATTTTTGGGAGACGCACTTATTTGTAAATGAAGCCCAAATCCCTTGTACAAAAGAATAACTTAGTTGTTTTTCCCTATGAATATACCCATGTGTACCCCTATAGATACACGTGGTATATTTACATTGCTATGATGATATATACTAGCCTACAGGAATATCTATATCCACTGATTCAACGAAAATCTAATCAACAAACTTCACTCGTCATCACTTTGACACACGCACGCACGCACAAACGCAATTGTAAACGTCTATATGGATCCTAGACCGTGCCGTATTGAAAGCAGGCAAATATAAGGCTTAAGCATGAAACCTGCATGTACATGTAGCACCCTCCATTTCAATTCATCGACTCTTTTTGCCTACGAGGTAATTTGCCTTGGTTTTTACGTCTGCTGATATTTTTTTTCAAAATCGTATTTTTTTGTTGTTGTTTTTTCTAAAATAATCGGTAATATCAGTAGAGGTTCAATCAGTTTGGATCCAGATCATGCCCATGTTTATGACGACAATTCAAGCAAATAAGAGAGTTGACGAGAAAAAGCGAATCGGGGATATACATAAAACTTCAAGAGCATCAAATATTTGCCTGCTTAAGATATTTTGCTGGTAAACTTTGTCAACAGCCGAAGCCAAGTTCAAGCTAAAACGTTGGGCATTATCTGGATCCATACTGTTTGAAAACCTACTTGTATTCCTGAAAGACATAATTTTAGAAAATAATTATCTCCAAAGAAAATTCAGCAGAGGACAACAACAACCTAGCATTTAAGGTTTTGACAATACTATTACTTGAAGGCCATTTCAATGCATCGGTTTTAGATGTACAGTGAAGCTTATAAATCAGTATAAGCAGTGAATTATGGCCAAATGCGCAAAGATTGGTCCAGTTAAGCAATTTAAGCGTAAAGCTGCGACTGTCTTCATTAGTTTAAACACGTGTTTTGGGTGCTCAAAAGAACCATATCGTCGAGACGGCTGTTTTGAGTACACACCAACTATTTTTTGCAAATTTTTTTTGGTTATGAAATAGGAAAAATAATTTTCTGTTACGCACTCTTATCTGTAGGACTGACGAATTACCTCCACTGACCCGTATAAACCATGTCTTATTTATATCACTAGGCTCACTTGGGGACTAATTCAAAGATGAGCGGCAAAAACACACCAAAATTCCATCTAATCCCAGCCTATACAAAAACTCACATTTATGAGGAAAAAAATAATTCAATTACGCAGTCTATATCTAAATTCATTTCTTTAATTTATTTTTCAATTAAAATCATCACTAAGGAATAATTAGCATAAAACGGGGGTCACTTAAGTTCTGGAAACACTATAGTAAAATATGGCACTGCTTATTATACTTAACCTCATGACAAAAAAGTAGTTCATGCAACAATCATATCACCACTAGTGAATATGTCACTGCTTATTATACTTAAGCTCATTACAAAAAGTAGTTCCAACAACATATCATCAATAGTAAATTATGGCAACGCTTATTACACTTAACCTCATGACAAAAAAATAGTTCGAGGCAACAATCAAATCACAACTAGTGAAATATGTCATTTCTTATTATACTTAACCTCATTACAAAAGTAGTTCCAACAACATATCGTCACTAGTAAAATATGGCACTGCTTATTATGCTTAACCTCATGACAAAAAAGTAGTTCATGCAACAATCATATCACCACTAGTGAAATATGTCACTGCTTATTATACTTAACCTCATTACAAAAAGTAGTTCCAACAACATATCATCATTAGTAAAATATGGCACTGCTTATTATACTTAACCTCATGACAAAAAAGTAGTTCCAGCAACAATCATATCACCACTAGTAAAATATGTCACTGCTTATTATATTTAACCTCATTACAAAAAGTAGTTCCAACAACATATCATCATAAGTTAAATATGGCCGGTGCTTATTATACTAAATCTCATTACAAAAAGTAGTTCCAGCAACAATCATATCACCACTAGTAAAATATGTCACTGCTTATTATACTTAACCTCATTACAAAAAGTAGTTCCAACAACATATCATCATTAGTAAAATATGGCACTGCTTATTATACTTAACCTCATGACAAAAAAGTAGTTCCAGCAACAATCATATCACCACTAGTAAAATATGTCACTGCTTATTATATTTAACCTCATTACAAAAAGTAGTTCCAACAACATATCATCATAAGTTAAATATGGCCGGTGCTTATTATACTAAATCTCATTACAAAAAGTAGTTCCAGCAACAATCATATCACCACTAGTAAAATATGTCACTGCTTATTATACTTAACCTCATTAAAAAAAGTAGTACACGCAACAATCATATCACCATAGCGCTAGTGAAATGTGGCACTGCTTATTATACTTAACCTAATTACAAAAAAGTGGATTTCAGCAGCAGTCATATTACCACTAGTAAAATATGGCACTGATTATTATACTTAACCTCATTACAAAAATTAGTTCCAACAACATATCATCACTAGTAAAATATGGCACTGCTTATTATACTAAACCTTATGACAAAAAATAGTTCTAGCAACAATCATATCACCACTTGTGAAATATGTCACTGCTTATTACACTTAACCTCATTACAAAAAAGTAGTTCAAGCAACAATCATATCACCACTAGTGAAATATGTCACTGCTATATACTTAACCTCATTACAAAAAGTAGTTCGCGCAACAATCATATCACCACTAGTGAAATATATGAGTTAAGGTGGCGTATAAGTTTTTCCCAGAGTTAAGATGGCTCATAAGTTTTTTTTTCTCCTTTTTCAGCTAATGTCACTATGTGTACATTTTCCATTGGGATGTTTTCTTATTGCACTATTGTAAGTATGATTCATTTATTCTCTAACCCTTCCCTTCATGAATATTCATGCTAAGCTCGGCCCACTCTAAATAATTATATAAATAAACTATCAGGTTTGTACGTAGAACAAAGAAACTACTCGTCAGGTCGTCTAGTGTAGGATCATTTCAAAACACATTTCCATAAGCAAATAGGGTAGACCCTGATTAGGAAGCTCTTACAAGAGATGCCTGATCTGGGACTGCTCTGTTTGTAAAAGTATTAAAGTCGTCTCTATGAGATAAAGGGTTAACCCTTCATGTACTAATGAGTTATTCCTTCTGTTTTAAAATAAACTACTTGAGACGGCCCATTTTATATGCTTAGGGGCAATAGGATATATTTTTAAACAATATTGTATTTCTTTCTCACATTAAAATTTAGATAGACAAAACAAAATCAGCGTAAAATTGTAATTTTTTTTCTTACCCATCTATTTTAACATATGTTTTGGGTGCTCAAAAGAAGGGTCTGATTGTGACGACTTTTTGAATACCCACAACATATGTTTCGGTTGAGAAACGAGAAAAAAATAAATTATTCGTTTCGCTCTCTTAACTAAAGTCCTGTCGAACACTTTCGCTGCCAAACGCGACTGTAGTCGAAGTTACCGTTCACTGCCAAACGCGACGTTAGTCGAAATTTAAATGCACAGTTGATAGCTGTCTATTTTGAACCGTTATAAGGGACGCAAATCTTTGTTCTCAATTTCAAAATGTTCAGGGGACATAACAATATCATAAATGGAAGTAAACGCAATTTTCTGTACAAAAATTGACTTTACAAAAATATATGTAATGTCATAAGATTTCGCGCACGTCAAAAAGAACTCTAAGGCAATGACGTACAGGACGCATTAAGCCCTTCAAATGCTATAGTTTGATTTATTTCTGATGAACAATAAACAATCAGAATAAATCCTTATGTTTGATACTTAGTGTAGATAGTTGTTTTATTCATTTTGCATAAAGTAGTTGTTTAAAGGCATTTTTCATATTTTTAATATGGCAAAATGGCAGCCAAACGGTCACGTGACTACTTTTATTATTATTGGTTCAAATATAAGTTTTATATGTAAGCAACATTCTGTGATAGTGTCACAGAAATAGATTGAATGGTTCTGGAGATACTCTGTGTTGAACCCATATACCCTCAATATTCAGGAGTCCTTGAAACATGCTTGGCACTGAGGTATTGGTTTTTTGAGGTGCTTGGCAGCGAAAGTGTGAATGCAGAACTTGATGAAATGCCTCATTCTATCATTGTTGCCAAAATGCCTGGCCCCGTGGTTAAAAAACTTTTTCCATGCTCAACTCAGCTGAGCACGAAATTTATCCTGTTGATAAATGTTAAAATGCCAACAACTGTTGGCAATTTAACGTTTATCAGCATGATAAATACAACATCTGAGAGATTTAACGCAAGAAAATTCTGCATTTTTCGATATTTAATTTTTAAGAGCAGTCGAAATTTCATGCTCAGTTGAGTTGAGCATGAAAAAGGTTTTAAAACCTCAGGGCCAGCTCTACAATGGGTTAAGGAGTATAATAGCCAGAGTATATGCTTACATCCTTTCAGCACAATAGACCTGAAAAAGGTTTGGGCAAGCAGTGTAGATCCAGATGAGCTTATATTAGCCGTGTCATCTGGCTCTACACTGTTTTCTTATTCATTTTGCTTTTTCCATTTATCAGGATTTTTCAACACCCATTTATAACACAATGGACTCTTCTACAATTTAGAGTGGAAAAGTTTACTTGCGAAACATGGGGTGAAAAGGTTAAGTCATTTTTTAAACGTAGTCAAACAGAAGCCCTATATTTTGGCCAGAGCCTTTATATACGTCCCTCATTTGTGTCTGTGAGCAGTATAGGCTGGCCTTTGCCTTTATATATCTCCCTCATTCGTGTCTGCGAGCAACAACGACTGGCCTGTGCCTTTATATATCTCCCTCATTCGTGTCTGCGAGCAACAACGGCTGGCCTGAACCTTTATATACGTCCCTCATTTGTGTCTGCGAGCAACAATGGCTGGCCTTGACCTTTATATATCGCTCTCATTCGTGTCTGCGAGCAACCACGGCTGGCCTGAGCCTTTATATGCGTCCCTCATTTGAGTCTGCGAGCAACAATGGCTGGCCAGAGCCTTTATATACGTCCCTCAGCTATGTCTGCGAGCAGCATCGGCTGGCCTGAGCCTTTATATACGTCCCTCAGCTATGTCTTCGAGCAGCAACGGCTGGCCTGAGCCTTCATATACGTCCCACTTTTGTGTCTGCGAGCAACAACGGCTGGCTAAAGCTTTAATATACATCCCTCAATCGTGTCTGCGAGCAACAATGGCTGGCCTTGACCTTTATATATCGCTCTCATTCATGTCTACGAGCAACCACGGCTGGCCTGAGCCTTTATATACGTCCCTCATTTGAGTCTGCGAGCAACAATGGCTGGCCTGAGCCTTTATATACGTCCCTCAGCTATGTCTGCGAGCAGCATCGGCTGGCCAAAGCTTTGATATACGTCCCTCATTTGTGTCTGCGAGCAACAACGTCTGGCTAAAGCTTTGATATACATCCCTCAGCTATGTCTGCGAGCAGCATCGGCTGGCCAAAGCTTTGATATACGTCCCTCATTTGTGTCTGTGAGCAACAACAGCTGGCCAAAGCTTTTATATACGTCCCATATTTGTGTCTGTGAGCAGCAACGTCTGGCTAAAGCTTTGATATACGTACCTCATTTATGTCTGCGAGCAACAACGTCTGGCTAAAGCTTTGATATACGTACCTCATTTATGTCTGCGAGCAACAACGTCTGGCTAAAGCTTTGATATACGTACCTCATTTATGTCTGCGAGCAGCAACGTCTGGCTAAAGCTTTGATATACGTCCCTCATTTGTGTCTGTGAGCAACAACGTCTGGCCTGAGCCTTCATATACGTCCCTCATTTATGTCTGCGAGCAACAATGGCTGGCCAGAGCCTTTATATACGTCCCTCAGCTTTGTCTGCGAGCAAAAACGACTGGCCTGAGCCTTTATATACGTCCCTATGTTGTGCCTGTGAGCAGCAATGGCTGGCCTGAGCCTTTATATACGTCCCTCATTCGTGTCTGCGAGCAACAACGACTGGCCTGAGCCTTTATATACGTCCCTCATTTGTGGCTGTGAGCAACAACAACTGGTCTGAGCCTTTATAAACGTCCCTCATTTGTGGCTTTGAGCAGCAATGGCTGGCCTGAGCCTTTATATACGTCCCTCATTTGTGGCTGTGAGCATCAACGACTGGCCTGGGCCTTTATATATCTCCCTCATTCGTGTCTGCGAGCAACAACGACTGGCCTGAGCCTTTATATACGTCCCTCATTTGTGGCTGTGAGCAACAACGACTGGTCTGAGCCTTTATAAACGTCCCTCATTTGTGGCTGTGAGCAACAACGGCTGGCCTGAGCCTTTATATACGTCCAACAGTTTGGACCTGAGATCTAGGATGACATAACTGGATCTAAACTGTTGGACACTCTTATATGACAATCCTGAAAGAGTTTTTAGAAAAAAAATGACATTGAAAAAATCACGTTTATAAGAAATGTAATTTTGAAGGTAGGAGTTGTGTAGTCTGCTGATAACTTTTGAAAACAATTTGGACCGAAGATCTGGGATGACATAACTGGATCCAAACTGTTGGACATTCTGGTAGTATTTCTAAAAGAACTTAAAAAAATGATATTGAAATAATCACGTTTACGATAAATGTAATTATGGGGGTCTGGATGGGGGGGGGGGGGTAAAGATAAAGAAGCTTAATTTAACGTCGCTTATTTGAAACAAATAACATAAGCTCAGTAGAGCTTTTATTGCGACATAACAATATCTTTAAATAGATACGAGGGACGTTTTTTATGTTCGTAGAGAGGTAGATTTAATGAAAACGGCGAAAGTAAATGCATACATCATGCATATATTTGGAAATAGTGAGCTTTTATCTATACATGCAACCTAAAATTATTTCAAAATGCATTACTTTAATGTCTTCTAAGAGGCAAAGACATACCTATATATCGCACACTGAAAATATGGTAGAAATATGACATTTATGGACTTAGTCTCTGGCAGAACGTTAGTAACAATTGCATGAAAATGTGTCCATAGCCATACACAGCTTCTGAAAATTTGGCTGCATATCAAGGACACCACGTACTACAATATTAAATAAACTTTATAGCAAATACGCAGCAATTATTGGATATGGAAGATTTGTTTGGAACCTCAACAAATTGAACAGTAGGCAAATAAACTTTTATTGTAAAAAGTTGACACAAGTTGAAGTTGGATACGGGCTTTTGAATGTAGCTTAATATGTTAGCTGTAAAGTAGTATTATATTTTTTCTTGTTTATATGGTAGATGGAAATGTTATGGTAACTTTCATGTCAAAACAAAGTTAAGGCTTTTGTTTTATTAGAAATTAACTGCAAAATAAATAGCCTAGGGGGTGCTAAAATTCTTTATTTTGTACATAAATGACGTCATGGAGCGTTATTATATTTAGAAAATACATTAAGACTGTTTTTGTGCCTCTAAACAGGTGTTGAAATTACTGCAGCAAGAAAATTATGCAGATTCGATTGTTATTGTGTTTTCTACGTGGGGTTGATTTACCCCCACCCACTTTTTATAACATGGGGGTATGCCAGTACCAGAAGTTGCCAGTTACATTCTTAAATCGATACATCAATATAACTGCTGACGAATGATTGAGTATATGATGTGCTATGCAAAGCCAGAAGAAATTTTAAAATTTGTTCATAATCGTAATTTTAACAGATATAATAACTAGCACTTGACTGTGATTATTATGGCATATTGATGGGAATTTTAAACTTGTTATAGAAGAGCAAACAACATGCTTATAGTTTTGCTGCACTTGTCTACGATTAGCGTTTGAATAATTAATTTTGATTGTGCAAAAGAAAAATCGGCTTGAAAAGTGCTTATATCACCATAGCGAATGGAACTTAACAGCGTCTAATTTCCTAATGGCTGCGTGGTTAAAATGGCACAGATTTCGACCAGTGTCCTTTTCTATGCCTATTCAAGGCTATATATCTTGACCGAACTAAGCGCTAATGATGTTAAATTTACATCAGTTGATAGACAAAAGCTAGACCTTTCAAAATATATATACTTATGGTACCGTAAATTTTATTTTTGTAGAAATACAGCCCGATTCTACGAACATAAAAAATGACCCTCGTACTTACCTGCCTTACTCTATCATCCTAGCACAACCCCTTTTATGCGAGCGTCAGCAGGGGAGCTGCTAGTACCATTATTTACACCTTTTGGTAGGGTGCGGCCGGGATTCGAACCCACGACCTCCCGCTCCGAAAGCGGACGCTCTACCAATTGAGCTATCGGGGCGGGTATGGTATTCCCTATTCATTAAACATTTAGCCCATTATTCATCTCTTTAAAATTTTGGGTTATTCATTAAAATAAGACCAATTATTCGTCAAAAGTAAGAAAGGTGGCAAAGAGATCTGATTATTCACTATTCATTAATTTTTTCTTCAATTCATTAAAAAAAATAGGATTACTCATTATTTTTATGCCCTCATTATTCACTATTCATTCTTTTTAGCTCATTATTCACTATTCATTATAAAAAAGGGCCATTATTCACTAATCATTATACCCCTTCCAGACCCTCTATTATAGAGGTAGGACTGGTGTCGTCAGCTGATGACCTTTGCGAACAGTTTGGACCCAGATCAGGACCGACAGAATGTCGATCCTGAATTGGATTCAAACTGCTTGACACACTGATGGAACTGGTTGACACACTGATGGTATTCCTGAAAGAATTTTTCCAAATAAAAAATAATCATCAGACGACAAAAAAGCATGCAGAATTTCCACAGTACGCAAAGAGTTAATGAGACAAATGTTATGGATTATTTTAGACCCGGAAGTGTGATAATGGAGGTAGGACTAGTGCCGAATGACACAAGCACGTTTACCGATGTGCAAGCAACTTGCCAAAATGTACTGGCTGCTGCCAATCTCACCAACGAAGTGGATTTTGACATGACTGAAGTGACAGGTTATATATTTTTCCTTTATACTTACTTTATACAATGCATATAAAAACAAATAAAAAAGTGATACCAATCACTAGTGGAACAATATGATAACAATTACTAAAATACTGCATTACTACATTACTGCATCATTACGGAAGGCACCCTGTTTCCATTTTCCCCCAGAAATTGCATTATGGAGGAAATAAGTACATTTGAATAGGATTGCATCTTATCTCATTTATTCATCACAAAATGTGTCACCAATACTTATTAAAACAAATACACTTTTAAAATTTTGAAGTTATGTAAATCACATGTAAAATATAACATTTTAAAGAAATTATAACAGCTTTTCTGAGGAAATCATGGCAAAAAAGACATGTTTTGGCCATCCCAAAACAATACATTATCAGCAAGGTAAATGTGTGAAAATCTCATTCCCGGAAAGAGGGCAAGGATCAGGAATGGATGCAATCAAGCACCACACCTGAAACCTTTTTATCGGTTGAATAACTTAGAGTTATTAGGAATTGAAAATGGGTTTCGTTTTTGGGGACACCCTGTAAAATAAATACGTGCTAAACTTATAAATATTTCATGGCATACTGTTATTACTGACCCCTGTGTCTTAAATCATAAGACCAACCCCCAGTCTGTCGGATGAGACTTTAAGCCGTTGCCTCGTCTTCTGAGATGCTTTAAAACCAGAACCACTGCCGGTTGAGCCTTCGGGAGTTCCTGGACATAGAACCACATAAAGTATAAACCCACCCGGCCAGTACTGGTACATCCAAGGAACACGGCCACAAAAATATAGACGGTGAAAAAATAAAGACGGTGAAAAAATAAGAGCTTATATAGCAATGTCTAGTGGTCCCCTACATATATCCTGCAAACCATGTCCCTGCCCTAGGGCCTAAATTGGCCACACTTGGGGGAACATTAGCTTTCATAATCTTTTAATATCATCTCTAAAACCATTAGTCATAAGTCCCACAGCTTATTTATTCACTTTGTAGCAATATTTAGGGATCTCCTACATATATCTTGTCAGCCATCCCCCCCCTGGGCTCTTTAGTGGCAATACACTGCGACCACTTGCTGCTGTGGACACATAGGGCTAAGTCGGGCAAAGTCAGACAGTCGTCGTAATTCGAACAGCGACCTTGTTTCTTTTATTTTTGAATGATTGGAATAAAAATTAAATAAATTAAACAAACAGTGAAAATCCTGATGGGACGGCTCATAAGGAGCCGTCACATCTGGATTTCCACTGTTTGCAAATGTATGTCCGAATTTACCCAATGTCCGAAATTACCCGACTTCATCCTAATGATAAAAGTATTCTGTGAAACATGAGGCCACAAGAGAAGTATAGGGTTCATTGAGCCTATATCCCTTTGTTTACATTGCTGTACCTTATTTGGAGTTGTAACCTCCTTTTGGTATATTTGTCTAGCATGAACCTTATAAGCTCTCATACATAATACTTTGAGCCGCGACATGAGATTTGCAACAACGCGCAGTCACATCAGAGTCATTGCTAGTCGCTTAAATATATTATGAGTGCTAAGCTACTGACGGAACATCATTTAGAGTTTCCAAGCTTAAAAGGAGGTTGCACAGGGTCGTCTGAGTCTACACTTGTCAAAAGGCCACACAATCGCGGCTCAATTATTTACACAGACCTCTGGATAAGAAAGTGTATAGTCCATGCCCGATAAGAGTAGGGTGACGAAACAGATTTACAGTTAGAAGTATGAATGAAAACCCTATATTTGTCAAATCAGGTGAATAAAGTACCATAACCTAACTAACTACGTAACTCTACTCATATCGAGCACGGATTCTATGTAAAAAATATTTTATAATCTCGCAACCAATTTTTCATCTGAACTATAAATATCTGTTTGATTTCATTTCTATCAAAAAAGCTGTCAGACAGGCTTCTATTTAAGAGCTGTATTTTCATTCATTTCTCAACTGTGGGTATTTAAATGAGCATCCAAAACAAATGTTTAATCTGATAGCTTAGAAAATATCCTATGTTTTATGATAAATCTTTTATTTATTTATCTGATGTAAAAAATAAACAAGAGACTACTAGTAAAGGAAAGAATGTGTTTCTTTCCTATAAGAGCAGTCCAGTATCATATATACTTAGCAATAAAAGAAACGCCAGTTACATATTCTCCAAGAGTTTAATTCCAAACAAATATCGTCAAACAATGTCATATATTTCTATAACTTGGCAGACATAAGGCTATTGAGAACACTAAATTATTTTCCGTTTCCAGCATTCATCCCAGAATGATTGAACAGTAACATAAGTGTATCCAGCAGTGGAAAGTGCATACTGCCCATGCACAAGAGAAGCTTATTTTCTTTCATTCCTAATCGTCTCATAGTCTTGAAAAAAATAGCAGACCGAACTTTTTCTATCTAAGATTATCTTCCTTGCAATTAAACGTATAGCAGTTCTTTACCCCTACGTGATCTGCGAAGCCTTGTCACCGTTTTGCATACTGAAAATAGCAGCAGTAAACTTAACTTAAATCGTTCAGTTCAGCTATCCAAACGCTGCTACCACACAGAACCCACTTTCGTATGGAAGCTATTTCAGAACAGCTCTTCATCCATTTTTATAGATATGTTAAAACACTCAGTTATGCTACCAGAGCATTGTTTTCAATTTTAATATCAAGAGTTTCACTCTTATTAGCAAACATTCAACATGGGTCGTGCATATTACCGTCAGTTGATTGTTGTTATGAAATTGAATACTCAATATATATAAAAAAAACTCATCGAAAAGCTTCGATGCGTGACGGCCATTGAGATAATGAAAAAGTGTACACAGGTAAATACTAAGAGATTCCAAAGGTACTATACCATAACATAAATCAACTAACATTAATATGCACGACCCAGGTTAATTGTTTGCATTAAGCCATAAAAGACAAATTGCAAAATTAAATTTGAGTCAAGAGAAAACAAACATTGAAATGACACGTGTTGCTATCGTCACTGACAGCCCTGGCGTACTGTTGGTGTGTAATGCATATATTAGTATTTCTCTCCCCTTCCCACAGCGAGGGAGCAGCAGGGATACACGAGGAATTAGACTGCAAAAAATCTCCAACCCCAGGGAATTAGATAGAGAATGCACCAAGCACAGGGGGGGGGGGGGGGTAAATAAGATGCTTCATCTGGAAAGTCTAAATCAAATAATTTATCATATGGCGTTACCGTTATTCAGTGGATAACGTCATGTCATAAATGATGTTATGACCACACGTAACACTTTCGGCGGGAACAAGCAACTTTATAACGACGTCTGTTACAACAATGCAAATTTCCATTAAAATTAACAAACTTTGAAGGCGATAAAGTCGCATTTAAAAGGTCATATGATAAACAGATTCTTTCACTCATGGTCATGTCATATTACATTATAAAACCCACCAAAGGCTCGTTTAATAAGTTAAGTTTAATAAATTAAATATGAAATGATCACTCGTGTAAGCTCCTCTATATAACAGATTTGATGGTTGTCCACAGGCTTTTGGACACCACCTTTTTGCTCATGGATGGACAATAAAACCTCATTTGTCAAAAGTGTCACTCTCCCTCTGTAGGAAAACAATGAGTATCATTTCTAAACTTGCTATAAGCAAAAGGACATCTGACAGTGTAAATGGAAACTATAATGTATTATTGCCTATGATTTTGAAAAAATTCATGTTGGTCTAATGCTTCAATCATCCTATATAAGCTCCCTATTAGTCTTTATTTTACGAATTGCATTTTATGTCCAATTTCACTAAATGGCTTTATTTATGGGCTAAAATTGTCATTTTTTGTATTTAACATATAGGAAAATAGAAAAATACTTTTTTACATATGGCAACAGGTTAATAAATTATCATCAAGGTAGAATAGACTACAATTGCACTTCAAAATATTTCTAACAAATCAGATAAAAACACACAAAAAATCATTAAAATACTTTTATGCTTTTGAACATTAGAAAGACTTTCAATGTGATTTATTAATAGAGTATTGATGTTATATACCCTTACACGTGAAAACAATTGAATACTGGATGTTTTGGCGAAGTCAAATTTTGCACCCCTACCCAATTTGGTAGCGTCTCCTACTTTGTCATAGGAGACTGCCTGTCTAATTATAAACTTTATCTGTTCTAATACATCAAACGTTTTATTCAAAAGGTTACCAGTGGTATCTTTTGCATAGGGAATATTTGGGAAGCATCTGAAAAACAAGCAGATACTCTTACAAAGTGTTAGAGGTCCTTTCAATATTCTAGCTACTATATGTAGCTGAGCAGGTTGGTTTAGGTATGACCTTGCCACGGTTGGAAACCCTGAAGACAGATGACTCACGCTGAGGCTGGTCATATGCTAATTCTAACTTTATTTTTTCCAGATTTTTGTGACAGAGGATACTATTTAGACAATGTTACCAACACTTGTCATAAATGTACAGTAGGGACTCACTCTAATTTCACCTTTGGTACCCCGTGTCGACCTTGTGAGCCAGGCTTCTACAGTGACGAAGAAGGACTACCAGAATGCAAGCCTTGCGGTGGAGGTTTCTTCTCACCTATGGCCGGAAGTGACGCATGCAATGGCTGCCCAGTGGGTCATTACTCATCACCAATGGCAACAAACTGCACTAAATGCCCACCTGGCTTCTACAATGATGAAGAACGACAACAAGAATGCAAACCATGTGAAGGAGGATTCTTCTCACCTCTGGCCGGAAGTGACGTATGCAATGGCTGCCCAAATGGGCATTACTCACCGCCAATGGCAACAAACTGCACTAAATGTCCACCTGGCTTCTACAATGATGAAGAAAGACAATCAGAATGCAAACCATGTGAAGGAGGCTTCTTCTCAGCTATTGCCGGAAGTGACGAATGTGATGGCTGTCAAGTGGGTCATTACTCCTCAGCAATGGCAGCAAACTGCACTAAATGTCTAACAGGCTACGTTGCAATGGCAATGCAGTCGAACTGTACTATTTGTGAAGAAGGAACCGTACCTGACTGCTACAGCTCAACATGTGAGAATTGTTTGGCTGGTACTTTTGCTGAAAGTGGAAGCGTTGATTGTCAGAGATGTGACCTTGGGCAATATTCAGAGGAGGCTTGGGGGTCCTGCTCTTATTGCAATAACGGATCAGCTCCCAATCTACAACAGACTGGATGTGACCATTGTGATGCTGGTACCCATGCCATTACTGGACAGCCTGTCTGTTTTCCCTGTGACAGTGGAACCTACTCATCCTCTGGCCAACCGGAATGTCTTCAGTGTGAAGCGGGCTTCATTGTTAATTCTAACCAATCTGGATGTAATACTTGCCCTGCTGGTACCTGGTCTGATGTTGGTGACTTAACTTGTAGTGCCTGCCAAGAAGGAACTTTCTCAACCTCTGGCCAATCAGAATGTCATCAGTGTGAAGCGGGCTTTATTGTGACATCCGACCAATCTGGATGTAATCCTTGCCCTGCTGGTACCTGGTCTGACATTGGTGACATAAGTTGTAGTCCCTGCCAGGAGGGAACCTTCTCTAGTGGTGGTCAACCTAATTGTTTGCCATGTACCAATGGTAGTGTACCAAATGCTGTGTCGTCAGACTGTGACCTTTGTCCCGCTGGTACCTATGCAGTGAGCGGTTCTGCTGAATGTCTACCATGTGCTGATGGAACCATCTCCCTTTCAGGGCAAGCAAAGTGTAATCCATGTGATGCTGGTTTTCACTCCAGTGCTAATAAATCACACTGTGAGGCATGTCCTGGAGGAACATTTTCAGCAATAGGTGAAAGTCAGTGTATGTCTTGTCTTGAGGGCACATATTCTATTGGTGGGCTGCCTAGCTGTTCTCAGTGCAACAACGGTAGCTACCCTAATGAAGATAAGTCCTACTGTAAGGAGTGTCTTGCTGGCACCTATGCAATGAGCGGGTATCCTGTTTGTCTGAAATGTTCAGCTGGGGAGTATTCTGGCTCCGGTCAAGCTGAATGTTCACCATGTAATGCTGGCTTTTACTCAGGAGTTGGTCAATCAGTGTGTTCATCGTGTTCAGGAGGTACGTGGTCAAACAGTGGAGAGCGTGAGTGTAGACCCTGTCAAAGTGGCACTGTTTCTGTGGGAGGTCTACCAAATTGTACAGTATGCAATAATGGAAGTGAGCCAAATGTGAACCAGTCTGCCTGTAAAGAGTGTTCAGAGGGTAGCTACGCAGTTAGTGGGTTTCCTGCTTGTCTACCTTGTGAAGCAGGGTCTGTCTCCTCATCTGGTCAAGCTGAATGCATTCCATGTGAAGCTGGAAGATTTCCCAATCATGCTAGCTCAGAGTGTGTCCCATGTCCAAATGGTACATTTTCAATTGGTGGACTACCCAACTGTTCTATGTGTGACGATGGCAGCGTACCTAATGCTAACAGTTCTGGGTGTGACATGTGTCCAGCAGGTACCTCAGCTGTCTCAGGTGATACTACATGTACAAACTGTAAGAAAGATATGATTTCTTCTCCAGGATCAGCCAATTGTACCAACTGTCATAAAGGACATTTGCCAAGTCAGGACCAGACAACATGTAAGTAATTATTTTACGTGATTTATTGTGATGGTTGCATTTATTTTGGGCATCATGTCATGTCATTTGGGCTGTCTTTAGCCTTACTTTGTCGGAAACTCTGAAGACAGATTTTAACTTCCTGAGGCCAATTTGGGCCACGTCGAGAGAAAACCGGTCTTCGGAGTTTCCAACAAGGCAAAACAAAAACCAGTCTCCTCAGATACAGAGGCTAGCTAGAACATTGAAATTTCACCTGTAGCAAGACTACATATGATACTTTTCGAAAAGCGAATAACAAAGGCGTTGATCAGATTGTATGGATGCGCAGGCTGGTCTGCACCTGTGTTGTTTGCAAGCCCCCGAAGACAGGTTTTCTCGTGTCGAGGCCCATTTAAACTGCAACCTATCACATATATACATTTGAATGTCAAATTAAAGTGCTCTCTGAATTTTGTTTATTAACTCTGCCTGACAGTGGCATTTTTTTTGCGTCAGCTGATAGCCTTTGCAAACTGTTTGGACCCAGATTATGTCTGACAAAAAGTTGAGCCTGATTTGGATTCAAACTGATTGACACTGATGGTATTCCTGAAGTTTTTGTTGTAAAAAATTAGCATACAACAGAAGAGCATAACCATTAACCCAGCATTCAAAGAGTTATTTTGGGGTTGCAATAAAGATCAATAATTAGGGGATAACTGTATTCAAAATTATCATTTTGGGAGGTATACCGTCTGATATACAATCTTAAATTTAGTTTTATGGCGACGCGCGAGCAGAGCCGTAAAATGTGATTTCCGAACGTATATCCGACATTATACCTCCCCAAATGAAAATTTTGAATATGGTTATCCCCATTCTGATGCACTTCTGCAGTTTGATCTCAAATTGGAGCGTTGCAAGCCGCATAGAGACGCACGTCATCCAACGGAAGGTGACGTAATTGGTGACGTCAAACTATTTCCGACAGTATATCGCAGGATATACTGTCGCAAATTTTTGACATTATCCAATCAGACGTCGCGTTACAAACGCTAGTGCATTAGAATTCAAGTTTTTCTGATTAACCCTATGATGCATTTCATCTTGGTATTTCCTGTTTGCCAAAGTTCTCATTTAGGGGTTACCAGTATACAAATGAGCCATGACATGAGAGTTCCAACAACGTGTTATGTGCGACCAGCACAGGCTGAGTCTGAACAGAACCTTCGCTAGTCGCTTGAATATTCTTTAACTGTTTAGCTACTGACTGAACACCATTTGGAGTTTCTAAGTCTGAGTCTACACTTGTCAAAATGCAATATTGTTGGAAATCACATGTCATGGCTCAAATGGCTAGCTAGATAAACCTCTATTTTATGGTGTTAACTCAAAAGCCTATTGATTTCTTATCTATTGTTCCAGAATTTGTATAAATATTTTGAAACTTTTAACCTTTAAGCGACTTATGTATTACTTTAAAATTTTCAGTTTCTATTTATTTCTATGTTAAACAATCATCATTTCATTGAAAGAAGTACATATAAATTCATCATAATTGCATTATGTCTATTAACTTTTTTGCATTGGTCTTTTTATGTATAATATAGCAATAATAGCATTCAAACATTTTTATCTCCCATGACCATATTACCATGACCATTTGTCCATACGTGCATTTACAAATGACGTCGGCTTTCTAAGTCAAATAGTTTGGATCAGGATTTGATGAAACCTGGTCCCATTGTTTAGTACCAAAATGTCTTCTTCTTGTTTGAAAATGGTCCATAACGCACCATGACTTCAAGAGTTATTGCCCTTTGTTCATCAGTGATTGTCATTTTATGCTTTGTGAGATTATGCAAAGTGTGCATCAGCAGGCCTATCATTGTCCCTGAGACACATTTCTAATAAGTTCTTTCTGTTATCTAGGATATATTTATATTTGAGCCGTGGATTGAGATTTCCAACAATTTGACATTTTGACATGTGTAGACTCAGACGAGCCTGTGCAGCCTCCTGTTAACCTAAGAAACTCCAAATGATGCTCAGTAGCTTAACAATCATAGAATACTCAGGCGACTTGCAAAGGCTCTGATCAGACTGCGCGTATGCGCAGGCTGATCTGAGGCTTTGCTGGTCGCACATAACAAATTGTTGGAAATCTCATGCACTGGCTCATTTGCTTTTAAGTTACAAGTCTTTGAACAACCCATGCAATAAAGAACTGGCATTCTCTCTGTGACTTCGAACCTTTGGTTCATTACCCAGGGTGGGGCTAAAGGTAAAAAATCTAGGACACTTTTAAAAGGTGCTAGTCTTTTTTCTGACTTATAGCCCTTTCATATTTGGTTTGTTGGCTAGATAAATTTGCTGCAGTTGAGGCAAATTTGAGTGGGGTCCCATTCTTCTTTTCTCTCCTCTTCTCCCCGGGAGGAGTCCTGACATGACTGAATATCGTTGACTGGGATCTTAAACAGCCTTAACATAACCAGTAAACCCTCTAAGCATGTTGGTGGTGATTCTTAAAGGTTATATCCTTATTTATACTTCATATATATACAGGTTTAGATAAGCAAAATATTTGAGTGTAAAAGAGTAAAAATTTTCTTACCCACCAGTTTTAGCATATGTTTTGTGTGGTCTTTTGAGCACCCACAACATATGTTTTGGTTAAGAAATAAGAAAATTATTTTTTGGTACGCATTCTTAACTAAAGGCCTGTTAATATAGGTGGTAAAAATTGCTTACATAGCTACATCACATCAAAGCCCCTCTAAGCATTGTGGTGACGATTCTTACAAGGCTTCATCCTTATATATTCCTTATTTATTTTGGTTGTAAAAGTGTAGCTTACAAACGTCGAATTTATCAGAAACAGTCTTGATGTCGTCGTGACGATTCTTACACAAGGTGATACTCTTATATATTCCCTATATATTTAGGTTGTTAACGTGTTGCTTACCCTAACACTAACATCCAACATATCAGAAACCATCTAGACGTCAGCGTGACGATTCTTACATGATTATTCTCTTTAATATTTCCTATATATTTAGGTTGTAAAAGTGTTGCATATAAACGTCCAACATATCAAAGACCCAACAGACGTCGTCAAGGAGATTCTTATAAGGCGGTGGATGGGATGCTTTATGGCTCGAGTAGCAATACACGTTCTGCCAAGAAGACTATGTGGCGAGTCAAACTACCTGGTTTGCACATGGTTAGGGTGGTGGCCATACAAGGCACTGGTAGGTTAGCCCTAGCCCCCAAGTTTTAATTTTTCCTGCTCAACTAATTGAGCATTAATTTTCACCTTCTTATCAAGACTAAAATGCTGAAACGCACTTATCATTTCTTTGTTGTTTTAACTGTTTCTGTATTGCTAGAATGTCAGTCTTGATCTGGACCCAAACCATTTGACACTGATTGAAAGCAAAGAATTAATTGCATACAAAGAGTTAAATAATGTTAAAGAAGATATATTTCTACTTCCTAAATATTTGTAGTGGGTATGCATAGGAAGCGTCATATTGAGCCGTATTAAATGTGCCAAATTTAGCAGGAACATGAGATTTCCAACAATGTGGCATGTGCAACCAGCAAAGGCTCAGACCAGCCTGCGCATATGCGCAGACTGATCAGAGCCTTTGCTGGTCGCTTAAATAGTTTTTGACTGTTAAGCTACTGACCCAACATCATTTGAGGTTTCAAAGCTTAAAAGGAGGCTGCACGGGTTCGTCTAAGTCTACACTAATCAAAAAGGCCACATTGTTGGAAATCATATGTCGCGGCTCATTTATGAAATGTTGTTACTTATAGCTTTTGTGTAGTCATTCTTTAAACATGCATGCACAGCTATCTAGTGGAGCTAGAGAGCTAATGTTTGACCTGAGCTTCATTTATCTCCTTTCGTTATGTGTTCAAGCTGTGATAAAATAGGACAAGTACAACATTTTCTTGTGCTATCCGATATCTTTTTGTGGTAAAATAATTATAAAAGTACACTGGAGTGTTGATATAACGCTGACCAATAATACGCGATGACCAATATAACGCTGGTGTGACGTGGCTTCCGTTTTTTTCGTGGGTGTCCATGGTAGCTGTTTTTATGGATCATTATTAGCTCCTTTTTCCTCAATGAATTGGCTCTAATTAGAGGATAACTGTATTCAAAATTTTCATTTGGGGAGGTATATCGTCGGTTATATGATTGGATATTTATTTTTACGCAACGCGTAAGCAGAGCAGTAAAACGTGATTTCCGAACGCATATCCGACGATATACCTCCCCAAATGAAAATTTTGAATATGGTTATCCCCATTCTAATGCACTATTAACATTTTATCCTTCAAAAAGACAGTTAAAATGTACTTGTTTGCGCCTACGTACAGCGGCTGGCAGCTGCATAAACCCGCTTGCCAGCTGCATATATTCACTTGTCAACCAATGAAAAGTGACGTTACGTAATGACGTTGGGTTTCCGACAGTATATCGCAGGATATACAGTCGCAAATGTTTGACGTTATCCAATCAGAGGTCGCGTTACAAACTCAAGTTCACTAGACTATCGGTTTTAGTGCATATCTCACATTATCTAGAGCTGTCACTGCCCTGTGTTATAGTTAAAAAAGAACATCTAACAAACATCATTATTTTGTTGTTACCACGGTATGGTGTTTAGATTAATCATATCAATAGGGAAATGATGCTGCAGTTGAAATACAAACAGTAGGGAATGTATAATGTCTTGTAAGATGTGGTTGAGCACTATCTAATCACGATAAAAGTAATACAAAATAGACAATGTTTTGTGGATTCCAAGTAGTATTTATTCAGTGTTATCATTATCTGGATATCTCTCTTGTGTAGGGCTTTAGTTCAAACAATTGGTACTGCATACAATCTGTGCCACGTGCTTTTTAATATTCATGTTTCAACTGGCGTAAAACCATGTATCTAGAAGGCAATTCACTTTATGTTTATACACAGATAAGGTTCCTCTAAAACACAGGTTCCCAAGCAGCTGATTTGTTAATTGCTGCTCTATATGACTTGGCATAGGAACATGAATAATAATAAAAATGAACAACCACCTGTTGACTGTGAAATGGATACTGTACTATTAATATAGTGCCATACTTTTCTTAAATATTGAGTTTATGCAAGATTAATGACCAACCATTGTTTTTCGTTGCATTAATGTTTACCTAGTCCCTTGCATGATGTTGAAAACTCAAGCTTTGCCCTTGGTTTTGAATACGTTCCTTGGAACCAGGTGAACATTGACGCATAAAAAACCCTATAGTAAAAATCATCTATTGATATATCTTATTATAGCCTAATTAATTAAACTAGTAATTTTACAATAGTTTTGATTAATCGCCACATATTAAAGTATAGGCAGTAAACTAGAAGATATCAAAGTATTATGTGGGTATATCAAAGCCAATCAAGCAAGTATGTAGAAAATAACAGGGCCCTGCAGTCGCAGATAAAAGTGCCTTTATCAATTGTACTTCTGTAATTCCAGGTTTAAGTGACCGTCGTTTTTCTTTTATTTAACAGTTTTAATCCTTACCATTACGATTGACATTTAGTATGTGGATGTTAATGCACATCGCGTATATAAAACTTATTTTTGAGGGCAGCCCTTATTTTAAACTAAAGCCCCAATGCCCTGTAAATCAGAATAACTTTTTTCATTAGATATATACCCATTTTTGCCTCTATATAAGCTCAATGCACGATTTTTACACCACTGATTGGTATAAGACATAGTTTATTTATATATCGATAAGGTACACTTGGGAACTAATTCAACGTTTAGAAACAATAACACTCCAAAATTCAATCTAATCCCAGCCTATATAAAAGTGCATATATAATTGCGAAAAATATATCTAATTACGGGTCTATATCTAAATTAATTTCTGTAATTTCTTTTTCAATTTATATCACCAATAAGGAGTAATAGGCAAAAAGCCGGGATCACGTTAAACCTGGAGGCACAGTAGATCTAGTTTTATTCTATTTAATTATAGCTGATGGACTGTGTGATAGCGCTGTATATTTTGGTAAATTGAAGAATCAAATGCATGTATGTGGAGAATATCAGGGTCCTGCAGCTGCAAATGAAAGGGTTTACATCTACTGTACTTGATCTATGTATATTCTATTTAATTGTAGCTAATAGGCTGCGTGATATCACAGTTTATGTTGGTAAATCGAAGAATCCCAAGCAAGTTTGTGGAAAATATCAGGGTCCTGCAGCTGCTAATGAAAGGGTCTACATCAAGTGTAGTAGATCTTTATTTGGAAAATATGTGAAGATTGTCAAATGGAGCTCCAACAGACGCAGTAGTCTTTCCCTAGGTGAAGTGTTTGTTTGTGGAACGAAAGGTGAGACATACATGCTACTTTTTCGTTTTGTTTTTGTTTCACTATTGGATTCTTCCTTCTGGTTTGATACAATAAACTCAGATTGGACCATTTTACAATGTAAGGGGTGAAAGGTTATAACCCCCTCCAAAAGAAAAAAATAATTATATTCTTTGTTCTGAAGACCGTCTTTACCTTAAGCAAACTACGTATACCTGATTGAATGCCGCTTAATGCAGCATTTCATCTGGGTCTTCACTGTTTGCCAAAGAACTGATTTTGGGGTTTCCAGTATGCAAATGTTTTTACTGCATTCAAATATTATATGCGCACAGTTTCATCATGAGATGGATCAGAAATATTTGCAAAAAGTACAGAAAAATGGTAAATTTTATGTTAATTTTTCAATCAATAATGCACTTTCTGCTTTCAAAACTTTACTTATTCTATAATCTTTGATGCGTGTTCATCGAAATTCATCTGAGACAATAATCATATATATTTTGATAGTGCATCATGAACCTCTGAAGGCTGTCTGTTTAATTACATGTGTGTATATTGTACAAACGCTAACAGGTTGCACTCTAAATAAATTAATAATCTAATAATTTATATCCAAATCCATGTTATAATAAGGATCTACTGATGCTTCTATTATGCTCTCTTATACAGTGAATATCATTAATGTTGACTTCAAGAAGAGTCCCAAGTACGACAATAGCAGCAGCGCCTCCAAGTCTGACAGCAGCAGCAGTTCCTCCAAATCTGACAAAAGCAGCAACTCATCCACGTCTGAAACAAGTAAGCATTATTGAGCTCCACTATAAAAAAGTTCCTGAAGCTAAGATTGTGATAAGTTCAGGGGTGGGGGGATGTGGTCCAGCTCTGACCACTTTGTGTTTGGTCAGGAACCTATTTTCTTGAATACCCTATATGGATATCTGAGAGTTTTCCCTGGGATAGAAAATCTTATCTAACCTATGCTATCTTATCTAGGCTGTCGCGTGAGGGGTTTTTACATTGGTTGTATTGGAACCCACGCATATGGTCGTCAAGTGACGTCATTGCTATGTTTAAGTGACGGCATCATGTACAATTGCATCTAAGCGTATTCAGGGACATCTGGAAGCTTATTAAAAAATGAAAAAAATGGTTAGCAAGAAAAAAAATATTTATGTGAGGGTAGGATAAAAAAAATCTGTCCCGAGGATCCCCGATAGGCATCACGAGGCTTGCCTAGTGATGCCAAACGGTAATCACGAGGGACTAATTTTCTATATAGTCTTATAATATAGGTTCAATGGCTTCTAGAGACATAATTGTACCAGTATTCCTAAGAAAAACCAGTATACAGTTAAAAAGCCTTCAATTGTCGCTCATTCTGGCGTATCCTGAGGGACTAGATGTCTAAAAGTAATTCTGAGTCTTCTTCAACTTGCATACTTTGTTTTTGCGAGAAGCAAAAGCCCTGGCGAGGTCATGCATACATGCAGACTTGTCGGAGCCTTCGCCACACGCAGATGTAACAAGAACCATCATCTCGGGTGCTGACTAATTTTAGTAAAACCTAAGTGTGATTAAAATTTCATTGCTGACCATTATTTTATTTTCTTATTCAGTATGATAATTTGAATAGTTAAAATTTCGAACTTTGTCTGAGCACATATATCTAGACTAGTCAAATTCCTTGTTAACCAAATCAATTTGAAATGTCTTTTTCTCATAATGGCGCAAAACTACTACAGGTATACACAGGTATACAGGTGAAAAGCATTTCACAGGTGAATAAATACACTCTGTTTTACCGATTTTTAAATGGAAATGTCCACGGGTGGATCTTAGCTAAGAACCGCCCAGTCTTTCTTATCTGGTAAAACTACAGCGTTATAATTTTCCACAAGGTCCAGACCAGTATACCTGAGGAAACCTATCGCTTTGTGATTTTCAAAAAAGAATTGTCTGCATCTCTGTGTATGAGGCTGTAAACCTGTCTTAATATACTCTTAATTTAACATGCTCTTTTCTTAATATTCTCTTGTTTTAATATACCTGTCAATGGCATAGCCAGAACGCTGAAAAAGTTACGCACATCAAAGGGAGACTAATGGATCAAGCAGCGATTCTCTTCAATTGCGTCCCTTTTCAAAATGGGAACTTCTCTTAAAGGAAAGGATTTGCTCCCAGAGGGAGCGAATTCTTTCCTTTAATAGCAGTTCCTTATGGTATGGAAAATCACTTTTACCACATGAGGTGACCTCCCTTGATTGTTACTATTTTTATTTCACACGTGCGTAACTTGCCTAATGGGAGCTACATAGATGCCTGCGTAAACTGGAAACCAGCTATTAATGTAGATATGGTCTATATCCTCTAGTCCTTATTTTTCTTCAGAAAGCAAGTCAAGTAAGAAGAATAGGAGTAAGAGTAGTAGAGAGAACAGCAAGGGGCGTAAGAGCAGTAAAAGTAGCAGCTCAAGCAGTTCCCACAGACGTGGCTAAAGAGACAACATGAGGAATTCTTGTTATTTTATTTTATGTTATTATATTGTATAATGTAGGTTCAATTCTGTTCTATATTAACTTTGGTGAACAGTTTTCATTATTTTATCATATATGTATTCCCTTTGACAACTCTTACTATTTTATTGTTATATTTACTATACTGTGCAAAATAAATTTAGCATTTATGCATGTGTCATTCCATCCACATCAGATCTTAAATTTTATTTTCTAGCATGAAGATACAACCAGAGCACATTCAAAAGGGATCTGCATGTAAAAAAATACAGAATTTTGAAATTCAACGGCTGTGCTAAAGTGATGTTACATTGTAAGACTGGCAGACAAAAAGGGCCATTTTTAAGCAATTGATTAGTCACTGTAACCAAGAGAAAGCTAAGCAAATCCTGAAATTTTCTGAATTTTCTATGAAAAATAAAGCACCATGTGTTCACAATTTGACGTTTAGATCATGCTTTAACGTTGTCACATTTAAACGCTGTTTCTAATAGGTATTTCTTAAACATCATTAACAAGTAAAGTGGTAAGATATCTTCCAACATATTAAGACAAATATGTTTGAATGAAACGTCTTCACCATTATAGAGCATGAGCTGAAAGTTATAGTCTAACGTCACCGTTATCTCATAAACGCCTTCCGCTATTTTTCAGTAATTTAACGTTTGAATCAAGTATGATGTAGGTTACATTCCTAGCCTATGCTTTCTTTGTAATTTGAGTATCTGTTAAACTGAATCACCCAATAAGCCATTAGAAAACTTATCAATGATTAAATTTTGACCTTATTACAGCAGCAGGCATTCAGCATAAAACTGATCAAATCTGTAACACAGCCAATACATTAAATAAGCTTATGGCTAAGAAAGATCACAGAGACAATACAAAAATTCATATGCTTGTCATTTTTGCATTTCTTACAATGGATGGTTAAATTTCCTTACTGACCCAATCTGCAATTTTTGCACTCCCTAAATGCACATTTTAAGATTAAAGTTTGTAAATTTGTGATTTCATTTGCCTACAATCCCATCCTCAGCATATTGCAATTAAATATTGCTCTATGGTGAAAAAATAAGATGCGAAACATTAGAAATGTATGTCCATTGTATATATAGGGACATTCCTATTTGATCTGGTGAACAAGTTACATTGTTTGCTTTTTGCATTTCGATTCACGCATCATAAATTAATATTTAATTGACTTACCATGCAAAACAAATTTAGCAATTGTTTTGTACAGGTGAGTTCATCCACATCTGATTTTCAATTTCATTTTAGCATGAAGGTACAAGCGCTCATCACCTGACAAGGATTTTCATTAAAAATAACCGGGTTTTCAAACACAGTGGCTGTGCTAAAGTGGCGTTAGATTTTAAGACTACTGGGTAACGTGGACATTTCTGATCTTAGGAGGAAGCACAAATCATTTTCAAGCGAGTGTTTTGTCACTAAAAACAAAAAAAGCAAAACGATTGCTGAAATTTACTGAACTTTATTTCGAAAAATAAAGTATCAGTGTTCACAATTTGACGGTTTTACAAATGCCTTTAGGTTATTGAATTTAAAAGGTGTTTTATAATGGTAATTCTTGAACCATCCTAACATGTATACCAGTGTGATGCCTTCTAACATATTTTGACAAAATGTGGAATGGAATATCTCAACGGCAAAAGGGCTTGAGCCAAAAGATAAAAGTGAACGTCACCTTTATCTCACAAACTCATCACACATTTTTTCATTTTTTTAAGGTTTATATCAACCATAAGATGCTTATGATATCTTTGTAAGCTGATTCTCTGTTGCATTGAAACACAATTAACCGTTAGAAATTTAAACAAATGATGACTGCGTTTTGACGGCATTGACAGCAGCCGATGTTTTAAGCATAAAAGTTCAATCACATCTGTCACATAAACAAAAACTTTCATAATCGTATGATTCAAGAGGAAGATGAAAGGCCACCAAACTAAAATCCATATGCTTGTCATTTTTACATTGCTAACAACAGATGTGAAATATGCTTACTGCCCCCCTTTCCAAGTGTTGCTCTCCCAAAATGCTTATTTAAAGGATTGCATCTGTTAATTCGTGGATTAATTTGCCTAAAATCCTATTCCAGTTCTTGTCATTGATATTATTCGATACTGCTTGAAGGTGAGCATAATAAGATGCAAAATATAAGAAATTGCTAAATATATTGTGCATAGTATATTATGTGGGGACAACTCTATTCTTTGTTAACTCTGGTGAACAGTTTTCATTATTTTATGTACTCTGACTGACAACTATTACTGTTTTCATCGTGAGAAATGCAGTTGCTCAGTTGGAAGAACGTTATACTTGGGCTCGTGAGTTCGAGACTCAACTTATTCCTTGAGCATGACACTTTATCCTCTACTTTGTGCTTATTCAACCCAGGTAGGCATGACATCTTACCAACACGACTGAAAAAGTGTTAACTGGGACGTAAAACATCAACACTAATAGACAAACATACTTTTTAGTGTAATATGTAGGGGCATTTGTATTTTATCTGGTGAACAGTTTTCACCTTTGTATGTATTCATAGTGACAACTATCGCTATTTTATTGTTATATGTAGGGATATATCTATTTTATCTGGGGGAGAGTTTTCATTATTGTATGTATTCTGATTGACAACTCTTGCTATTTTGTTGTTATATGTAGGGACATTTTTATTTTGTCTGGTGAACAGTTTTCATTAGTGTATGTTTTCTGACTAACAACTCTTGCTATTTTATTTTTATATGTAGGGATATTTATTTTTTATCTGGTGAACAGTTTTCATCATTGTATGTTCTCTGACTGACAACTCTTGCTATTTTATTGTTATATGTAGGGATATTTCCATTTTATCTTGGGAACAGTTTTCATTATTGTATGTATTCTGAATGACAACTGCTATTTCATTGTTATATACTGAGGGACTTTAGAAACGCACCATTTTACATTCACTGTCTCTTCCACACGATCGATTTGAGGAGGTTTTCTTTATCATATTTTATCCCTTTTGCAAAATGGACCATGATTTGCCATAATTTCGATTTGCTCATGCTGTTTATTATTACCTAATATCGGCGTAAGTGTTTTCAACATTTGTCGTCTGACAAACAGGAATTTGATTTGATATGAAAACAACACTTTTAGGGGGTAGCCAGATGTCTTAACAAATGGAAAAAAACACAAAAGTTTTCAGAAATAATCGTTTCATTATATTCCCACTCGCAGCTTTTTCACTAACGTCAGTGTTAAATTTTCAAACATCAATAACGGATTGGTGACGTCCCCGCATGTCGCGACACTTTTGTTTTTAATGCAACTGATTGTTGGCAATAAAAAGATTTTGATTAATCCTGATCCTTAGGATATAAACAGCCAATTACATCAAAAATCAATGACGTCATGTAGACGTAATGAACGTTGCCAGAGGCCTAAAACTTCATGATTTGATTTTGTCTTTCCTTTTGCTTTCAAGAACAAACATCGGTTGGAAAACTTTTTTTCGTTCATAATGGAAGGTATTGGTACTCTGTGATTTTTTTTAATTTGAGTTGTCTCAGAATTATCGCGACGTCACAGCAATCATAAATCCACAGTGTTTTAATTTTCTTATTGAATGCAGGCTAAAAGACGGAACTTGTCAATTTATTTTTCACACAATGAAAATATTCAATTTCGACATGAAATAGCATTTTAGCAGCCGGTGCGTTTTTAAAGTCCTTCAGTATATGTAGGGATATTTTCATTTTATCTGGTGAACAGTTTTTATCATTGTATGTATTCTGACCAACAGCTCCTGCTATTTTATTTTTATATGTAGGTATATTTCTATTTGTATTTATTATTCTGGTGAGCATCTCTCACTTCCGAGCTTGTGAACAACAAACACATTGGTCAGACTCAGAATCAGCTTTATTATTCCCTTTATTGAAAAAAAAACATATCTAAACTTGCTTAGGGTGAAATTTGAATTTTCTAGCTAGTCTCTGTAGCTGAGGAGACTGGTTTGAGTCTCGCTTTGTCAGAAACTCTGAAGACAAGTTTTTTTTCGCTACGAGGCCCATTTTATGTTGATTCTGTTGACTCCTAGGGACAATGCTTGGATCCAGAAAGTTTTGTCAGTGAATATCCAACTCAACTTTGACACATTTGTTTTAGTTAATGAGTTGATGATGGGAGATGGGAGAGGGTCCAAACACCACTAAAAGCGAGCCATCATTGGCCCAGCATTGAATGCTGGCTTGGTAGATTTGTGATTTTCCTGGGGATCCAGACCAATATTGCTAAGGAACCCCATAGCTTTGTGATGGTTTTCCAGGGGGTGGGGACCCCCTGTCTCTCCTCTGGATCTGCGCATGTATGACATGTTGTCCAACCGTCTGTCGTCAATCTGTCGTAACCTTTTTTACATACTTGACAATTCTTCATGAACCCTAAGTCAAATTGTGCTGAAACTTTATGTGAAGTTCAGGACACATACAACTTTGCGCAAAAGTCAGTAAGTGCATTTATCATATGACATTACTGTTATTCAGTGGATAACGTCACGTAATAAAAAATGTTATGACCAAGCGTTACATATAGTGGGGCAGAAATGTGAAAAAATCGTGCATTTTACGATGAACATCAACACCAAAAAACTTCTCAGTGCGACAATTGCCAACTATTGTCCTGCTTTTCATGTCCTTGATCATGCCATTGATCAATCGCACCAAATACCTGTTGATTTAAAAGCATGCAAACTAGCTACATGCTGTCCTTCTCTATGTTAATGAATGTGAGGTAGAATGGCTTGTAAGAAGTCAGGAGCAACTAATGTAGCTGGCTTAAAATGAAGACCGCAACTGTAGTGCCACCATGACCTGACATAAATCTGCACTGCATCTCGTCAATCTCAACTCTCTGCCTGATATGTCTCTCCAATATGCACTATAACACCCTTATTTATTGCTTAATTAACTTCAAGCCTCTATTCAGAGAACACCCTTTGCCTATGTTCATACTGTCAATTTCACTCTGTACTAACACTCGAGATTATGTTGCAGATTAGGTCTAACACCTCGACTGGTCCAGTTTCCCAAATGCATGTAGAAT
Organism: Loripinus fragilis; assembly: GCA_964019695.1. Taxonomy (NCBI): domain Eukaryota; kingdom Metazoa; phylum Mollusca; class Bivalvia; order Lucinida; family Lucinidae; genus Loripinus; species Loripinus fragilis. The sequence continues at coordinate 68,576,330 of OZ026530.1, forward strand.
AAAGCATCTGGATGACAAATGCTGATGATATGTCTGCTTTGTCAGAACGCATCCTGCTTATTGTTTTTGTGATAATTTCTGTACTGATCAGCTGGCTAGTCCTTCAACTGGGATATCCTCTGGCATGCCTTTTGCATTCCAAAGAGTTCTAATTTGAGTAACTTCATAATGCTCTTTCCACGCTTCTTTCACGCTTCTTCACCTAGCGACTGTTGGCCTGCGTCATCCCGGACATGTTATTCCCATTTTTGCTTATATACTAGGTAAAATCATAGCAATGACCAGAAACTAGTTCAATCAGAGCTAACATTCTTCCTACAAAATCAAAATGGGGAAAACTAAATATACCGATAGATAGTATACAGTGGTGATGTAGCTCTCCCCTTGAAGGCAGTTACTAGGCTACCTTAACATAACCAAAATCATTCACATGCATGTATATAAAAGTACATACAAACCACATTTACACTAATAATAATAAAATGAGAACCACAACAGCACTACTACCTTGGAACGATTTCTAGGACGAATGTTTAACTAGTCAATGAATAACCACAGTGAACAATAAATCACGAAAAGCAAGAATTGATACAGCAAGGGCAGGGATTCGACTGAATATGCGGTTGGGGCACATAGCTGAAGCTCCCTGGGCTGTAAAAGACCATCGCTATAAATACAGAGCAAACTAACATCATCATTTACATACCTAAATAGACAAAAAGCTTTGGTTGCAACTAACTAGACTGTAGAAGTTTATGGACTTAACTATTATGGAATCAAATGCCTGACTAACTAGAAAGCAATTGGTGAGGGAAGCTTTGGCTAGAAACTAAGATGTCTGCAACATTATATATTGGATTGACTTCAGAATTATATAAACTTTGATTACTTTCAAGTAGATATGATAGTGCCAGCCATATCATCAACACAACCTAATAAGGCTGGCTGCAGCAATTACGTCATTTGACAAGATCAAGTTGAAAAGTTGATGTGTGTGAAAACGGAGGGTTGTGGTCTAAGTACATTTTTTAAACTGTATACAGTTTCAGGAGACATATAGCCTTTTAAGCCTATGGTAACTTGATGAGAAGGAGAAAGGTCAAAAAGAAACTTTGATATCTCTATTACAGATTTTATAGGATTTTTCACTAAAATCTGATGTAAACAAATGATATTTTATGCAATGGCAATTCTACAAAGGACAGTTTTAGTTTGCTATAGGTACAAAAATTCTTTGTATCTCATTTTGATCATATCAATTTTATATAGAACACACTTAATAGCAACTTATGTATAAGTGTCTAAAACCAAATTTGGCAACCATCGTGGATGACAGGTTGGATGTCCCCTTTACTATTCTAATTCATTAAATATAATAATTTCTTGAAAATCATTTTCATAACTTCAAACAACCTCAAAGTATGCTCCTATAGAAAGTAAAAATATGTTTCTTTTTTTTTTCTAAAACTAAATACAAAGCCATCTTGAATACAATGTTATAATAAGTTTTAAAATAAAAATAAAGTCCAATAAGTTCGTCCTTTGTTTGTGTAGCTATTTCTACTTAATTGCATAATTATTTTGCATGTAAATTCATAATTTGTCAAGTTGGTATACCACCACTTTTGAGAATGCAAAATTTTTGTTTGTTTGTTTGATTTGATTCTTTACACCCAATCAACAATCTTTCAGTTAAACATGGAAGAGTCTTCCTGGGTTGAATAAGTACTAAGCTAGGATAAATGTGTCTTGCTCAAGGACCACAACACAGAGACGCCGGTGAGGCTCGAACCCGTAGCCCCTCGGTCTCGAGTCAAGCACTCTACCATTGAGCCACTGAGCTCCCTTTGGATGCAAATTGTGACAGCAACCTTGATACTATGTCCAAAATCTAGTGTTTTCTAAGCCTAAATGACAATTTTGAGGTAAATTAGTATGATTGACTGCAAAATAAGTGGAAATAGTTGAAGACAACAAATTGGCTTGCAAATGTATGAGCTTAACATAATGCAATTTAAAATAGACTGCATATTTTGGAAAAAACAAGATGGCCGCCACCTTATAAATGGTGTCCATATAACATTTCTACTTTGACAGCCGTCTTGGATGGTATGTTGGATGCTCTCTCTTTTTATTCAAAGTCATTAAATAATGTTATTCTTGAAAATCGTTTGCATAAATTCAAACTACATTCTTCCAGTTCCAAATGAAAGGAGATAGTATATTATGATTTGCACATTTGCACATTGGTAGCCATCTTTAATACCATATTTGAACAATACGCAACAATAAAGCCATGCTGATAAGTTAGTAACTTGTTTTACGGGAGTATTTCTATTTGCTAGAAGTAATTTGCATCAAAATTTATAACTTTGTAAAGTTCTAATATATAACTGCACTTTTTAGATACAAAAGTGGCGGCCATCTTGAAAAAATACAGCCTCAATCCTGATTTTTTTAATTTAAAGATGATTTTAAGGTATTGAGATATAACTGATGACTATTTAAGTAAAATTAACTGAAGAAAACATGATGTTTGCAAATAAATAATCAGATTATAATGAAGAAGTTGAAAAAGGCGGCCATTTTGGAAAAACAAGATGGCGGCCATTAGAGGGCATTTTCGGCGTGGCACTGACCCTTAATTTTTTTGTTTTGTTATCAACTAGTCATGTACCAAGTTTCATGCTTTTATCATAAAATGCACGATTCTTCTCAAAATTGTTACATATCCGCCCCACTAATAACACTTTTTGTGGGAACAAGTAACATCATGACGACGTCCGTTACAACAATGCAAATTTTCATGGAAATAAAACAAACTTTGAAGGTGATAAAACTGGCTTTAAAAGGTCATATGATAAACAGAATCTTACATTAATGGCCATTTCAAATTATATTTATTAAACTAGCCAAATCTCGTTTAATAAATTCCATATGAAATGATCATTCATGTAAGATAGTCTTATATATTTTAATGGAGTTATTGACTTTCTGCGCTTTTCAAACTGCCTCTCTTCCAGAACCATGTGAGATTGTAACAAAACTTATTAGGATCAGGGTAACATAAAAATTTTGAATTGCTAAAATCATTACATTCTGATGTTCTAGTTGGCTGTCACAGTGGCTGTCTTTGAATTTGGATTACACTTAAACTTGATGGGGACAGGGGAACAATACTCAGAGTTTCAGAGTTGCTGAAAGCAATCTGATCTGATCTGAAAGTTCAGATGGCCATCATGGTGCTCTACAGCTTGCTTATTTATTTTGATGTAATATCAATAATATTTATGTTGACTGGTGAACAGTACTCAATATCTTATGTGGATCCAAAGGGCAATGCTTACCATTTTATCTTCAAATTAGCAACATTTCTATTTAGTTTGACGTTCATGAACAGATCTAATTATTTCATATTGGTGAACATATCTAATTATTTTATATTGGTGAACAGATATCATTATTTCAGGTTGGTGAACAAATCTCATTAAGTCATGTTGATGGACTTATCTCATTATTTCATGTTGGTGAACAGAACTCATTATTTTATATTAGTGAACATATCTCATTATTTCATGTTGGTGAACATATCTCATTATTTCATGTTGGTGAACGGATCTTATTATTTCATGTCGGTGAACAAATCTCATTAATTCATGTTGGTGGACTTATCTCATTATTTCATGTTGGTGAACAAAATTCATTATTTCATGTTGGTGAACAGAATTCATTATTTCATGTTGGTGAACAGAGCTCATTATTTCATGTTGGTGAACAGATCTCATTATTTCATGTTGGTGAACAGATCTCATTATTTCATGTTGGTGAACATATCTCATTATTTCATGTTGGTGAACGGATCTCATTATTTCATGTTGGTGAACAGATCTCATTATTTCATGTTGGTGAACAGATCTCATTATTTCATGTTGGTGAACAGATCTCATTATTTCATGTTGGTGAACGGATCTCATTATTTCATGTTGGTGAACATATCTCATTATTTCATGTTGGTGAACAGATCTCATTATTTCATGTTGGTGGACAGATCTCATTATTTCATGTTGAGTCCCATTGACAACTCTTACTGCAATGTATTTTATTGTAAAATTAGCAACAAATCCATTTAAGTTGACTCTGATGAACAGATCTCATTATTTCATTTTGAGTCCAATAGACAACTCTAACTGCAATGCATTTTATTGTAAAATTAGCAACACATCCATTCAAGTTGACTCTGATGAACATATCTCATTATTTCATTTTGAGTCCAATTGACAACTCTACCTGCAATGCATTTTATTGTAAAATAAGCAACACATCTATTTATGTTGACTCTGATGGACATATCTTATTAATCCATGTTGATTCCTAATGACAACTCTTACTACAATGTGTTTTATTGTAAAATTAGCAACGCATCTATCTATATTGACTCTGGTGAACAGATCTCATTTTTTCATGTTGATTCCCACTGACAACTCTTACTTCAATCTATTTTATTGTAAAATTAGCAATGCATCTATTTATATTGACTCCTGAACAGATCTCAATATCTTATGTATTTGCATTGATCTCATTATTTCATTCATTTCCATTTGAGCAAGTGCATGAGATTTCCAAGAATGTGATATGTGTGACCAGCAAATCCTCAGATCCGCTAGCGCATACGCGCAGTCTGATCAGAGCCTTTGCTTATCGCTCGAATATCCTATGAGTGTTAAGCTACTGACTGAACACCAATTGAGTTTTCTAAGCCTAAAAGGATGCTGCAGAGACTCGTCTTAGTCTACACGTGTCAAATTACCACATTGTTGGAAATCACATGTTGCGGCTTATTTATCTCATTATTTTATGTATTCCCATTAATATTTTATTGTAACTTGTAGGGACAGTTCTATTTATGTTGCATCTGGTGAGCAGTTCTTATTATTTCATGTTGATTCATATTGACAATGCTTTAGGGGATAACTGTATTCATATTTTTCATTTGGGGAGGTATATCGTCGGATATACGGTTGGAAATTTAGTTTTACGGCGATGCATAAGCGGAGCCGTAAAACGTGATTTCTGAACGTATATCTGACGATATACCTCCCCAATTGAAAAATTGAAATACAGTTATCCCCATTCTAATGCACTATTTTTCCTTCAAAAGGACAGAGAAAATGTATTTTGTTGGGCCTATGCAGCCAGAGGCTGCCAGCTGCATAAAACCTCTCGCCAGCTGCATATATTCAGTTATCACCCAATGAAAAGCAACGTTACATAATGACGTCGGGTTTGCGACAGTATACCACAGGATATACTGTCACAAATTTATGACGTTATCCAATACGACGTCGCGTTGCATTTGCAAGTGCATTAGAATGCTTATTTATTGAAAATGTAAGATCAATAATACTTATGTGAACAGTTATCATTATTTTATTTTGACTCCCATGGACATATTCTAACTATTGCATGTTTACGTAATAGAGCTGGGGCAATATCATCGATGCATTGGTACATCTTGATATTTTCGCTGTCGATAGTGTATCATGATACTTATTCTTTGTATTGATACTTGGCGATACTTTTACATCACAATGTAAAACAAAGATCCAAAACATAATGAATGCATTTTTCTGTTGCTTACGCAGATTAAAATTGTTAATCCGAATAACACAGCCTATGCACACACTAAAAACAGTCAATGCATTGATGCCTACTTACATGCAATGTGAATAGATTTGCAGGTTTGCGTCCTTATTATTATGTTTACTGGGCATGGCTTCGATAATGCTTGTTGACATTGGGAGGCTTGCTGAGCGATTCAACATGCCTTCTCGAAGCCGAGCCTGGTAAACTTCATATCAAAAGACGCAAACCTGGTATTCTATTTTTCAGTTTACCAATTAGTTCACTCTTCGTAATGGCAATTATGATGTCATTATTGATTTTCGCGTCGATTCAATACCATTGACGTCATTCAAAAAGTGCAACGTCATGTTGACCTGACAAATATACATGCAATGTAGACAACGTTTATCAGGTCAACGTGCAACAATGCAGTAAATACAAGAGGTAACTGATAAAGGTTATTTCTGTCAGTGAAACAAATTTAATCTGAATTCGAGTTTGTTACTGCTAGGAGCCGAGTTCGCCAGAAGCTGAAAGGTACCATTTGTTGATGAAATAAGCTGTCGGTTCTTTTCTTTTGTAAACAAAAATGATTTTTGACCAATCATTGTTTAAAACATTTGTATGAAAGTATTTTGCTCAGGATCAAGTGATAAGCCCCCATTGCATATCTATCAAACAGTATGCTAGCAACTAAAATGGCGGTTCATTTGAAGAGGCACCCGTGCCCCAAATATGTTTCGGCTTTTTGTTAGGCCAACGATCAATAGTCATTATTACAGTGGCCAAAGTATTTTATTTCCGGTTCTGCTATTGTGTTTTATATTTTGTGTAATAAGAATATACTTAATAAACCAACACATTGTTATTGAACAGGTATCTTTTATTTACATCAATGGAAAAAGCATTGAACAAAAAAAAAATCATAATTTATTTAATATAGTAAAGCAAATCTGTATCAACCAAGTATTACGATACTTTATCGTATTGTTTGTCAGTTATCACGATACTATATCGTTTTGCGGATACTATATCGTATTGCTTGTCAAGTATCACGATACTTTATTGTATTGGCTGTTAGCTATCGCAATACTATATCGTATTGCCTGACAAGTATTGGGATACTTAATGGTATTGGCTGTTAGCTATCGCGATACTATATCGCGAAACTAGATTGTTTGGTATCATGATACTGTTTTGGGGATACCAAGCTCTATTACATAATCAAGTTAATGTCACTATTTTATGCTGACTCAAGCAAAAGTTCTCACTACTCTATCACTTATACAGGGGTGTGGATATAGGAAAACTGTGTAGGGTAAAGTCGGGTAACTTCGAACAACAGGTAAATTCTGACATCGACCTTTTTTATTTCATTTTTTTTATTGGAATAAAAAAATAAATTAACTAAGCAAACAGTGAAAATCCTGATCTAGATTTCCACTGTTTGCAAATGTACAGGTATATCCGAATTTACCTGATGTCCGAAGTTACCTGACTTTACCCTACTTGCCCAGGGACAAGTAAATGGCAGAAATGTACTTGTCCAATGAAAACGTTACTTGTCCCAAAGAACAGATAATGCACAAATATCTCAGCTTAGATCTTACTTCATTGATACCATTATATAAACTCTTTTATAAACCAGATTTAAACTCAACTGAAAACAGTGTGGATCCAGATCAGCGGGCTTATGAAAGTCAGCTGATCTGGATCCACACTGCTGTCCATACAGTATGCCATTGTGAGCTCATTATAATTAATAAAAGTATGAAATACAAAATTACATTAAATTTCTTTATACTTGTCCCAGGTCAAGTAAATAGAAGTTGGTATCTTAAGTTGGTAACTTGTCCTGAATTAAATGGGACCCATTCAGATAAGTAGGGCATAATATTTCCACAACCCTGACTTATGATCAGTTCTAACACATTCATGTTGATTATAAGTAATTAGTATATTATCATTGTTTTTGTCACATGAACAGTATTCATATGGAAGTGATATAACACTATATATTTAAATCGATAAACTACACGTACTTATCTAGTAGGGATTATGTAATGATGTTTATAACAAACTTGCGTACAACATGACAACGCCTGAGCATTTTAAAGTTATTTTAATGCTAAATGATCAATAGAATTAAACACTACTTTTCCTGTATTATTGAATTTATTAAACTTTCTGTGAAAAAGTGATAACATTCTGTGCAAGCCTTACATTTATCACTTATTTCAACTCTTTCAACAAATTGAATAATACATGACCATTCCTGTAAACTCTTTTATCCGTTACCTCTCATATTAATTGCATTGTTTCACGTTGCTTTTACCAGGTCGTGATGACGCTGCACTTTTTGAATGACGTCGCTAATGACGCTGAATCAACAAAAACTAAAAAATATGTCATAATCGCTAGTTTGAAGAGTGAAACAATGGGAAACTGATAAATAGAATACAAGGTTCGTGTTTTTATATAAAGTTTACCAGGCTAGGATTTGAAAAAGCTTGTTGAATCACCCGGCAATCCTCGCGATGTCAACAAGCATTCTCAAAGCCTTTCCTGGTAAACTTGATATCAAAAGACTCCCACCTTGTATTCTCTCTATATATATTGACTCACGTGAACTAACATGTATCTCACTGTTTAATGTCGATTCAGATTAGTAGTTCCCAATATATTTTAAATAACATAAAAAATCTTACTATTTTATGTTGACTCAAATGCATATCACAGGAATAATTCGCAAAGGTTTATGTTGACTAGTTGTCACTATTTTATGTTGACTAACATTAATTATTTTCAAAGTTTTATGTAGATTAGTAGCTATAATTCTCACTTTTTTATGCTGACTCACATGTTCCTGATGTTTTTTTTCTCAGAGCTAAATTTCTCACTAACTCATGTTGACTCACAGGAATAATTATCCTAGTTTTATGTTGACAAGTTTCTAGAATTGTCAATTTTTTATGGTTTTTTTTTCATGAGTCATTCTCAAAGTTTAATGTTGACAAGTTGCTTAAATTGTCAATAATTAATGTTTTTTTTTCTCATGAGTCATTCTCAAAGTTTTATGTTGAATCATAAAATAAATTGTCACTATTTTATGTTCTTACTAAGGAATAATGCCCTAAGTTTTATACTGATTCACATGAAGAAATAGAGGATCTTGCGTGAGTGCTCATGTTTTATTGATTCTATAAACGGGTTGAGTAAAAAGATAAATGCGAGGCTTGCAACGAGTTTAATAGATTCAATAGTACAGGAGCTCAAATATTGCATTCTATTTATCACATGACAATAAAAAAACTTAAAAATGCATTCTTTTTGTGAAAACGTCAAGATTTTCCCATCTTTTACGCAACGTTAGAATTGACGTCATTACATAACGTTAGTAAATCAACTTTATACCATTAGTGGTTTATCAATGTTATTGCATGGCGTTATATCACTATCAGACGCGACGGTATGTGATAACATTTTCAATGTTACCACACATACAATACGTTACCGATACACTATGCCAAGCACATACAAACGAACTGTGTACACATGTTTTAATTTTCTTTGTTGTTATTACCACTGCATCTATGTGAATGATCTGCAAGAGTTTTGGAGAACAATGCAGAATTTAGTACATAAAATAGCTGAAAGAATGGTGTCAAATATGTGAGCCGTGACATGTGTTTTCCAACAATGTGATATTTTGACAAGTGTAGACTCAGAAGAGCCTGTGCAGTCTCCTGTTAAGCTTAAAAACTCCAAGTGATGTTCTGTCAGTAGCTTAACACTCAAAGAATATTCAAGCGACTAGCAAAGGCTCTGATCAGACTGCGCGTATGCGCAGACTGATCTGAGGCTTTGCTGATCGCACATGCCACATTGTTGGAAATCACATGTCACGGCTCATATATTATGCTTTGTATGTTGCATATAATTACAGAGGGTATCATTCAAAACAATGGAGCTGCAGTTTCTTTATGACAAAAATATTTTCATTTTTTTTACTTTTGCTGGAAATGTTTAATGAAAATCAATTCCATCAATGGTGTTAAATTGTTCATATTAATTAAACAAGATACTAACCGAAAACACAAAAAGATCACCAAAAGACTATAAAGCTCTTCCCTCCAGTATTTGAAAAACAGGAAATGAGTAATTTAGGTCAATACATGTACATGTATGTTGGACCCTGAGAAAATGTCTTGAAACCACATTCTAATGCTACGCTTGACTCAGAGGTCAGCTAGCTAACAGCTATGTACGCTTAGTCAAACGCTAATGATACGTTTCAAAATTTATCAAAGTCTAACAAACTACAAATGCTACACTTGTTCAGGATGATACACAATGGGGCTAATTGGCAAGACAATGGGGCTAAAATAAAGATACGATCGGGCTAGGAAAAAAAGTATAAATGGGGCTGATTAACCCCATTGTATTGCGGCCCTTGTTTACCATACACAAATCATACATTTTCCAGGCGTAGCTTTAAGAGCGTCTCCATAGCTTTAACAACGCGCATAATTGTTTTGTTGGTGATATATAATAAATTTGGGCCACGGTATGTGCGATCAGCAAAGGCTCTGACAAGCCTGCGCATATGCGCAGTCTGATCAGAGCCTTTGCTAGTCGCCAGAATATTCTATGAATATTAAGCTACTGACCGAACATCACTTGGAGTTTCTAAGCTTAAAGGGAGGGTACACAGGCTCGTATGAGTCTACACTTCTCAAACTGCCACATTGTTGGAAATCACATGTCGCAGCTCAATTTATGTTGACTCTTTAATCTTTAATCGCATGTTGTTTACTCACGTGATAAATAAATCTTATTGATCTGCAGAACCAGTTTGTTCCTCTTTTAACTCGTGCATGCTTGGTAATTTTCTATGCTTTTGTTGTCGTCTGCTCACTATTTTCAAAATTAACTTTTTCAAAAAATTCGATCACGGTTTCTATCAGAGTGTTAAACGATTTGTATCCAAATCATTCTGTCGGTCCTGATCTCTGTTCAAACCGTTTGCAAAAATCATCAGCAGGCGACAAAATTTGCACTAAGCTGATAAAGAGATGCAAGAAATTCTACACTTTTACTTTATGCTGATTAACACATCTTGTCAATATACTGGTCCGGATCTTCTAGTAAATCATGAGCATGACCAGGAAATACCACAATCACAGCTCAGATATAAACATATGGTACCGCGAGGAAGAGGCACAGAACACAGACAGTAACACGGCATCAAGAACACAAGTAACGTAAAGCAACTAGGCCCCGCAGCTCAGATTATTTAATGAGTATGACCAGGAAATACCACAATCACAGACCACATATCAACCTGTGGTACCGCGAGGAATAGGCACAGAACACAGACAGTGTCACAACAGCAAGAACACAATTAAAGTATCATAACCAGGCCCCGCAGCTCAGATTATTTAATGAGTATGACCAGGAAATATCAACCACAGATCAAGGGAGCGCAGTGGCTCAGTGGTAAAGTGCTTGACTCGAGACCGAAGGGCCGCGGGTTCGAGCCTCACCAGCGTCACTGCGTTGTGGTCCTTGAGCAAGACACATTTATCCTAGCTTAGTACTGGTTCAACCCAGGAAGACCCGTCCAGCATAACTGAAAGATTGTTGAGTGGACGTAAAGAATCAAATCAAACAAACAAAAACAAAATCAACCACAGATCAGAGATCAACCTGTAGAACCGCGAGGAAGAGACACAAAACACAGACAGTAACACGGCATAAAGAACACAAGTATTAGGGTTGTTGTCAGTTACTAGCGAAAGTATGTGCACAAATTACTGGTTAACCGCTTGTTCAAGCCTGCCCAGGAAAAAAGTGTGATTAGGTGAACTGACCGTCCAGCAATGACCATAGCTGTTGACTTGGGACGTAAAGCAACAAAAACAAGCAAACAAACAAATAAAGAACACAAGTAAAGTAACGAAAACAGGCCCCGAAGCTCAGATTATTCAATAAGTATGACCAGGCAATACCACAATCAAAGATCACATATCAACCTGTGGTACCGCGAGGAAGAGGCACAGAACACAGACAGTAACAAGACAGCAAGAACACAAGCAAAGTAAAGAAACCAGACCCCGCAGCTCAGATTATTTAATGAGTATACACAGGAAATACCACAATCACAGATCAGAGATCAACCCGTTGTACCGCAAGGAAGAGGCACAGAACACAGACAGTTACACGACAAATTAAACACAATTAAAGTAAAGCAGCCAGGCCCCGCGGCTCAGATTATTTCATGAGTATGACCAGGAAATACCACAATCACAGACCACATATCAACCCGCGGTATCGCGAGGAAGAGGCACAGAACACAGACAGTAACAAGACAGCAAGAACACAAGTAAAGTAACACAACCAGGCCTCGCAGCTGAGATTATTTAATGAGTATGACCAGGCAATACCAAAATCACAGATAAGAGATCAACCTGTGATACCGTGAGGAAGAGGCACAGAACACAGACAGTAACAAGACAGCAAGACCACAATTGAAGTAACACAACCAGGCCTCGCAGCTGAGATTATTTAATGAGTATGACCAGGAAATACCACAATCACAGATCACATATCAACATGTGGTACCGTGAGGAAGAGGCACATAACACAGACAGTAACACGACAGCAAAAACACAATAAAAGTAAAGCAACCAGGCCCCGCAGCTCAGATTATTTAATGAGTATGACTAGGAAATACTACAATTACAGATCAAAGATCAACCCGTGGTACCGCGAGGAAGAGGCACAGAACACAGACAGTGTCACGACAGCAAAAACACAATTAAAGTAAAGCAACCAGGCCTTGCAGCTCAGATTATTTAATGAGTACTGACAGTAGCAAGTGCATTCAGGTTTCATATTTGAGCTAGTGCAAGAGATTTCCAACAATGTGGTATGTGCGACCAGCAAAGCCTCCGATCAGCCTGCGCATACGCGCAGTCTGATCAGAGCCTTTGCTAGTCGCTTCAGTGTTATATGAGTGTTAAGCTACTGACTGAACACCATTTGGAGTTTCTAAGCTTAAAAGTAGGCTGCAGAGGCTCGTCCGAGTCTACACTTGTCAAAATGTCAAACTATTAAAAATCTCATGCTGCGGCGTATTTTATTTTGCTGTGTTTGCTTTTATCACAAGAGAAGCCTATGAGTGGTCAGGTGCAGAACCTCCAAAACTTAAAACAATATATATCACTTAAAGCAGTTATTTTTTTCATCGACAGCAAAAGTAACTTGTTTGAGTGACAGTGTTTTTTTTTCATCTTCGTTTTCTCTACCTCTCGCAATTTTCATGGTCATGTGGGTAAATTTATCTGAAAGACCTGTTACATAGCTTAACTTTTCTGCACTAAAAATATGAACGCATCGTCTAGAAATTTGTACGCAAGGTCTTTGAAGATCAGAAAATACGCCACTTTTTAACTTGAATCTGTTATATTTTTGCGCTTGCAGTTTTGACCTTTGACTAAATTTATTCAGACATAACCTACATAAGTTACTTTCTGTAGCCTCACTTTGAAATCATTGTTGAAAAGCCACAATTCTAACTTCTTCAAGTGATATATATTTTATCTATTACTGGTTATGCATATGGCTGATCAAATAATTGGGGAAAAACTCAGATTTAATGGTCTGCTTAAAATTCGTTCCTTTGGACTTTCCCCAGGATATTGTAAACACAAGTCCATTGCGTTTTTCTGAATTTCATCGAGGAGATGGTGATATTATGACTAATGTGTTATCACTTGATTTAAAGGAAAACGCAGATCAAGAAATAAATGTGTCTGACAAGACAGGCTTTTGCACACAGACAAGTTTAGTGTAAACTTGATCAAAATCGGTTGAGAATTAAGAATGTTATGAATAAATGAATTTTTACATAACACTCTGTCGCAGCCGCCATTTTGAACATATAATGAGATGCTAATGATATGCATGAAAAGTTATTAAGATGAATACGATCTTTATTTTAGCATATAATCACAGAAATTCGTGTATAAATGACCCTTTATTGGTTAATTTGACATATACATAAAATAGAGCGAAAACCATTTTTCAAATCTTAATGGTTTCATTTTTGCATTCATAATTAGGAGGCTATGACGTCATAAACACACACATATGGCGGCTTCCATAAAAGAAATAATGGAAACTTCAAATGCATATAACTTCTTTATTTCTTAATAGATTTTGATAAAATTTGCAACAAACTGATTTGATAGACAATCCCTCCTTATACAGCTCATGAATTATATGGTGAGCGTTAGTTTAAACCCAACAAATCAAAGAGTGTTCGTGTCACAGAATGACGTACTCGTACTGCGTGTGAATATTGCGCTAGTTTTAAACAATCATGATGCTCGAGATGTTGATTTTATGTGCCCTAAGGGGTATGTTAAAAGTTGTAGTGGCAACCCTGTTAACCAGATGCAAGTATTGAGTGTATTTGTAGAAACCAAACGTTTCGATACCATTAGGGAAAAGTTAGGTAAATTCGGACGGGTGAATTCGGACAGTCGGCTAAATTCGGACAGCGACCTTCTTTGTTTCATATTTTGATTTTTTGAATAAAAATAAATTAACTAAGCAAACCGTGAAAATCCTGATGAGACGGCTCATAAGAAGCTGTCTCAACTGGATTTCCAGTGTTTGCAAATGTATGTCCGAATTTACCTGATGTCCGAAGTTACCCGACTTTACCCTATTATAGACATGTTTCTCTCTTTTACATGGCTTAGACCTGCAACAAGAGTATTAATGAAAACGACCAACCACCTATCGACTTGAAAGTGAAACAAAATAAAGTGCAATATTTGTCATGTATCGTTGATTTGTGCAATAATAACGATCAAACATCGTTTTTCAATGCATATTGCAATATCGTCTGCCAAAATCATAGTGGGATGAGGAACGTCAAACACCGTCTTTGATCCCTATATCGTTTACAGACGAATATGGGCCACGACATGAGATTACCAACAATGTAGTATGTGCGACCAGCAAAGCCTCAGATCAGCCTGCGCATACGCGCAGTCTGATCAGAGCCTTTGCTAGTCGCGTTGATATTCTATGGGTGTTTAGCTGCTGACTGAACATCATTTGGAGTTTCTAAGCTTAAAAGGAGACTGCACAGGCTCGTATGAGTCTACACATGTCAAAATACCACATTTTTTAAAATCACATGTCGCAGCTCATATACCCTACCGTCCACGTTTTTGTACTCTACTACTTTTCGAATTCTCGTTGAAAACGCATTGAAAACGCAGGTAATTCGCACTGTATTTTTCAACGCGAATTCCAAATAGCCAATCCCCGCTCGTCATTGATAATGCGTTGAACTGCAGTGAAACGTATTTAACTGTCAACCAATCGATCCAGCCGATTTATCAACGCGAATCAACGCTTATCACTGCTTAGCAACGCGGATCCGCATTGCAATGCATTGCTGCATAGTCATTCATTAGCGGAAGGATAAAAGACGTTTAAACAGATTTAATAGCAAAATAAAACATTAAGGTAAAAATAATATTGTTTTACCCAAGATGATATCTTTAGATTAGATTTACATATAAAAGAGTCAACATATTTCAATATCGATTTTTCTAAATATGCAATCTGATTGGTTAACGCACTACCATCTCATATGAATATTCATGATTTTGCCTTGCGTTAATACGAGTTGATTTGCGTTTTCAACGCACTTTAAATCGAACGTGCGTACAACGCATTGAATTGAATTCGCAGTACAAATACGTGGGCGTCAGTGTATCACATTATGAGGGATGCAGGTGTTACAATGGAAATCTACACATAAAAACGTAACAAACATGAAACGCTTTACAAATGAATCACTGTAACAAAAGTTAATTTTCCTTTTAATTTTTTTCTTCAACTGGTAAAACAATAGATCGTTTAAACTGCCCAGCTGATGCTCGGGATATCTGGTATTTGAAAACTTACTAGAGACCATATGAGCCACGACATGTGATTTCCAACAATGTGGCATTTTGACATGTGTAGACTCAGACAAGCATGTGCAGCCTCCTGTTAAGCTTAGAAATTCTAAATGCTGTTTGGTCAGTAGCTTAACAGTCATAGATTATTCAAGCGACAAGCAAAGGCTCTGATCAGACTGCGCGTATGCGCAGGCTGGTCTGAGCATTTCTTGGATGCACATATCACATTGTTGGAAATTTCATGTTGTGGCTCATATGTGCCAGAGACCGCTAATATGTGAGCCTTAATGAAAGCATGTTTTTTATACAATTATCGCGTCGTAATATTAAATCACCAGAAGCGTAGTGATATGTATTTTCTCCTACAAAGAAAATGGCCAATTATTCTTCTAAATATTTACTTCTTATTATTATTTCCTTATGTCTACAAATACATGTATAGGAATTTTACATGTTTTAAGTACTGACCTCTTCAACAAATACCAAATACATTCAAAAATGTAAGTGGGTTTGGTCAAGAAATACCACGGTACCGTGAGGAAAAGCCACAGACTTCTCAAGATAATCGGGGCTTAACTGTATTTTCTTGGCGCCAAAGCTTCATTGTATTTGGTTCAAATAGTTGTTATAAAACCAAGCAAATGGTGATATATAAAGGTTTTTGATTTGCCCATGCCTATCATTTAAACATGCTTTAAGAAATCTCTCCGCTCAAAAGGAAAAAATATTTGCCTTTAATATCTTAATTTCACAGTATGTCCCCCTTGACCCAGTAGTTTTATACTGTAAACTTATAAGACTCCATGGCGTCTATGTCACTATTATAAACAATGGTGCAACAGTGACTAGGTCTTGTCCTGCCAGTCAAGAGTGACAGTGGCGTTATACTTTGTTTACAATTGCTATGTAAAACACTAACGTGTACACTTCACTTGAGCTAACGCGATTCAATAGATCACTTGCGCATTAATCCTATCCTGCGGATATGATTAATACACAAGTGATCTATCGATTCTAAGTCCCTGATAACTTCGTAAACAAAACATAACACCACTGTCACTCTTAACTGGCAGGACAGTTGATATCAAAATGCTTTTTTCTTGATAAAGAGCTTTGGCGGAAATATTGAGTTAAAGCTGCATAGTCTGTAACTTTTGATCTTCTAAATTGAGAACATATGTTTCGACTTTTCAAGAACACAGTAAAAGAAAAAGAAAATTCAGGTATACAGTTTACCAATTTCGTAAATTATCAGTATCAGAACAACAGCATTTATGTTAAAATTAGCTGTCTATAATTATTGGAGGGACGCAAATAATTACCAACAAGAGAAAAAACACCTGTTTTTATAAGATAATTCACTTGTCCGCGCAGTTTCAGCTATAGTGAACAGATTTATTGTGAAAACATAACCTTAATTCTACTTTTACAAATGATTTAAAAAGAAAATATTTTTTTTTTTTTCGAAAAATGTTCATAGTTACAGAGTCTAGTCTCTTTAAGAATAACATAGTTGTGTTTTGGACGATCCAGGTATTTTAGGTAGTTAAAGCGCCTGACCTTGGTCCAAAGGCTGTGCGTTCAGGCAGCAGATTTGAAATTTACCCTGTCTTCCCCTGCAAGTTAGCCACAAACCTACATCGCGCCCTGTTGAAAATATGTCTTGTTAAGACAGAGTGTCCCCAAGTCAACACGTCTCGAGCTAGTTGATACAAAGAAAGTCGATAAAATATAACTTTTTGCTCTCTGTAAAGGCGGTATTCTTTAATATTCATATCGGGGCGTGGTTCTGCTATTTCATCTGCTAAACAAGGGAACTCGGATTCTATACTGACGTCAACTAAAAACGCCTCACTCATTATCACTGATTTCTTAACGATTATATATAAAAATGAACAGCCAAGTACTGCTTCTTTATGTAGAGGTTGGGCGATGTTCGAAATAGACTTCAACTTGATATGCAAGTGACGCGTTAGTCCGATGACGTCATACAGGCTCAACATACACATGACGGCATTGTGCATCGATCGCTTATGATTTCAATTTGAATTTGCACCCAGTTTGTGCCGTTAATGTTTTGCTATTCAATGAACAAATTTTGGATCATTTTTTCAAACAGTTGTGCTTGCGAGTAATAACTTTATAAAATTATGACGTCATATCAAAGACAAAATATAAGGTCATTACGAAACTTGCCAACATTCTCGTTTTGCTTTAAGTAATGGAATAATGATAAGAGTATACATTAGGTAATGTACACAGAATATGCCTACATAAAATTACGTTATTTAAGATGACCTGTAACGCCCACTGGCCAGTCGTTGGTCTACGTTAACGTCATCCAAAACGGCCGTCTGGAACACGTGCCAGATTGCGTTTCTTCCGCAATCGTCGCTGGTTAAAGACTTAAGACTTTTGCAAAGGATTCGTTACAATCTTTTCACCCACTTTGCAGAGTCATGACATTTAAGTTTTACTGAAATGCATGGCAAAAAGGTGGGTGGGGTAAGTTGTTTCGTTTAGCAGACGCATACAAACATTGTCTGAACATTATAAACACATTTTTGGTAAAATAGAGACTGCTTCACAATGGTAAAACACGTTTTATCCTGTCAACGGATCGTGTCTGGAAACAAAGCAAATGTGGTTGAAATCTTGTGTCGCACGAAATGGTGACCCCTGTCTGAAACCGAGGTCATTTTCTCAGCCTCAAATATTCTTTCAGCAATTTCGTTTTCATGAGATACGCTTGACTGATAAGATGTTATAATGCACTTAAATTCATAACTTTAGTCCAATCAGTCAAAGAGATATTCGCGTTTATTTTTAGATGAGGCGTTTTTTCTTGACGTCAGTATATTTATGATTTGGCGAAGAATTACTACGCAAACGTGCGTGCAGTTCATGAAATCCTAACCGCATATACACTGAACTCACATGTATTAACCCTTAAAGCGCATATCACGAAAAGTTACATGTTTTGTCGATCGATATTTGAAGCCTCTTAGACAAACAGTGTGGACTCAGATCAGAGTGCTCCTGTAGGAGCAGTCTGATCTTGGTCCATAATGTTTGCCTCTTTGCTTATGTTAAATAGACATTTTCAGTTGCAGTTATTTTGCTGACGTTTTAAGGAATATTGATGTTTCATCGTTGTAAACAAAATTGGCGAGTTTACCTTGATTTTGGGCGTGCAGGTAGTCTCAGTTTACAGTTATATATTGAACCTACCACAGTTTACTGCATATGCGCGTGGCAGTGAAAAGTCATGCTTTACCTGTTTATAAGAAACATAGAATTGCCTCAATACTATGCATCTTTGAAACTATAATAATAATGTGTTTTGCGTCTATACTAAGGTAATGGCGCAAGATGATACAGTTACTTTTGAATAAAATTTAGCTTTAACCTATGTCTAAGGTTGACCAGTCCTAATTACGCATTCATGAGGTGCCGCCTTTACAGTAACCAAAAAGTCAAGTAATAGTTATTATTTTGGAACATCCGGGCAGTTCAAGTGGTTAGAGCGCCATACCAATGTTCCAAAGACTGTGAGCTCAATAAGCAAAAATCTATCTGTCTCTCTGCCTATCTTTCGGTATGTCTGTCTGTCTGTCGGTCTGTCTGTCACAAATCTACTTGCTCTTTGGTTTAGAAAATGACAAAACTAATAACAATTTTATACATGCTTAGCGTAGACCAAGGTTTTTGAGAAAGCTTAAATTCGTTAAATGAGAAAGTGGTGCTCTTTTTGCCGGAAACAACCTCCTCCCCACCACCGCAAATTTTATCGCATTGGACCAGTGAGTGGGCGTAAAGTTCAATTACGCTTCTCGCTTGAACTTTTCCCCTAAATAGTTAAAGTATATAACTCACTTGGGCTTGAGCCTGGTCCCTCGCCCGCCAATAGCACAAACTCTTGTCTGCCTTATACCGGAGTCGTCTAGGGACCACCCGCAGCCCTTGTTATGCCCCTATTCAACACAGATCACAAAATCCCACGAATAATCAAGACTAGACAAAGATTCGTGGAGAATTGTAAAATTTTCAACCCATTCGGGATGTTCTACGATTGAGTTACGAAACAAGTAAGAAACAGTTACGAATATTCGCGGGATTTGGCTGGATTCGGCCTGAGTCGCTACGATACTGTGTCGATTTCACTACGACGTGCAATAACCTATTTGGAAATACTACAACAAGTATACTGAGAATCGATCACGAATTAGTTAAGAATACGCCGAATGCAGCACGAATTGGGCACGAAAGATTACAGAAATCCGCGACAATTCGCGAGATTTTCTCTCACGATAGTTATAAAAAGGCCCATGCATGCTTCGGGGGCATCAGTTCCAAAATGAATGTTCCTCGTATAGCAGCTGTAGAATTGATCCTGCAACTTGAGTGTCGAAAACAGCTACTTAGAAGAAAACATTTACGTTAAAGTCGTCGAGAGGCCCTTGCACTGACTCTTTGACTTGGAAAAATATGGTAGTTTGCCATTTGCGAAATCACCAGCCAGTAGTTACTGACTGATTGAATCTGCCAAATCTGTTTCTACTTCTAGGACTGGCTCACATGCGCGTGACGGGGTACATGTAGTTACTCTAAGGGAAATATCCCTTGGTTTTATTGCTTGTATTAATCTCCCAGTTCCCTACGAATGAGTTATACCCCTATTCCACACAGGCCCCGAATCGCACGAATTGTCACGAATTGACAAATATTTGGATTCGTGGCTGAATCGTACTCAGTTCAGGAAGATCTTAACTGATTCGCACGGTCCGTAGTCAGTTCTTGCAATTCGTAGGTCTATCGGGAATTCGGCTCAAAAGTTTTGAAATGTTCAAAACTTTGGCCACGAATTCCCCAATTCGAAAAATCGTGCGTGATTCGTACCAAATTCCTAATACCCCTATTCCACACAGGCCACGAATCGCCCGAATTGCCACAAATTGACTTTTTATTGATTCGGGGGGATTCGTGAGGTTTCATTAAAAAAAATTCTCCAATCGTGATGGTGTACGAGTCAGTCCCGATTCAGATAGGATTTCGTCACGAATATTCGGGAGAATCAGCTCAATTCGGCTGGAATCGCACAAGAATTCATTACGAATAGCAAAATAACATCAGAGCATGCTGCACGAAAGTTAAGGAATCAATTACGAATCAGATAAGAATATGCCGAATGCAGCACGAATTGGGCACGAATTAACAGAAATCCGCGACGAATCGCCACGATTCGCGAGATTTTCTCTCACAATAGTTATAAAAAAAGGCCCATCTATGCTTCGGAGGCATCAGTTCCAAAATGAATGTTCCTCGTAAAGCAGCAGTATTGATCCTGCAACTTGAGTGTTGAAAACGGCTTCTTATATAGCTAGAAGAAAACAACTACGTTAAAGTCGAGAGGCCCCTCCCCAGACTCTTTGACTTGGAAAAATATGGCAGTTCGCCATTGGCAAAATCACCAGCCAGGAGCTACTGACTGATCCTGATTGTGCTCCAGAATCTGCCAAATCTGTTTCAACTGCTAGGACTGCTTACATGCGCGAGACGGGGTAATTAACCTTAGGGAAAATCCTTCTACTATCTCTTCCTTGGTTTTATTGTTCGGCTTAATCTCCCGATTCCCCACGAATGAGCTAAGAGTAGCTACGAATGTCATAAACAATGCAAAAACGCCCCCGAATTGATTACGATTCAGTTACGATATCCAAGAATGCCTTAGGAATTTGGTACGAATCACGCACGATTTTTCGAATCGGGGAATTCGTGGCCAAAGTTTTGAACAGTTCAAAACTTTTGAGCCGAATTCCCGATAGACCTACGAATTGCAAGAACTCACTACGGACTGTGCGAATCAGTTAAGACATTCACGAACTGGGTACGATTCCGCCACGAATCCAAATATTTGTCAATTCGTGTCAATTCATGGGATTCGGGGCCTGTGTGGAATAGGGGTATAAGGCATTCTTGGACATCGTAACTGAATCGTAATCGATTCGGAGGCGTTTTTGGGCGTTCGTAGCTATTCTTAGCTCATTCGTGGGGAATCAGGAGATTAAGCCAAGCAATAAAACCAAGAAAGAGATAGTAGAGGGATTTTCCCTAAGATTTAATACCCCGTCACGCGCATGTGAGCCAGTCCTAGAAGTTGAAACAGATTTGGCAGATTCTGTAGCACAATCAGGATCAGTCAGTAACTCCTGGCTGGTGATTTTGCCAATGGCGAACTGCCATATTTTTCCAAGTCAAAGGGTCAGGGCCAGGACCTCTCGACTTTAAGGTAATTGTTTTCTTCTAGCTATATAAGTAGCTTTTTTCAACTCTTAAGTTGCAGGATCAATTCTACAGCTGCTTTACGAGGAACATTCATTTTGGAACTGATGCCCCCAAAGCATGTATGGGCATTTTTTATAACTATCGCGAGAGAAAATCTCGCGAATCGTGGCGAATCGTCGCTGATTTCTGTTAATTCGTGCCCAATTCGTGCTGCATTCGGCATATTCTTAACTGATTCGTAATTGATTCCTTAACTTTCGTGCAGCATGTTCTAATGTTATTTTGCTAATCGTAATGAATTCTTGCGCGATCCCAGCCAAATGGAGCCGATTCCCCCGAATATTCGTAACGACATCGTATATGAATCGGGACTGATTCGTAGAACATCAGGATTGGAGAAAAATAATTAAAGAAACCTCACGAATCCCCCCGAATCAATAAAAATCAATTCGTGGCAATTCGCGCGATTCGTGGCCTGTGTGGAATAGGGGTATTAAGAGTAGCTACGAATGCCTAAGAACGCTTCCGAACCGATTACGATTCAGTTACGATGTCCAAGAATGCATCAGGAATTTGCCACGAATCAAGCACGATTTTTCGACTGGGGAATTCGTGGCCAAAATTTTGAACAGTTCAAAACTTTTGAGCCGAATTACCGATAGACCTATGAATTGCAAGAACTGACTACGGACTGTGCGATTCAGTTAAGATCTTCACAAACTGAGTACGCTTCAGCCATGAATCCTAATATGTGTCAATTCTTTGCAATTCGTGGGATTCGGGGCCTGTGTGGAGTAGGGGATTAATACCATCAAAGTTAAAAGCCTATCAACTAGTTTTCAGAGCTTAATTTAACAAAGAATAAACTTATCTGTACAATTTCAATATCTGAATTCAACCTAACCAAAAATTCAAGGGTGTGTGTAAGAGTTTGCTTCTATTTTAGTCTATACTTCTTTCCCCTTAATTTGATATGCAGCATGACCACATTCACTTTTTTTATTTTTTTAATCCAACCCACAGGTTAAGGGTGTGTGTAAGGACAGAATATGTGCTCGCATATTGCTCTATGCCCCATTCCTTTAATATGATATGCAACATAACTTCTTTCAGAAAAAAAAATGTTTTGACCTTTAAGCTTACCCCAGGGGTCGAGGGTGTGTGTAAGGACAGACTATATGCTTGCATGGTGCTCTATGCTCCATTCCCTTCTAATTTGATATGCACCATGACTACTTTCAGAAAAAAACAACAACAGGTTTTGACCTTTGACCCCATCCCAGGGGTAGAGGGTATGTAAGGACAGAATATGTGCTTGCATGTTGCTGCATTCGAGATTTAATTTTATTTGATATGCAACATGACCTTAATCTGAAACACTCTGTGGGTATAATAGTTGCTACCATGTATCTGCATGGCTATAATCTGAAAAAATTGAATTTTGAATTTTTGACCCCACCCCCAGGGTCGGGGGGGGGGGGGTGGCTGTTTGCAAAATTTCAGCTGCATTCGTGATTCAATATATATGCAACATGACCATATTCATCAAAAGTTGAATTTTGACTTTTTGACCCCATCCTCGGGATCGGGGGGGGGGGGGGGGTGGAGTGCTGTCAAAATATTTGCTACCATGTTGATGCGTTCGTGATTCCATTTAAATTGATGTGCAACTTGAACATGTTATGAAAAATTGAATTTTGACATTTTGACCCCACCCCAGGATCGGATAAAGGGGTAGGGGTCTGCGGGCAAACTATTTGCTACCATGCTACCATGTTGCTGCATGCGTCATTCTCTTTAATTTGACATGAAATATGACCATATTCTGAAAATGATGAATTTTGGCCTCTTCCCCACCCCCTTAGTCCGCCTAGGGGGTCGAACCCAGGCCTTCGATTACTAAAAGCGTTTAATATGTTTCATATTTATTGTACCTCTGTCTGCATGCGACATTTCAAAAAAAATATTCACAAATGACTGAGTCAGAATATTTGTCCTTTGACCCCACCTAAGGAGTCTGGGGGATGGGGAAAAATTTTAATCACTGTCATGCTTATCGAGAGGCAATATGAAATCATGGCCAAATAGAGTGAGACGTTGTCAGATATAATGTGCAGTTTATTCCACAAAAAGCCAATACAGCTTATGCATTAGCCTAAACCTAGGTAAAGAATGAACTATAACTCAGACAAAGGTTTGCTAATGACCTCCAAAAATAGTAAGTGAGTATGATCAGGAAATACCACAATCACAAACTGCAGACAACCCCATGGCACCGCGAGGAAGAACCGCTCAACCATCACGAGACACCAGGAAGACAAATTAAGCAAAGCAACCAGCTCTCTCTTCCCCATCAAGATGATTGCAATACTAGAATGGACATAAAGTAACGTACAACAAAACATAGAACAGTTACAGACTCCCACAATGGGAGTAACAATTAACAAAAAGTCAACAACAAAAGAACCACCGCCTTAGAACGGACAGCAGCTTAAGCCACCGGGGGGGCTTAAATGCAGTTTACTGGTACCAAATCTTTGCCCCAGATTCTGCTGTTGTTGAAGTACAGGAAATGTTCAGCTCGCATGGAGGCCATCTAACTAATGCAATGTATCATCATGGAGAAACACTCTAATCAAATTAACACACCATGATGAAACAAAGAAAATGGCTCATGACTCACATATAGTCAGAGCTAAAGAAAACCTCAAGTTGAGCCACAGTGAGTCCAGCTACAGATAAGCATCAGGCCCTAACCCACCGATTAAAGCTTTACGTCAGAGCCGTCATAGAGTCTGAGGCCTGACCCACCGTCGTGCAATTAAAGAGGAAACCATAGCTATAAACCGTGATTGGGTTTTAAACTAGGCATGCAGATTGTGGCACGATATCCAAGTTATATCCAACCATTATATAACGTTTTACTATCTTTTTGAATTAATCACTAAAATTAGGTTTTCCAACAATTCGTTTGAATTTATAAACTAAGTCACCATAAAATATAGGTTCTGATATGCCTTGTTGCAGAAGAGTTTTTAACCCAATGTTGTATTTATCAATTAACTCTGAGTGTCCAATGTCGAGCTTGACCTGTATTTTATATTATTATACCTCACATAGAATTCCTATGTAAAACCTCCATAGGCCTGCAGGTGCTAATTTCGACTATCACCCTGCGATAATTTCGACTATCACATGCGCGCCGCAGATGCGCGTACGGTTCGTTTACTCAAGGAGACGCTAACTTACTATGACGGATAGTACATGTATGAGCCATGGCGTGATCACTTAAAACTCCCAATAACTTCGTTATTTGTGGACAGAAACATAAAGTGTGGGTACTCGTTTTCTTAGTTAGAACGAGCGGAACACTTTGAAACCAAAATTGAGCAGATCAGGCGAAATTTTCTGTTTTGCAACAAAACCGCATCATCTACAGCAACTCGATTTAGCCTACAATGTTGATTTCCGCGACGCTGCAAGCCAAGTAGCCTTAAGTGTTTAAAGTCATCAGCGATTATTAGGCACGATTTGTTTACGATCACGACCAGCTTGAGGACTCAAACTATTTACAAACACAATCCTTTTGTGAAAGATATTATTTCAATCATTCGTACATTTTTACACATTGCGTTGTCTTTGAAACTTCTCTCACCATGGTTAGAAATAAAAGGAATAATGTTCGGCATAATAAAATAAATATAACATTCTTGAGAGGGTGCTAGTCGAAAATATCATCCCTCGAAATATGATTATCAACCTTGGCTGCGCCTCGGTTGATAATCACATTCCTCGGGATGATATTTTCGACTAGCACCCTCTCAAGAATGTTATATTTATATAATGCTTTACCCTTCTATGAGGAAGTCTGACTAGCACTACTACTTATCTGATTCATACTGACCGTATCGAACACTATATAACAAAAACATCGCCATTACTTGAATTGCCGTCATGAGTTTGAGATCGCCATGGTGAACAGCTATCCCTGCTCCATATGGCAAGTTGAAATATTCATCAACACACATAAAGATAACTGCAGTATCATGTTCTCTGAAATCAGTGGTGTCGTTAAAAGTAACCATAGAGTCGTCTTTAGATGACAGTCGGTAAGAGACTGTATCACATTTTCTGTAATCTCTACCTGAGGACATGTAATGATATCTCGTAGGTCCACATAGATCCGGATGCAAGGTCTGTGTATACGATCTATTAGTGAAAAGCCTGTCGAGTCACTTTTGATTTCATAGGCGTGCACCTCTTCATCTGTAAGTAAACGTATTACTTGACTTTTCGCTTACTGTAAAGGCGGCAACTTTAATATTCATATCTGGGCGTGTTTCGACTATTTCATCTGCTAAGGATGGGAAATCAGGCTTTATTTATAATTTGGTAAAGCTTTAATAAGCTTTTTGTGCCGCAAACGTGCGTGCATTTTATGAAAATCCTAACCGTATACGCACTGAACTCACATTTATTAACCCTTAAAGCGCATAATCACAAAATGTTCGTTTTTTTTGTGGTCCACAAAAATATTGGAAGCCTAATAGACAAACAGTGTGGACCCAGATCAGACTGCTCCTGTAGGAGCAGTCTGATCAGGGTCCACAATGTTTGCCTCTATGCTTATGTTAAATAGACATTTTCATCTGCAGTTATTTTGCTGGCGTTTTAAGAACTAAATAATGTGCTTTAAGTCTATACTTAGATAATGGCACAAGATGATACAGTTATTTTTTGAATATAACCACGCCTCATTTTCAGCTTTTACCTATGTCTAAGGTTGACCAGTCCTAATTACGCATTCATGAGGCGCCGCCTTTACAGTAAGCGAAAAGTCAAAGAATACTTGTAAGTCAATAACAGCAATTTGTTTGTCAACTGGCTCTAAGAGATCGACCTGTAATGTTTCTAATGGGCACATATCGGCAGTTCCTATTTCAAGTTTCAAGATGAAATGGTCGTGTTCTTGTGTCCCGTTGGATGACATCATGTGTAATTCTAATGTACAAATCGAACACTTTTTATTGTACCTAAGACTTTTGTTCAGAAAGTGTGTTAAAACTTCTGTTCCTATTTGAGTGCCATTTAAGGTCCTGTTGTTTATGTGTATGCCTGTATCCTCCCATTGTACTCTGAGATTATAGTATGCAGTCAAGGTCAGATGAGACTTTGGCAGCAAAAAGCTTTTACACTCGCCTTTGTATGGGGCCTTTCCCAAAGGGCATCGCAGTTTCAAGCATTGGTTCTGTAAGTAGATCAACAAAAGATGTTTAAAATTTGGGGTACGTGCATTAAGGAGCTAATTTGCCCCCCTTTAGAGCCAAAAACTGAAAATTGACGTCACTCTTTCATGCCCATAATGGCACAATAGAAGCATCAATGCAGTGATATAACGGCGCGTGAACTGTAAAATTTTAAAGCAAATTTTTCCCAGAGGTTGCTGTAACATCACATAAGTGCGAACACATGCCAACGGACACCACACCCAACACCAACAATCTTTTAGTCTTGGCAATTCCTAAATAATGCTTTTCGACATGTGAAGGTAAAAAATAGCTATCTCTATCTCTCTATCTCTCTTTTAAGGAATATAACAATCCACCATGAGTGTCCATGTAGGATAGAGATATCTCACCCGAGGGGTCGGAAGTTTAACCAGGGACGAGGCTTGCCGAGTCCCTGGTTAAATTCCGACCCCGAGGGTGAGATTTCTCTATCCTACATGGACAGGCTCATGATGGATAGTTTTTCTCCCACTTCTCAAAGGTTTTTTGTCAGAACATAAAAACTAAAAAAAATATGAAAATTTAAACTTTTTACTCGTTAGATTTACAATATTTCTGAGTTTACGAGTGTTTTTATCAGGCATTAAAATGGGTGTAAACATAGTTTGCACCTTGTTATTGCCAGGAAAACACCCTTGGAGCATTAGTTAAGTTGCAATATGCAAAATAAATTCCTGCTTGGCCCCCTGTGCCATTAGCGTAACATTGCCGTTTTCGGCACGCGGTGCACGTTCGGTGACGTCATTAACGTTATATGACGTCAGTAAGCAACGCTTAACCTTGCTTGGTGCCTTTGGGTTACCTAGGCACAATATATTGGTCCTTTAAGTATCCTTTTTCGGGATAAAAGGATATTTAACTCTGCCCATGTAAGAAAGCAGTCACGTGGTCATGTAAGATAGAAATTTCTTACATGAGCTGACAGCCTATCTTACATGGGCAAAGGTGGGAGAAATATACGTTTCTTCGTGATCATCAGCTCCATTACACCAGATTTTCCCATCTTGTATATTTCTCATAAAGCCCTCCCAATATCAATGAGGGACCACCTCCTTAGCCTTCTTTTTTAAAACCTTGCGGTGGCATATATACTTTCTTCATTCTATTGATATTGCACTTTGTCATGGCTGACTCTGAGGATAGATGTGACACAAAGTTTATAAAAAATGAGCCGTGACATGTGATGTCCAACAATGTGGCATTTTGACAAGTGTAGACTCGGATGAGCCTGTGCAGCCTCCTTGTAATCGTAGAAACTCTAAATGATGTTCAGTCAGTAACTGAGCACTCATAGAATATTCAAGCGACTAGTAAAGGCTCTGATCAGACTGCGCATATGCGCAGGCTGATCTGAGGCTTTGCTGGTCGCACATACCACATTGTTGGAAATCTCATGCCACGGCTCAAATAAACATACGATACAAGTAGCCCAAAAAGTAACGATCGCTCACCTGTGAGACAGCAAGACATGAAAAACATTTCAAATAGTTTTCACGTGAATAATTGTACACACCATTTTCTCCATTGTTATAATGCCCTTGAGGTCTGCAGGATTTATGTAAGGTACCACTAAACATTGCAACATACTACTTACACAGACTTTATGGTTTCAGAGAAGAAGATTTCTTCATATAAGCCTTTGGCAGGTAGTGATGCCCCCTTGGCGTGGCCAATTTAGACCCCAGGGGCATGGTTGGTCGAATTTATAAAGAGAATTATTAAACATTTCTACCTACAAAAATAAATGCTTTGGGCGACATGGTTTCAGAGAAGAATATCTTTCTTTTATGTTTTTGTTCTTATAAGTATATAGGAGCTAATAACCAATGGGGTGTAGCCAATTTCGACCCCAAGGGGTATGATTGGCAGGATTTATGTACGGTACCACTTAACATTGCAACATACTTAATATACAGGCTTTGGTCCTTTTGGTTTCAGAGAAGAAGATTGTTCTGGCTCGTATTGTTGGTATTTTAGCCATGAGCCCTCTTCATTGTTTCATCATAGTGTTTTGTTGATTAAAGTGTTTCTATGGTGATGCATTGACGGGGTAAGTGAACATTTAGGCGAACCGAACATTAATTGTTTCTTGTACTAAGGATTACACTTAAATCGGACGAAGGTTTGCGCGCAGTGGAGGATGTCCTTTAGCCCCCCAGTAGCTTGCTAGCTACTGGCCATTCTAAGGCGGTGGTTTTGGTGTAATTCTTACAAAATGTTTTTGGAGTGGGTGTTTTATGTCATATTTTGTATTTTGTTGTTGTTTATTTATATGTAAGCTAAAGTGGACCACTAACCTCGGTTGGGGAAGAGAAAGCTAATTTGTCTGCTGTTGTTTCCTTGTAATTATGTGGTTTCTGTTCGGAGAGGTTTCCTCTTCCTCTGGGCGCTTGGGATGTGCTACGTTATTTTATTGTGGCACTCCCTGAACCTTCCATATAATTACTTTTCATATCATAAGCCTTTGGCAGATAATAATGCAACCCCTGGTCATGGCAAATTTGGACCCCTGGAGCAGTGTTAGCAGGATTTATAGAGGGGATTACTAAACATTGTTACACGCAAAATATAATTTGTGTGCCTCACGGTTTCAGAGAAACCGACTTTTTTATGATTTATGGGAGCTACATGTTGCCATGGAAGCCACGTTTTGATACAATCTGCTTTAAACGTTATGCAGTCAGTCACAGTTTCACATACATTGTGATCAAGGTTGGCCCACTGGCTTTAGAGATATTCTTCTTAGAACATATTGACACAAAGACACACGCACGCATAGATACACGGACGCCGGCTCGAGTCCCATCCTGTAAGCTCACAATCTCGATCTCTGATCTGGAGGTTATAAAACTTGTTATATGCTCAACTCAGCTGAGCACGACTTTAATCTTGCTCATAAATGTTAAATGCCAACATTTTAACATTTATTAGCACGATAAATACAACATCTGAGAGACTTAAAGCAAGAAAGTTATTCTTTGTCGGTATTTTAGTTTTTACATTTTTATAAGTAGTTGAAATTTCGTGCTCAGTTGAGTTTAGCATGGACAAAGTTTTATAACCTCCGGGCCTGGTCGTTTTGTGTGGCGTGGGAGGTTTGCTGGAGATTATGTGCGGAGAATATATACACACCGATCGGATGTCAAATATGGAATCTACGTCACATCGTAAGCGGTCAGTGTCAGCCTCATCAAGATTTCTAAAATCCAGGAGAAAGCCATAGCTGGTTTCTGTCCGTGTTCCAAAGAAATTGGCGATACTAAAACACGTTTCTGGTTCCCACAAAGGATCTACACATAGTTGACAGAAAACATTTCTGAAAACAAACCTCCTTTCGGACGCTTGTACAGGTAAATTATACATATTGCAAGCGTCTACTAAAGTCACGTTTGTCGTCTTTTTCTCACAATTTGATTGGCCAAATTCAATACAGCGGAACTTCCAAGTGACGTTTGCTAGGTAATCTGGCATCACGTTGATGATAATGCACGCAGGGTCGGTCACCAACAGATTTGCAAATGAGTTAATGTTGGATGGAAATGTATGTATACACTTAGTTTTGATATTCCATGATTCAAACTTATCAACTCCATGGCAATTGGCGCAGTAGCGATTTCGAAATATCTTGCCAGTAGTAGTATCAGACACCCATATGTAATCACTAAGTTCCATTCGGTTTTCGCCTCTGCATTTCTGAGCTAGAGCTAGGTTTCGTTCATTTTCCGGGCATTTATCTACAACTCGATATAACAGGGGTTTGTCAAGATTTATATCCCCAGGCTTAACTTCATCTTCCCTGCAATCTAGCGGAGATGCGTGTATGTGGCTGGTGTCTTTATCTGGGCAGCAGTTTTCTAATTCAACACAATCATCATCGCATGAACAGGGGAGACAACAAGGCCCTTGGTCGTTATCTATGAAATCAGGTTGTCTTGTAGCATTTCTATGACAGAAGTTCATATATGGACAGTAGGACTGCAATGTACGGTTAGCGAATGCTTGTGCATCGGCTGTTCTATCAGCCTCGGTTTGGATCATGGAAAGAAAGACTACTACAAAACCGCCAAAACACATCTGTAATGATAAAAATGCCTTTTTTACTTCTGAACAACCTAAACGATATAAATTGTGGTCATGTCAGAAAATGTGTGATGCGCTCCATTATCTTTTGGACAATATATTTATAAGATTTGGCTCAAAAGTATATAGACAAATTGTCGGTATTCCAATGGGTACTAATTGTGCTCCTCTTGTTGCAGATTTGTTTTTGTTTTGTTATGAGAGAGACTTTATGTTATCTCTGTCAGACAATAATCAATCTGATGTTATTGAAGCTTTTAACTCTACCTCCAGATATTTAGATGACTTACTTAATATTGATAATCCTTATTTTGAACAAATGGTAGGTCAGATATATCCCACTGAACTTCAGTTAAATAAGGCGAATTCTTCTGATACTGAAGCTCCGTTTTTGGACTTGAACTTGTCAATAACAAATGGCATAGTTTCTTCTAAAATTTATGATAAACGGGATGATTTTAATTTTAAAATAGTAAATTTCCCATTTCTTGATGGAGATGTTCCTCGCTCTCCTTCCTATGGTGTATATATTTTTCAGCTTATTCGTTTTGCTAGAGTATGTTCTAATGTTGATGACTTCAACAACAGAAACTTATTTTTAACTGCTAAATTATTAAAACAAGGTTATAGATATCATAAAATTCGAAAAGCATTTTCTAAATTCTACCACAGACACTCAGAGTTAATTGTTAAATACAACATTGGGTTAAAAACTCTTCTGCAACGAGGCATATCAGAACCTATATTTTATGGTGATTTAGTCTATAAATTCAAACGAATTGTTGGAAAACCTAATTTTAGTGATCAATTCAAAAAGATAGTTAAACGTTATATAAGGGTTGGATATAACTTGGATATCATGCGACAATCTGCATGCCTAGTTGTAAACCCAATCACGGTTTATAGCTATGGTTTCCTCTTTAATTGCACGACGGTGGGTCGGGCCTCAGACTCTATGACGGCTCTGACGTAAAGCTTTAATCGGTGGGTTGGTGCCTGATGCTTATCTGTAGCTGGACCCACCGTGGCTCAACTTGAGGTTTTTATAGCTCTGACTATCTGTTTCATCATGGTGTAGTAATTTGATTAGAGTGTTTTTCCATGATGATACATTGCATTAGTTAGATGGCCTCCATGCGAGCTGAACATTTTCTTTGTACTTCAACAACAGCAGAATCTAGGGCGAAGATTTGGTACCAGTAAAATGCATTTAAGCCCCCCGGTGGCTTAGGCTGCTGTCCGTTCTAAGGCGGTGGTTCTGTTGTTGTTGACTTTCTGTTTATTGTTTCTCCCATTGTGGGAGTCTGTAATTGTTCTATGTTTTGTTGTACGTTACTTTATGTCCATTTTAGTATTGCAATCATCTTGATGGGGAAGAGAGAGCTGGTTGCTTTGCTTAATTTGTCTTCCTGGTGTCTCGTGATGGTTGAGCGGCTCTTCCTCACGGTGCCACGGGGTTGTTTGCAGTTTGTGATTGTGGTATTTCCTGATCATACTCATTTACTATTTTTAAAACACAGCTCCTCTGAAACGAACTATGAAATATATATTAATAGACTTTTCCCTTACTGTATAGGCGTCAACTTTAATATTCATACATGGGCGTGGTTCGACTATTTCATCTGCTAAGGAAGGGAAATCAGGTTTTATCTATACTTTGGTAAAGAGTAAATGAGCTTTTTGGGCCGCACAAACGTGCGTGCATTTAATGAAAATCCTAACCGTATACATACTGAACTCACATTTATTAACCCTTAAAGCGCATAATCACAAAATGTACGTTTTGTCGTCCACTAAAATATTTGAAGACTCATAGACAAACAGTGTGGACCCAGATCAGACTGTTCCCATAGGAGCAGTCTGATCTGGGTCCACAATGTTGGCCTCTATGCTTATGTTAAATATACATTTTCAGATGCAGTTATGTTGCTGGCGTTTTAAGGACTAAATGATGTGTTGAGGTAATGATGCAAGATTATACCGTTACTTTTGAATACGTTCAGCTTTTACCCATGTCTAAGGTAGACCAGTCCTAATTACGCATTCATATGGTTCCGCCTTTATAGTACCCAAAAAGTCATATAATACAAAGTAAATGTATCACTCCTCACTGAAATGTGTAACCTGTGCAACACTGTACATGTGATGATTATATTTAGTTGTTACACTCACAGTAAAAGTACAAAATGATATTTACATTTCCAAAGCAAGCCTTTAATGAATCGCGATCGTACGGCATTGGCGAACTTCGAATCGAACTATAGTCCCTACTATAGTAACTAAAGTTAAAACCCAATCACGGCTTATAGCTATGGTTTCCTCTTTAATTGCTCGACGGTGGGTCAGGCCTCAGACTCTATGACGGCTCTGACGTAAAGCTCTAATCGGTGGGTTGGTGCCTGATGCTTATCTGTAGCTGGACCCACCGTGGCTCAACTTGAGGTTTTCTTTAGCTCTGACTTTTTGTGAGTCATGAGCCCTTTTTTGTTTCATCATGGTGTGTTAATTTGATTAGAGTGTTTCTCCATGATGATACATTGCATTAGTTAGATGGCCTCCATGCGAGCTGAACATTTCTTGTACTTCAACAACAGCAGAATCTAGGGGGAAGATTTGGTACCAGTAAAATGCATTTAAGCCCCCCGGTGGCTTAGGCTGCTGTCCGTTCTAAGGCGGTGGTTCTGTTGTTTTTGACTTTTTGTTTATTGTTACTCCTATTGTGGGAGTCTGTAATTGTTCTATGTTTTGTTGTATGTTACTTTATGTCCATTCTAGTATTGCAATCATCTTGATGGGGAAGAGAGAGCTGGTTGCTTTGCTTAATTTGTCTTCCTGGTGTCTCGTGATGGTTGAGCGGCTCTTCCTCGCGGTGCCAGAGGGTTGTCTGCGGTTTGTGATTGTGGTATTTCCTGATCATACTCATTAATATTTATAATTCGAACACCTATAGTCGCTAC
The DNA here is from genome assembly GCA_964019695.1 of Loripinus fragilis. NCBI lineage: Eukaryota > Metazoa > Mollusca > Bivalvia > Lucinida > Lucinidae > Loripinus > Loripinus fragilis. The sequence continues at coordinate 68,610,551 of OZ026530.1, forward strand.
TAGGGTGACGTCACGAACCTACTAGAGACCAAAGGCGGGTCGGAGCACCGTTACTCTAATAGATAGACTGGTTCCCTACTCTAGACATATCTAGCACGATGGTTTCAAGATCTAGCACGATGGGCTCAAGATCGGTCAGTAGCCTCAAAATGATATGTTCTTGTAAAATAAACCTAGCTGAGCATAATTTTTGGTCCAACTTACAAGAGGTGTTTCATGTTTACTTGAACAAATTTGAAAATGCCGTTACTCATTCATTTCTCGTTATATTGGGTAGTAATGGATTTCCATGGGTTAGTCTGATCTCCAGAAATACGCAGTCATCGAGAAAATAGTTCTTTATTTTTATTTTCTGGTTTGAAACAGTCTCTGAAGATGTGTAGTCAAATTTTAAGCGTTTAAAAATGCTGTCTGAAACGAAATATACTATATCTTTCTCGAACAATTTCTCTAAAAGATATGAAGTTTTTCTCTTATTGTACATAGATAATCAAAGTATGTTCTATTAGAAATAAAGGATTTCAGTTGGATATTTACTTTTTGGAAGCGACTTGAACATAAAATTTTTGGGTTTACAGTTTCCATAGCAACACTAAATTGTATGCAAAACTCTCAAATGCAATATTTGATGATCAGTTTTATCGGTAATAGATACTTGAAATATCCAAGAAATTGAGTCGGCTGTGAGTTTTGAGAATTTGCTTTTCAAACTTCTTCCAAGACACATTTTATACATGAGATACCCATTTGGGCATTTGTATAGAAGAACTCATTAAGCCCAGTTTCCAAGCAAAAACAGGCACACATAGGTTGTTTCTCATTTTAATAATAGACTGAGTGTGCCTCTAAACTTAAAAGAAAATTTCACACTTAAATACGTATTTTCTTAGAAGATACACCCGTTTTAGCTCTTAAAATCAGTTAAAAGGGGTGGGATGTATTTAGGGCCCCCGTGTTATGTCTATGCTTTAAATTGCCATCTTGTCTATTTGGCAATACCAGGGACACGTTCGTTATGCATGAAAAAGCAAAATTTGTTTGTTTTATTTTTATGCAACCGCAAAAAGTGATCAAAAGTGAAATTCAAATCTGTTCAAATAAACATAAAACACGTCTCGTATTCGTAATTGATTATTAGAAAGCGCTTTGCAATTTATAACATCCTTTTTGTCTACGATGAAGAATTGAAGTGGAGTATACAGGGCTATTAGTTTTGTTTACTTGCCAACCAACTGAAAGTTCCAACTTTAGCCGTTCGGGTGTAAACGTGCGTGCGTATCTATTACGTAAAACTATAGTAGGAACTTTAGTTCGATTCGAAGTGCGCCACACTCACAGAAAAGTCAAAGCAAATGCTAACAAATGTCTTATGCCATGATCACAACTAATGCCTTGCCACCAATACGAATTGCTTACGATTGCATACGAATATGTTGTGAATATGCTTTTCTTGCAAATTTTAGGAGCATGTTTTTAATCTTCGCAACACCCCGAGAATGTTTACAGACACCTACGAACGTCTTGCGATCATCGCGAACTGGTGCCAAATTGCATTCGTAAGTCCATTTGAAAGCATATTCGCATAGGTGTGAGAGCAGAATAAAAAACGTAAAAAAATCAAAATTGAGTTGACCCCCCTCTGAAAAAACTTTCTGGATCCGCGTTTGGTCTCCCTTTATCATGATAAAATGGGAGAAGTCATACAAAAGTATACAAAGACTAAAATAAATTATCTTAAAGTACCTTACCTTGTTATATCTTGATCGTTGTTGTTGATTCAGTAGGCAATGCTACACTGCCAAGGAACACCGTGGGCTGTATCTGTATAGATATTCAATATCTTCTGCTTTCACTATGTGAATTCACTTTGTAAAAAAAGACCGTCGAGCAAGTTATATATGTGTTTACAAAAATTAGATTTTTGATTTTGTGAATCTCCCTGTCCGTGTGATAAAACCAGCCAGAGCACCCCTCAATTCAAGTTTTGCTGCTGATGGCGCTTCCTCTTGGTTTCTAGTCATAAGTTTTAGGTTGATGTCAGGGATGTGTTGCAAACCGTATGCTGCTAGTATTCTCTTAATATCTTTCTCTAGCATCGTCATCATAGGTATCACAGTCATATATGTAATGGTTTATTGTCTCTTTCACTTTATATGTATCGCACAGTTCTGATTTTGTATTAATAATTTTTGATAACATGTAGTTAAGATTGGAATTGTCTGATATTAATTGTTTCATTAATCTGGTTACTTTTCTCTCCTCTGATTTAACTACAAAGGCTTTGCCTGCTTTAGGGACAATTTCTTGAACCTTGTCAGTTAACCCTGAGTTGTCCATCAATCGCTGCCATTTATCTTTTAAAGTTGATCTCATAATCTGAATTATCTCTTTCTTTTCCACTACTCCCTCATAGAACTCCTTCTTTTTACCCTCCATCTCTTTGGCCGCTTCTTTTGCAAGTCTATCAGCTCTTACATTCCCTTCAAAGTCTTTATGACCAGGTATCCAGTGAATTTTCAAGTTGTTGTTGTCATTTTCTAGTAGTGATGTTAATCCTCTGATGTTTAATATTATGTCTACCTTATATTTAGGTATTCCAATTCCAAATGCTGAACCAATTGCTGACTGGCAATCAACAAATAAATGAATGTTCATATTTTTAACTTTGCTTCATCACACAAATATTTAAGTGCTAATTCAATCCCAAAACTTTCTCACAATTAATTGTTTCCATTTGAACAGATACCTTTCTTGATACCAATGGGATCACTCTGAAAGCCATTCAAATAGAGTACTGCTCCTGCACCTGTGGCACCTGGATTTCCCAAGGCTGAACCATCAGTAAATACAGCAACACAATCCTCTTCAATTCTTTCCAAAATCTGTTTCATGTTCTCTTCCTGTGCTGTCTTATCATTCTCTAATTCATCCCATGTACAATTTGCTTTGTTCTGTCTATTCAATAGCATACAATCATTAGTATATTTGAAGTCTTTGGCCACATTTTCTAAAGATTTTTTTCCTTTTAATTCATTGAAAGTCGAAAGAAGCATATTGAAGGTGGTTCTCTTTCCTCTGACTGTTATATCTTCTATACTGTTATTAAAGTCTTCTAATATTTGTTCTCCCTCATTTTTGCTGTAGATCCTTATCATCTCCTCAGCTTGTCTCAACTTAAGATGAAGATGCATTGGTGTACAATTAGATATTATTTCAAGGGTATCTAAACTGCCATACATCCTGTTGCCTTAAGTAAAGCTGTCCGTTGAACCTTCCCAAACCCTTTCTGTGCCAAATCAGCTGCGGACGCGAAAGCTGCTGCTCCATAATCTATTACTGGAAGGACTAAAGATCTATACAGTTTCATGTTAGTATCTTGACTGCATCCATGGTTATCTTGAATTAAGAAGTATATGCCTTTGATAGCCTTGAAACCTTTCAGCTTCCTATCTGCTATATGTTCTTCAAATTTTAATTGGTCATCAATTGTTATGCCAAGTAATTTCTTTTTCTTCACTATTTCAGTGCTCTCTCCATTTAATATCACAAACTGGTGAGACCACATTATCTGGTAAAATAATCATGGCTTTGGTTTTTACAGTCAATATTTCCATGTTCCAACTCTCACACCATTCCTCAGCTATCTTTTCCCCATCCTCAGATACCTCTTGCACAAGCACATCCAAGTTGTCTCCACTCTTGCACACTGTGTTGTCATCAGCATATTCACTGTGATTTGATGAAAGACCGTCCATAGAGTCAGATGTAAATAGGATGCATAAGAGAGGAGACAAGACTGAACCTTGCGGTATACCTACAGATGAAACAAACCAGTTAGACTTTTCTTCATTTATCCTCAAGCTGTATTTCCTATCTGTGACATAATAATGCAAGAACATCAACATTGTTCCATTAATACCTTTCTTCATAGCCTTCCAGAGCAAGCCTGATCTCCACACCTTTTCAAAACACGACTCAAAGTCCATGATCAATACCACACAATAATCCTTTCTAGCCTTTGGCTCATGAAGCTGATTTATAACCCTTACAACAGACTGAATACCACACTATAATCCTTTCTAGCCTTTGCCTCATGAATCTGATTTATAACCCTTACAACAGACTGAATACCACACTATAATCCTTTCTAGCCTTTGCCTCATGAAGCTGATTTATAACCCTTACAACAGACTGAATACCACACCATAATCCTTTCTAGCCTTTGCCTCATGAAGCTGATTTATAACCCTTACAACAGACTGAATACCACACTATAATCCTTTCTAGCCTTTGCCTCATGAAGCTGATTTATAACCCTTACAACAGATTGAATACCACACTATAATCCTTTCTAGCCTTTGCCTCATGAAGCTGATTTATAACCCTTACAACAGACTGAATACCACACTATAATCCTTTCTAGCCTTTGCCTCATGAAGCTGATTTATAACCCTTACAACAGACTGAATACCACACTATAATCCTTTCTAGCCTTTGCCTCTTGAAGCTGATCTATAACCCTTACAACAGACTGAATACCACACTATAATCCTTTCTAGCCTTTGCCTCATGAAGCTGATTTATAACCCTTACAACAGACTGAATACCACACTATAATCCTTTCTAGCCTTTGCCTCATGAAGCTGATTTATAACCCTTACAACAGACTGAATACCACACTATAATCCTTTCTAGCCTTTGCCTCATGAAGCTGATTTATAACCCTTACAACAGACTGAATACCACACTATAATCCTTTCTAGCATTTGCCTCATGAAGCTGATTTATAACCCTTACAACAGACTGCATACCACACTATAATCCTTTATAGTCTTTGCCTCATGAAGCTGATTTATAACCCTTACAACAGACTGAACACAAGAAAACTATTTCTATATGCGTCTTGCGCTTTTTGCAATGCCATTTGAAAAACTTCCAATTTCCATTTTAACCTATATGCTAGGGTTCTTTGAAAAAAATTTCCAATTGTTCTTTTTAATGTTATAGGTCTATATGATTTGACAGTATTGTAGTTTTCCTTATCAGGCTTTGGTAGCAATACTTTGGGGTCAAGTATAAAAAACAGAGCAGAGTTTATTAGCAGCCCAGCATTTTTGAAACAAAAAGTGCAAGCATTGCAAAAGCCTTTCACCACCATTTTTGATAAAAATTGTAAATATTTTCTCTTCTGGACTTGTTGCAGAGGTGTTACTTGTTGACTCTACAACCATCTCCACTTCATCAATAGTTAAATCTGAATTTTCAAAATCATCACTTTTCTTGTTGTTGTTGAGATCTATCTTAATCTGATCAATGTTCTCTTCCACCTGCATTTCAACCATATTATAACATTCAGGCTTTTTATCTTTCACATCCAGGCTCTCTTTCCCATAATTCTTCTTCATTTCTGCAACAATTTCTATATCCTCTACTGCATATGAACCATCTTGTCTCTTAATTGGCTGTACTACACTCCTAGTAACATCTTTCCTTCCTATATTGATAATGTTCCAAAATTTCTGTGGATTTTTAGGTCCATCATTTTCACCAGGTCATCTAAGGCCAGAATTTTTTTATTAGTTGATTACGGGAATTTTTTTCAGATTTAGGGTCGGGGGGGACGAAAAAAAAATAAATAAAAAAGCTCTGAAAATGACCAGTTAACTGGTCATTTTCAGACCTTTTTTTTCATCTTCAGAGCTTTTTTTTAATTATTATTAATATATCCAGAAAAACAGTAAAACTAGTATGGTAAACAAACAGTCTGTATTAAATCTTTAAATATTTTATCATTTTCCTTAAAATCTGGACAGGTCAATTACAGTGTCACTCTCAAAAATACAGACAGAAGCTCAAAAATATTTCATTTTTTTCAACAAGACAAATAATATTTAGAGTCGGCGGATAAAAAAAAAAATTTTTTAGAAATTAAATTTTATTTTTTCCTACTTTCCAGAAAATTACAGTAGGAGGGTTCGTAAATCAACTATAGTGCTACAGCGATATTCTGTCTTTGTTGACAGTCTGTATTATTGTAAATATTTACCAATAACAAAGATATTTTAGATAACTATTTATAGAATTATACAGGTATTTTGATGCAAATAAAGAGTAAAATATCTTAACGTTTGTTCGTGCGTTTCCTAGTGTAGTGGATAGGCCACTAAACCGTTATCCGTAAGGTTGATGGTTCGATCATCATACAAGGGTATTTTTGATATCATTTTTATTTGAATGTAATCACAATTCACTTGCGTGCGCCTTTTTGCTCACGATCTTTTTGATACAAGTATGTTAAACGTGCTTACACGCATTAAAATCCTTTTTAAAGGGGGAATACATTTCGCTATTCTAGCTACTCTGAAGCTGAGTTGGCTGGTTAGAGCATGGCCTTATTGCAAACCCCGAAGACAGATTTTCTAGGTACGGGACCCATATCATATGTTTGTGAAAATGTGTTTGGTTTACAAGAAACACCAATATTTTGCCCAAATTTACCATGTATGTTATTAACCATTTATGCCATCTTGAGCGTCAAAGCCATAACACTTGCACCAGGTTGGATCTGTCTGCTGCTCATTGTGACCAAATTACTTCGTGTTTCGAGTATCGCGTTTGTGGAATATCATCTGGGTGTTCTTGTTTGCTGGTGAGCAATTTAAGGAATACTTGGCACAAGTGGATGAATTATTGTGCAAATATGATTAAAAATATAGATAAAGATACGATAAATATAATATAACACAGTGAAGAATAAAAGATAAAGAGCGAGCGAAAAAATCATTCATTTACGGGGACTCGAACCCCCCCCCCTTACTAAACTAAAAATATACATATTGATGCTCTGTTTTCCGAGTCGTTACCTACTGAGCTATCCATGATGATAACCAGTCAAATTCAAAATACCCACTTAAAGCCTAATTATGTGCAGCCACACGTTACAGGTAAACAGTTCCAATGTTTTGATTTCAATGTTTACTAACACGAAAATGTAAACATGGTCAATATATCGTGGTAGCACTATAATATAAAAGATCTTGCCTAAATAGTTACTTTGAGCCTCTTTTTCAGCTTCTTTAAAGATTGTCATTAATTGTAAATATTCTTCGTAATTTTTCATGTCACTTCTTTTATTAAATCTACGTTTAGCTTTCTTTGCATTTTAGCACATTGACTAAGCTCTGAACTCCACTATCCCCTACTGTGTAAACATATTATCTTTTTGGGAATTATTTCCTCTGCTTTGTCTAGTATAACTTTGCATATTTCTGAGTAAATCTTATCAACATCTGATTCTGGGACAATTTCTTTAAAACATTTCTCAAATGCTGTATCACACTCAGTCTCCCATTTTTTCCAATCGACAGTCTAAAATTCCATCTCTCCCATGTTTCTGTATTTTTCACTGTTCCTAGCTCAAAGTGATTAGTTTATGCATAGGAGCTTGAATTTCGATCCTTAAATCACCCCTATAGCCTCAAAACCAAAAGCTCACAATGTCATTACGTAGTAATGACCAGGAGTGAAACTAAATTTCAGGCACCTTTGAATCGCCGTTATCAGGAGGTTTTGGCGAAAAATGAAAATCTAACCATAAAAACTATGTCAACAGGTCATGCGAGGCATAGATAACTTTTTTTGACATATCACTGAGTCAAAATAATGAGCGTTTGAAAATAAGAAAAAATAACGGTAGTCATTCCGGCTCCAGTATCCGGTTTGACGCAATGAATCCGAGCCTTCCTCACACTTGGAGAAAATACATTTCAAAACTTTCAAACTCTTCACCCAAAAATGAAACGATCAGTTATATGTGTTCAGAATATTAACTAAATCAAACCCTTACATTTACTTATCACGAATGGTTCTGTTTTTCATAAACTTTGTGGAAATTCAAAACTGAAACCGTTGATTTTCAAAGATCGTGTGACGTTGACGTCGCGCACGATTTGGCGTACAAAGTGTAACGTCAAGTTATAGCGTCTTGGGGCTTATTCCGTTAGATGAAAACGTCATTGTCTCATTGTTTATGCCCTTACAAATAGGTTTCCCGGTACTATATCGACTTAAAGTATATTTGAGACATTGTCCTTTTTTGTCTTAACGTCGCCATCTTGATCATAAGGTAGAAGAAAAGTTATCGAACACTTTGACGTTGCCGTCGCAACATTCACTGCCGATTGACCGGAAACTTGAGCCGGAATGGCTACCGAGAGCTTAGTTTCACTCCTGGTCATTACTACGTAATGAGACACCGTGAGCTTTTGGTTTTGAGGCTATATAGGTGATATAAGGACCGAACTTCAAGCTCTTGTGGTTTATGGTTAGATTTTAGAAAAAAAAATCGTCCACCTTCCAATTATTAACTTTTCGTGCAAAGCTAATATGAACTTAGGCGCTACCTAAACCGTGCAAAGCAATCAAACATATCCGATAACAATGATTATGCACGTAATAAGTGACCTATAGGTCAATGACGTAATTCAGTACGCATCAGCGGACCAGGGCTTATTTGGTACGTAAAACTTTACCGGATCAGTGGCCTATATAGGTCACTGATGATTGTAAAGAACATTCTTTACAGTACTGTCTTATCTTCCTTGATTGAGAAAATTCAAAGACCGACAGCCCGTTGGACCGGCGGGAGATTGCGAAAGACAATTAGGACTTCACCAGTATCAGCAACATGCTTGATGAGCTTGAGTGACCATCTCTTTATATATCTATTGGTACTGGCTCGCTCAATTTTGAACATTATGCCAGGAGTGCGAATTTTGATATTTTGAGGGGAAAAAACAACAACTTTTAGCTGTGTTTTTGACTAAATGAGGAGTGCCCTAAACTCCTCTCTTGTGGCCCTTAGTGATGGACCCATTTTGCTGCTTTTCACGAGATTTATTGTTGTGTTGTGTCAGTTAAAATAAAAGTACTTGGCCGCTGCTCACATTTCGAAAGTCACACTCTCCAGGTAATCACACAGTATCCAACATTGTCTATACCAGACATAATGAGGTGCCCTGAAAAATGTGTTATACCCTGTACTATATTCCACGTCGGAACAGTCTTTTTTCTTTCATTAATCAATGTCAAGACTACAGAAGAGTTTATGGTCTCATCATTTAGTCAGAAACACAGCCTAAAGATTTTTGTCCCAACTGACAAAATAAGCACTACCTGGCATAATCATCGAAATTGAATTCAACCAGCAGCTAGCTTTGGTAGGGTATCGCAGTTAGTTCCTTATTTTGATAAACGATTTACTAGATATGTGTGGTATTCTGTTCGCTTTTTCTCAAACACTTTTATCATGTGTGGGAACAGACTGTCTTATAATGAAAGAAAAAATGACTATAGCAGGAAATGCAACCATTACACACAATATACAGGTCAACCCATATGGCACCGTGAGGAAGTGACAAAGAATGACAGCAGAAACATGACATACAAAAGACAATATAGATTATGACAGTGGCAGGCTGATTGGCCAAATAGCATAATGAAACACCATTGAAATGGTGTCAGCAGACGATTCGGTAGTGGCTTGCTTTTATATTAGGCAAAAAACCCCAAACAAATACGTGTGTTTCAGGTTACTTTTTTTAAAAAATAGAGACCATATGGGACAATATTAGCTGTTATCGGTTTTATCTGCCCGATTATCTTCCCTTGAATATTGACTACTCCCGCAACTTACCTGTTGAAATCTGTGGCATCTATTACACAGAAAAGTATGCAACCCTTAAAATAAATTATTAATAACTAACTTATTATTAAGCTGCCATTATTTTATAAGTTATCAAAAGAAAATTTAATGTTTTATCTTTATAATGATATAAACAAATACGAAATAACTTAATATTTAGTTTTGTCAAATTGTTCATCTTTTTGACTGGTAAAATCCCATTCATTTCTATGTAAACTGACTGCAAATGCCCTTGGTGAGCCTTTTATGACCCCAAAATAATCATGTTCTGATATTTTCTCGATGTTTTATAAGTTATAAATGGTATCTCGATCACCCAATGATATCAACCATATAAGTTTCACAGAAATAAAATGAATTTTAGTTCTGTCATTTTTAGGTTGAAAATTGAGTTTAAGCGCCTTCTTGAAAGGGCGGAGAAAATGTCTAAGTTCTCATATTTTGTGTCTACTATGCTTCCGCACTATTCAATATGCCGATAATGTCGAGAAACCTAACATCATTTTCAAATAGAAATTTAAGGGGAAAACTTAGTTGAATGGGAGACAAGATAATGAAAAAAGAATCTTAAAGGTAATTGTTAGAAAATAACATTACCACAACTTATCACATCGAAATAAAAATCATTTTATTACAAGTTGCTTCAATTTATTTTTTATTTTAAATATAACAATTATTATTTTTATAATAATAACACTTATTTTATTATTATTATCATTATTATTATTATTATTATTATTATTATTATTATAAATGCCTAAATTTATTCGAAGACTTTCATCTGGCAGTATATTCGTACATGTACTTCATTCTCACACCGGATATGCGGCAATCGAATACACTTATATAATCGGCGAACGAAGATCAAAATATTTAGAACCAGAGTTTTCGGTTGCTAATCGTGGCCCGAATGGTGACAAATGGCAATTTAAAACACTGTTTCTATCCGTTTTTTAACCGATTCTGTCGATTGTTAAGAGCGTTTTCGATTGCCACCTATTCGGTGTGCCTCTGGTAAAAACGATTTTTAGACGTTCATAACGGGATATGCGATAATCCTCGGTGTCAGATAATCCCTCGGGCTAAGGTCTTATCTCGGTCATAAAATACTTATTTTACGGTTTTTACCGAATAAACGACTCTGCTTAGAAGCCTTGGCATTCTACTAAAAACTTATGCATAAATAAAATGGTGTGTATCAGATACCCAGGCTGATCACAGTGTTCGTGCTCTGTACACCCTTCTTACTAGTTTTGTCATGCGGCGTCTCGTCAGGGTCTTTACTGTTCAGTATAACAACCTTTTTCGGTCATACTACCAAAACTGTCACTTCATGGGTAGATGCTCAGACTGCGCAAATGGTGTCGTTTGAAATTCTACTAATGTTTAGGCTTTGCAATTACAGTAAAAGACATGCATATATGACGAAGAGTACTAAAAAATGAAGCAAAATCAACAGTTTAGATCCAGATACTTTATAACAAGATGTCTCTCCGTGCCTGTATTTTTGTAATAATTGAACATTTAAATAAATTGTAAACTAATAATTAAGTTTTAAGTGATGCCATTTAATTCTTCCGGAGAAGGTCAAACTTGAACGATCAGCAAAGGTTCGGGTGAGATGGCACAGCGCGGTCATGCCTGATCCATTGCTGTGTGAGTTCCATATCTCTCAGTTAAAAAATCCCAAAATACACAGATTTAAACAAATCTCTTCACACCGAGCTGATCGGGACCAGTAAGAACCAGAACTCACCAAAAACAATTTATAATTTCAACCGTAAACAGCAATGGGACTGATCAGACTGCGCAGATAATTTACTATGCGCATATGCTGTTCCGAGAATTCATGCTTAACAGTAGCATCTGAGCAGTGAACACAAGAAACTGCGATGAGCATTTAATATATGCACAGACTGGCCTGCTCCATTAATGTTCGCTGTTGGAGAGCTGAAACATAAAATCATGCGGTCGTTTTATGATGTGGTCATCTTATTGACACAGCGGGAACTCAGTGGGAGTTCGCTCATCTGCGTTAAAAGTGTGAAAATGGTTGATAAGGATTTGGCCTAAAGCGACTGTTCTCATTAATTTTGACTGCGTTATAATCCTGTATTATGTTTTTTTAACTTGAAGCGAAGACGCTGGTCTGACTAAATGTTCTTTACCTCGGACCCAGTCCGAGTCTTTACAGATGTCGGCTGATTTTGTTTTCGAAAAAAGTGTACAGTGTGGATCCAGATAAAGATCGAGCTCACCATATTTCTGATAATTCGTTTACTGATTATTTTTAATAAATTAAGCCTGAAAAATTATCCGCTTACCCACTCTCAGTTTTTCAACCTGAACATGCAAATACTGTTGGTACGAGTACTCAAAGAATGGTCTCAATGAGACGATTCTTTTGAGCGCTCAAAGCAAATGCTAAAATGTTGGAACAATATTATGCTGGATTTTCTCTTATCAAGACCTATGCCGAGAGAAGACCCAAATCAAGCTGCGCATCTACAATAATGATACGGGTAAACCTGTAAAAACACCGCATTAAAACACACTGGTAAATGTATACGTCGATTTGGTGGTATTTACGCGTATTGCCGGTACTTCATAGACCGGAAGTGGTAGATATTGGTGTTAATACTATGTAGAAAAACATGCCATATGCCTAAAGGACTATAGAATAGATCATTCTTAAGTATTCAGTATGTTCATGGCGATTTATGTAAGCATTTCGGAATAGATTCGAGTACCGATCATCCAGATCGGTACTCGAATATATTCCTAAATGCTTACACAAATAGCCATCTGCATGCCGAATACTTAAAAATGATCTAATTCTATAGTCATTTAGGCATATGGCATGTTTTTCTAAATAGTATTAACACCATTATACATTTACCAGTGTGTAAAAAGTCTAGAGGAAACTGAAAAAATGACCAGACCAGACCAAATAAGCACATTTGACCAAAAAAGTGGTCCTGTTAAAACCTTATTGGCCTAAAAAGTGGTCATAGCTGGACCGACCATACCGCCGCCGACGGCCTTGTTTGGTGAAGCTGTGTTATTTCTAAATCACTGCGGATGCGCAGGCTGGTCTGCGCATTTGTTGTTCGACAGTTTTCTCACATCGAGGCCCATATTATGTTTTCTGAACATTAAGAAATTCAGTACTCAAGTGCTCATGTACTCATTCAGAACACACGAATAGTTGACAAACATGTTTTACATTTGGAGATGAAAAATCTTTTTCTTGATTTCAATTAGTTGAGCATGCATACTCCAATTTGAACTATTTATGTAACATAAATGAAATTGGGTACCCTCTTAGACCTCTTTCGTCAGAACACAAAACTATACAGCAAATACTATACACTCAATGCCAGACTAATACCATGGATACCTGGACTCAGATACAATCGATTTCGCGATATAGTCGCCGCGGTGTAAGGGGGACAATTGACTTATCGATTATCTAGGTGATCAAGAACCACAACTAACCCGTTAAGCCGGGCCATAGTTCTATTTGCGAAGGTAAGCAAATACTTTAATTTTGGTAAAAGTTTTTACATGGGGGAAAATGGGGAAACAATACAGCTGAACTGAGAAATCCCTTAAAAGTGCTTAAAAATTTAGGGTTGGGGACAAAAAATTAGGCATGTTCAAGCAACCTGGAACACACATCTTTTTCAAATTTTAGACCCTGATTACTTTGTATTTTTTCTCAAACAAATTTGTCCTATTTAAGAACATATACCTCATAAAGGAATGTCTTTTCATGTGAGAAAAAGTATGTGAGTTTAACCAGGAAATGAAGCAATCACGCACTATAGACAACCAAGGCACCATAAGGAAGAGGTAAAGAACAACAACAGAAACATGACATCTACAGAATAAAATAAAAGTAAAGCAACCAGCTCTCTCTTCCTCAATAGCATCAACTTGATAGCTTCAGTCTTTTAGTGGGAGGCAGAGTGACCAAATGTCACTTATGGTCAACCAGTGAAACATCACTTAAATGGTGTTTTGCTTGTTATGGTTGTAATGTCAGCGTAGTGCGGACCCTGCCTCTGGCATATAGATTGCTTGTTATGGGCAATAGTGGCCTGCTTTATAAGCTTACTGTGTAAGGAAGTAAATAAGGGTGCAAAAATCAGGAATCGATACAATCAAGTACCACACCTGACCCAGGATTCCAATGGGAAAGTGACAAACTCACAGTTGGACACCACAAACGAGAGCCAAGAGGTCAGCCCTTTCCCAGCAGGTGACCACAAGACACGCTCACAAAGGCATAGCAAACACAAGACAGAAAAAACCCATAAAAGATCCACAAAAGAAGTACCGCCTTGGAACGGTCAGTAAAATATTTTACTGGAGGGCTTAAACCGGTTTAACGATGCCAACCGTTACTATTGGGAATCCTTACTCTACACATGCTTAAACTCAGATTTATCAATAGAGAACGTACAGATAACTGCAGCCCACTGACGGTGGTGTCTGGGCAGGTGTCTGATGAGTGGCTCACATTCTTAGGTGTTTACGTTTCGCAGCAAAACAGTTTTGCGCGATTTGGTTATAATTTCAATGACTTGAATCTCCAATATAAATAAATGTTTATTTCTGCTGGGTATAATCCTAAACTTGAATATGCATTTTCTAAATTTTACCAGAGTTCTTTTCTTTAAATGTTAATACAATGTTGGATTGAAAACTCTTCTGGGCCTTGTTTTGTGTTTGGCCCTGTTTTTGTTCATTATACTTAGAAAGAGTAATTAACTGGTGTGTGTACTTCATTTGCATATTGCTTTAATTTGTGCATGTGTTTGTTTATCTGAGTTCTGTTATTCATGTTTATAGGGAGCACAGTAACTCAGTGGTAGCTAGAGTACTTGACCCGAGACAGAGGGATTGAGGTTCCAGCCTCACTGGCGTCACTGCGTTGTGTCCTTGAGCAAGACACATTGTCCTTGCTTAGCACTGATTCTACCCAGGAAGACTCGCCCTGATATAGCTGAAAAATTGTTGACTGGGGCGTAAAGAATAAAATCAAAAACAAAAGTCTTCATGTATATGTTTTAAGACTGGGGAGGGGGAGGCAAAGTTTTGGTCAGTAAAAAACATTAAGTCCATCTGTTGTCTAAAGCAGAAGGGAACTTTGTTGATGCTTGTCCAATATTTGTTGTTGGCCCATTTGTGTTTGGTCCTACTTTTGTGATAAAATTGTACGCATCCTTTCTAGTCCGCCACTATTCTCCTTAAGAGAGAAATGGTTGATTATTTTGCATTGTGTTTTTGATTTTCTGTGTTTGGTCTTTGTGTTTGGATATCTGTGGACGTACTGTGACGCTATCCTTCCTTTCTTGTGGCTTCAAGAGGGTGCGCCAAACAACGGCGGGAAATACACACTGCTGGGGAGTTGTACGGGCGGCAGTGATGTATGTTATGACGTCACTTTTTGTTTTCTTTCCGGAGCGTTTGAAATCGTTTGTTTTCTTTTAGTTTAATGTTGGATAACGATTGTTGGGCTATGGAAATAATTTGTAGAAATTTGGAAATGGATAAAAGAATTTCAAAGCTATCTGAAAACTCGCGAATCTGAGAACTAGTGTAGCGGAGGCTGTGTTCCGGTGAAAATTATTTTGCGTTTTTGATACACGTTGCAAATGAAATGCAGCTTTTATCAATTTATCTTCTTATTGCATGTTTTGACCTTAAAAAAATATTTTTAAGAAATTAAATAAGAAATGAATGAATAACAAACCACTCTCGAAGCTTTGAGAATTTTTTCGTGCAGCGGACGCTGTGTTCCGGCTCTAGTTTGGGAAAGAGAAAATCGGCCCCGATGCCGGGTATGACTGAGGCTTGCGAGGCGCCATGTTGGACAAGTTTTTGAAGATCATTAGCCAAGTAAATAGAACATTGTTAACTTGTACATACGTGTTATCTTTAGGCGTGCTTCGCACGCGGGGCCTTTGGCCCCGCTTTGCTTTGCACGTACTATCGGTAATAGTCAAGTCAATAATTCTATCTTTCCTTGTTGCACTACAGTCTTGATGCTCTTTAAATCTGTGAAGCTTTTATGTTGCATGCAGGTTTTATGAGAGCGGCCGAACCAAAAACAAAGTGGCTGTTTAACGTATGCAGAACCAATTGCATTTCACACAAAATAAGTAAGGGTGCAAAGATCAGGAGTCGATACAATCGAGTACCACACCCGACCCAGGATACCAATGGGAAAGTTACAAACTCACAGTTAGACACCACAAACGAGAGCCAAGAGGTCAGCCCTTTCCCAGCAGGTGACCACAAAGCACATATAAACAGACGCGCACAAAGACATAGCAAACATAAGACAGAACAAAAACATAAAAGATCCACAAAAGAAGTACCGCCTTGGAACGGTCAGTAAAATATTTTACTGGAGGGCTTAAACCGGTTTAACGGCGCGCCATCCTCACCCTTAATTCAGATGTGGATCAAGACACATAGATATTTGGTTTGCATGAAAGACCCCTAACTTATCAATGCATCATCTCCTAAAACATATAAATCAAGATATAACAAGGAGATAAAGAAAAGATAAGGACTCAACAGTAAATAAAACTGATTACCGGAGCAAAAGAAATCCAACATGTAAACCCCTGAGGGCCCGACAAACAGCCAAAGCATCAGGCCCCTACCATCTTATCAATAGATAAGTCTTTAAGTCGGAACCATCATAGAGTCTGATGTCCGACCCACCGCGTGCAATTAAAGCAAGTCATTAATATCTAGTTTAAGATACGAAGTGGCTTTCGAATTGCTTCATGTACTATTCTACAGTCCTGCCAGCCAAGAGTGACAGTGACTTCATATTTTGTTTACAAAGATATCATGGACCCATAATCGATACCTCACATGTGTATTAATCATATCCTCTGGATAGGATTAATACACAAGTGATCTATCGATACGCGTTAGCTCAAGTGGAGTGTACGATTTAATATTTGACTTATCAATTATAAACAAAATATTACGTCACTGTCACTCTTGGTTGGCACGACAGCAGTAGCTTCATGAAATGAGCTTTAACAATACTTTTACAATGAGCACACAGCCTTTGTATTAATGGTTTAAGGTGTATAACCGTATGAAGCGTAAATAAATATGAAACATTTGCAAGTGTATATAACTTTCGTATTTTATTTTGTTTTATTTTTGATTTTGTCCCGGCTATAATAGAAACTGTTCCATGTTTTGTTCTCAGGTTGAATAAGTCAGGATAAACAAGAACAACTCGGATTTTAGGGTCTGCTTGAAATTCGCTCATTGGACTTTCCCTTGAATATTGTAAAACACAGTCCAATCGTATTAAAATGTTTATATACTCAACTACAAAAGAAACCCATCAGTCACGTTTTAGGGCAATTATGGTAAAATAATTAAGAAAATATATTTTATACCATATTCTTTAACAATCAACTATGCATCAAATTATTGAATAATGTAACAGTTTGACTTAAACCCGTTCATGCTGTATGCCAGTGTATAGACAAAAAAGGGGTCTTTTCTAAAAATGACAAGTTTCAGATAATTGGTTTTCACTCGAGTTCTAGTCATAATGAGTTCACTTCGTTCAATAACCGATATGTCCCTCTCTGATGAGGCAATCAAGTGTGTGCTGAAGCCAAAACAAACCTCCTAAGTTTAGAAAGCCCGGATCTCAATACGATAAAGCAGTTTTTGGATGAGCTCTGGCGACGCATCCGGGATCGTTTCAGTGCAACCGCAGAATCTTCGACAGCTTCAGGTTGCTCTCAATTAAGAATGGGCGTGGATTCGCAAGGACGTTGTGCGGCGTCACATGCTTTTGGTTCGACCTCGTTAAGAGGCAGATATTGCTGCAGGAGAGGGTCATGTCTGTTTTTGGACGAATTTAACCCAAGTGAGCTGATTTAGACGAGAACGAGATATTCATTCTCAAGTGAAAAACTTGTCTTTTTTGAAAATGATCCCTTGTCTAAACACTGGCGAATAGCATGAACAGAATTAAGTAAAACTGTTACAATATTCAATGAAATGATGCAAAACTGGTTGCTACGGAATATGGTATGAATGTTTTTTCATTTCTTAATTCTGATTTCCATTAATGCCCAGAGAAGTGACTGATGGGTTTCTTTTGTTGTAGAGTATATGTCATGTTTCCGGCCATGACATATAGCCTTGTCTTTATTACTTGACGTTTCGCTTACTGTAAAGGCGGCGCCTCATGAATGCGTAATTAGGACTAGTCAACCTTAGGCATAGGTAAAAGCTGAAAAGGGGGCGTGGTTTACTCAAAAGTAACTGTATCATCCTGTGCCACGACCTCAGTCATTATTTAGTCCTTAAAACGCCAGCAAATAAATGCATCTGTAAATGTCTATTTAACATAAGCAGGGAGGCAAACATTGTGGACCCAGATCAGACTGCTCCTACAGGAGCAGTCTGATCTGGGTTCACACTGTTTTTCTATAAGGCTTCAAAAAGTTTAGAGGACGACAAAAAACATACATTTTGTGATTATGCGCTATAAGGGTTAATAAATGTGAGTTCAGTGTGTATACGGTTAGGATTTTCATGAAATGCACGCACGTTTGAGCCGCCCAAAAAGCTTATTAACTATTTACCAAATTATAAATAAAACCTGATTTCCCTTCCTTTAAAGATGCAATAGCCAAAACACACCCAGGTATGAATATTAAAGTTGCCGCCTTTACAGTAAGCGAAAAGGAAAGGAATACATGTATAACGCAAAATATTATAAGTGAACATTAAGCGATGGGCTCATGTATAGCTTCATTGTTTCTAAGTATGTTTTAATCCCGCGAAAGAAAATGCATTTTAGGGAGAATTGGCTTATATTTTTGGGGATTTGGGGAGACGCTGAATTGTTTTAGGGATTTGGGGAGCAAAGGAAACATACTTTCGGGGAGTTGAGGATTTATTTTCAGGGATTTAGGGAGAACAATGCATTATCTTTAAAGAGCCATATACGACATTTCATCTCGGTCTTTAAAGAATATAAGCCAATTCACCCTAAAACGTATTTTTCTTTCTCTATTTTGGGGGAATAGGGGAGAAGCTGCACGTTGCCATAGTCCCCGTTTATAATGGGTTTCACGTCCTCAAAACGTTAAAACTGGTAAGTTTTAATATTCATCAACTTTTTCTCTGCAAATAATCACTAGACTTTTGAGAGAAACCAAAAATTGTTTGTTTATTTACATAATTTACGCAGGCCCTTTTCTAATTAGACCACGTGTTGGCAAAACTTCAGCTCTAAAAACATTTGCTATCTCTAAATGGCCAACACTGGATCGAGGCTATAGACACGCCACATGAAAAGTCCCCATAGTCATGTGGTGTAATTTTGGGGCCCTTCAGTTTTGTTCCATTTCACATGAGTTGCCTTGATACAGATATGTCTTCAGTCAAGGTAGATGACGTCACAGTGTCATAGTCAACTGGATATCCGATAGTATGGAAAGCCATGACTGCCTTAGGGTAAGTTTAGGAATATTGGTAGGTGCATTTCATATAATTATGGGTTCATTTCATATTATAATGGGTGCAATTGGTATTGTAGTGGTTTCATTTCGTGTAATAATGGGTGCATTTCCTATAAAAATGGGTTCATTTTGTGTAATAATGAGTGTATTTCATATTAAAATGGGTTCATTTCGAATGATAATGGGTGCATTTCATATAAAAATATGTTCATTACGCATTTTAATGAACGCATTTCGTATAATATTGGGTTAGTTTTGTTTAGCAGTGGGTTCATTTCGTATGATAGTGGGTTCAGTTCGTTTAATAATGGGTTTATGTCGTATAATTATGGGTTCATTTTATATAATAATGGGTGCATTTTGTATAATGATAGATTAATTTCATATAATAATGGTTTGATTTGTATAATAATGGGGTCATTTCGCTGAATAATGCGTTGTTTTCGTATAATAATGGGCGCATTTGTCTAATTGTAGGTGTTCAAGATGTCTACTAGTTAGTATCGCTATAGAAGCAAGTCACTTAAGCTTAATAAGAGACGCATATGTATACCAAGCGCAGGTCATATAATAATAAGCGTTTTCAATGTACCATCAGGTCAATTTTGCATAATAGCATGAGTAAATTATCATACTTATAAAAATGGAAATTTAGAGTAAATGCCGCCCTGTTTAACAGTATCAAAACAATGATAACAGTAGTATTCTCCTTTTCAGTTATATACGTTACCATTATAAATTATATTCTTTTGCATCAAACTGGACACGCTGTAGGTACTTAGATATTATAATAACAATGATATATATGGTGGGTGCTAAATGTGAAGCAGAAATCATTACAATTAACACAAACTTCAGTTGTTGCTTTTTCATAAAATTAGGATGAATGCATTTTTTTAAATCTTCACTTCTTGATTTGGATTTCAGCTTGGAATGACCCAGCTTCTAAGGTTGTCAGTAAGCGATTGTAGCTAATTATTATAAGCATAGCTGTTGTAATCAATTTCTTTTCAATGCAAATATTTGATGGCTGATGCAATGGTTGACGGAGCTTATAATGTTACTTTGTGCTTTTTATTTATCTAATCCGAATTAAGCTGTTTACAGTGAAGCAAAATGCCTTTTAGATGTCATTCACTACATACAAAGAAGCAAATACATGGTGGTGGTGCGTAGATAAAATAATCATTCAAACTTTTTGAAACAAAATGTAATTATGAAAATAACTTGTTTTAAAATTTTTATTTCACGATTCCTAAAACATATTTGATGCCGTTGTCATGTGCTTTAAGTTTCAATTCTAACCTTTAAAGCGACCATGCTTGTGTTGAAGTTGAATGTTGTTCGTATTAAATGTTTTAAAAGACACTATTCACAATAATTAAGAGCACTTGGATAACAGTCAATTTTATTTTTATCCACCAGCTTTTTTACTCATATAGTCCTAACATTGCAAAAACAATGTTTTAAGAGAAAGTAACGTATATAACAGAAATAGCAGGTTAGTTAACTAATCAATATTATTCTGCTAGTAAGCTGCATTCAATTAAAAGATCAAGATTATATGTAAGAAAACGAAACAAATGATAATAAACTAAAATAGGAATTCCCCTATTATCTAACGATAACGTATAAGACTAGGCTGGTGTGTAATAATGCACTAATTTATAAATAGCTAACATAAATTTAATATTGTTCCATAATAATATATATATGCTATAATAGCTAACATAAATTTAATATTGTTTCATATAATATGGTTAAGATAATCCTAATATACATAACTCTCTTTCCGCTGGTCTTTTGGCAACTAGTGGTCAAGTAATCAATAGAAATATATTGAACGTAAGTAACATATGCAACAGTTATCATATGCGTAAATTATTTTAATTTTTTCGGCAGTTAACTGCACTGAATTAAGCGCTTTAAGAAAATATGCAGATAGTTAAAATTGTGCATCATCTTGTCAAAATTGCTTCGGTTTTAAGTACTGTAGTTAAAAGCCTGCTATGAAGCCTGCATAAGGGTAGCTACGGTTACCCTATGATTAAACATCTTTTGTAAGACTTAGAAATTGTGCAACACAGTTTTCACACTTCTGAAACAAAACATTATCCAAAGGGTATAGTCTAAAATTCTGCTACTTTCCGGCCACTTTTTTTCATTTTTTAATTCTCTGGGTCCCCTACTAAGTATGTTAATTCCATTAGATAGTTTCTCTGTGATGATGCATTGTATAAGTAAGGAAGTTTCCATTCGAGCTAAACAGTTTTTGTGTTTCAACAGCTCCAGAGTCTATGGCGAAGATTTTGCGAAAGTAAAATGCAATTAATACACCAAGTAGCTTCGGCTGCTTTCCGTTCTAAGGCGGTAATTATTTTGTTGTTGATTCACAGTTTATTGTTGTTCTCATTGATGTGTGGATTTTTTGTGTTTGTTTAAGAAATAGATCAGCTCCAGCAGTGAATTGTTGAGTAATAATTCACTGTTTGTCGGTCAGATGTATGGAAGATCAAATCACGAGCGCGCAGCGCGAGTGATTTATCTTCTTACAACTGACCGACAAACAGTGAATTATTACTCAACAATTCACGCACTGGAGCTGATCTATTTGGATTCTAACACACAATAAGCGACGAAAACACATTCGAAGTCTTCAGCTTCTTCCAACTTTCCGCCATTGCACTGAAGAACTCCCGCAAATACTTAGACTACGTCGCATACGTTTACATGTAATTGTGACGTCTTTCAAGCGTAAAAACGACGTTACACCGTCTAACGCCATGAATGACGTCATTTTCCAGTGACGTCAGCTATCACACACTTCAGCTGTGAATTATTGTCCGATATATCACAGTTTGTTACCGTTGACTCTTTAGGCGAGGTATGTTAGAATATGCGGTATTAAGTGTATACTTCTAGGCAGTTTGAGTTATTTACCTGTTTGTTGTTGCTGGCCTTGTGTACAGAGTTTTGTTTTTGGTGTTGTTTAAAACTATGATGACCAGAATAAAAGCAAGTGATTATTATCAGGAAATACATGTACAACAATCACACACTGCAGACCAATCCACGTCAACGGGAGGAAGAGCCACATATCAATAACAATCTCCAGAAACCAGGAATACAAATAAGGCAAAGAAATCAGCTCTCACTTCCCCATCAAGTTGATTTCAAAAGTAGAGAGGCCACAAAGCATCGCACAACAAAACATGTAACAAGCATAGAACCCCACAATGGGAGCAAAAATCAACAACAATTAACAACAACAGAACCACCGCCTAAGAACGGACAACAGACTAAGCCACTGAGCGGCTTAAATGCATTTTACTGGTACCAAACGGGTACTTTGGCAAACGGGGAAAACCCAGATAAAATGCCACACCATGTGGCATTTCATCAGGGTATGCACTGTTTGCTATGGCAAAATCGATCTTCAGGGAATAAAATGTACCTGCGATCCCTCAATATTTTCAATGGACAATCCTGGCTTAATTGCATCAAACTTTATGGGAAATCACATTGGTACACAAAAAGTAATGAGAGTTTTGTCTTTTTGTCCTTTAGATATTTGCACATACATGTATCTACAATACTTGAGGAAATGGCTTGTTGCTTCACTTTAATTGTTGTGTGTGTCAATGTGTGTGCCTTATTGTGCCATGTTCTAATGTTTATCATATGACGTCGCGTCTGGGAGTGAAATAACGCCATGCAATAAAATCTGTAAACCACTAGTGGTTTATCGATTTACAGGAAACGTTATGACGTCCATAACAACGTTGCGCACAAAATGACAAAATTATAACGTTTTTACGTCAGAAATGAGATTTCAAAGTATTTGTCATATGATAAATAGAATCTAACATTCGTGCTCTTGTATTATTGAATTTATTAAACTCGTTGCGAAAAAGAAATAAAATGCTCGACAAGCCTCGCATTTTATCTCTTTTCCCCAACTCGTTTAATAAATTCAATAAAACATGAGCACTCATGTAAGATCCTCTATATCTTGCTCACTATGCTATGGGGTGGCCTGTAATCTATGAGTATGGCAGTCACTGGCAATACCTGCTCGGCTTTTAAATAGACTGCTGACCATCTGGGACTCTTCTGTCACGGTTTAAGTGTTACACATTGTCATTCTGGGCGGGTTATACGTATATTTAAAGAGTCTTTCGTGCAGAACAAATATCTTCACTTAGTCCAGTTTAGTCAAAAATGGAATACAATAGTTATCTGAGGTAAAGACCGAAGTAAAAGTAGACTTCAAGCTAAAAAGGTCCTGTTCCCCACAGGGAATTCGAAGACATATCCTATCTTAAAGAGCATGTCAAGCTGTGTCGAAAAAGAGGTTATTTGCACTCAGTACGCCTGGGTTTTAGCCTGTAACAGACTGTTGCATATGTTACTATAACAAATTAAGAAAAACAGTCAAATGACAGTTTGAGATAAAGAAAGAAGACACTAAACTATCTTATTATCAAAAATGCTCCTGCGGTATGCATGCTAGATACCTAAGCTACAGAAAATTACAGTATCCAATGGTGTTATTTTCGTTACATAGATTAAATTTCCCTTCGAAGATTATAATTGTCACTAATAGAAATAAGACAGTTTGCTTTTCTATCATAAATGTTTTGTTTTTACTGAAGTGTAAAACAGTCCTACCAAGTTTTAAGTAGCCACTTTAGATATCTAATTTTGAAGAAAACTATATTTGAATAGTTGTCACGGGTGGATATCTTACATATTTGGGACTTTCTTGCAAATATAATAATAAATCATAGATTTGCAAATCCGACACAGGATCAGAGTACTTATTGAAGGCTGTGACATGTGATACCGAGCTCAATAAATGAGCAAAGAAATTTTCTTGATGTAAGAGATAATATTTCAGAAACAAATGAATATTACATGTATTTTTCTATACATCTCTAGCCTCAAGGTGTCTTAACCCTAAAGGCAATATCAAGATTGCCATAACTAAAGACCATAGACCGCGAGGAAGAGGCAAGAGACACCCACACAATTAACACTTTGTAAAAAAGTTACTGAAGAAATCGTTCTTTGGTAAACAGTGAAGACTCAGATGAAATACCGCATAGTGCTATATTCAACATAAAAACCCCAGTAGCAATATTACAAAATTTATTTTTTATAAACAGTTATTAAACTAATAATGTACACGTTATCAGAGAAAAATAACAACTACAAATATAAATGCCAGCATTTATAAACTACATTCTGAGTAAAAAATGGTCTTTACTTCTTTGTATTCTGGTTGATTTTCCCATACATATTGATTCAATAAGTATGAAACTGTCCATTGTGCACTTAAATGGGTCATAGGTGGCATTTTCTACATTATGATGCATTTCTGCCCCTGATTGATGTTTTAATCTCAGCAAACAGTGCAGAATATGAGAAAATGCAGCTCATTTCATCATGGGTATTCACTGTTTGCAGAAATAAATTTTAACTTAGATAATTCTACCTGAGATCCCTTAAAGTAAATAATGGACAGTCCAATTCTTATTGTATCAATATGTATGGGAAAATCCATCAGAATACAAAAGGTAAAATCTGAAAAGGAATGGTAATATCATTGGATTTCGTTTGATTAAATATTTGAATCTTAGTATGCGCGATTTTCTTTATTTTTCTGCTAACATTAAAACACCGTTTCCCCGTGGTCCAATTGTTTATTCCATGGAGAAGTGGGAAACTAAAATGTTCAATGGGGTCCAAGCATTTCTAACGGGGTCCTTATCCTATGAAAACATATAGCACTTGTAATTTTCCAAGGGGGTGTCCGGACGCACTGTCCCCTCTCTGGATTCGCCAATGTTTGAATCTAAATTATTGTTTTTCATTTTTTTTCACTCTAGTTCGACGCATTTAACAACACGAGGATATAATATACAATTATTGACTTCAATAAGGTAGACATAAGGATTTATCTACCCGAAAAAGTGATAATTCACCGAGGCCGCTAGGCCGAGGTGAATATCACTTTAAAGGGTAAATAAATCCTCATGTCTACCGAAATTGAAGTCAATAACTGTTTTGTTATATGACTTTTCATTTAAGAATGAAAATTTGCTACTTTCACTTTTGTTGTTAAAGACATCTAAGGATTTTCTCACAAGTTTTAGCAACTTTTATTAAAATATTATAATTTAATATTTTGCAATTTCACATGTATATCAATTCTCTTAATGGGGAATATAAAATGTTATCATAAAACTGTTTTTACAGTTTGTTTATTCAAACAAAGATAAATAAGCAAAGAAAACCAAACAAAACTGTTGTAAAAATTCATGAAAGTCTTAAATTTACCTGTTGGGAGGTGAAACAGCAAATCATGTCAATTTCATGCAGCACATGCTACTTTCACACTCATCATGCTATTTTTAGCTCTCTAGAGGGTAATATTGCAGAAGTGTCAAAAATATTAACTTCTGGGAACTAGTTCGAGCTGGTTTTCATGCTATATTAACTTGTGGACCGGTTCAGACCAGTTATAAGGTAGACATAGAGATTTATGAAAACAAATTGGGCCAATCATGAGACAGGATTCTCACCAGTCATATAACAATACAATTTATAAGTTAAATTGCAGCCAATATGATTCGTAAGTAGATGTAGATGATACATATATATTGGTACATATATTTTTGTATACTGAAAACCCCTAAATGGGTACTTTGGCAAACAGTGAAGACCCAGATGAAATGCACCACAAAGCTGCATTTCATCAGGGCCCACACTGCTTCCTAACATTAAAACAACCTTCAGGTACAGAAATACATCACTATATAAAAACATCTACCTGTGACCCCTTAAAGTACATAATGGGCAGCCCCATACTTATTGTATCAATATGTATGAGATGAGAATACAAAGGGTTAATAATATGTTTGTTCTTTAAGGTAGAACACAGCCGATTCCGTATAATTACATAAAGAAAGTTACTGTCAGTAATCTTAGTAGATTCAGTGTTGATCCCAGGCGATGTCTCTGAACCAAGGGGGACTTGACATTGGATCGAAATTGTCACAACGCCTCTATGCCACGTACCAAGACACCACATGTGTACCCTTAAAACCACATTGTATCAACGTCGATACAACGTTGTTTCGACGTCAAGTGTGTGCTTGACAATTCAACCTTGGTCAGAACTTTGTAATAACTAGGTTTTCGTGTCTGAATTGTGCAAACACAAAGATGTGGTATAGTTTTCAGGAGGGGGCA
This sequence comes from Loripinus fragilis, assembly GCA_964019695.1. NCBI lineage: Eukaryota > Metazoa > Mollusca > Bivalvia > Lucinida > Lucinidae > Loripinus > Loripinus fragilis. Next base: position 68,637,041 of record OZ026530.1, read on the forward strand.
ATTAATGCTATGTTACTGTTCCAAGTTTTTGCCATGATATAGGACTTTTCTCGAACAAATAAAGCATGCCCTCCCTGTTTTCTGCCATTTTTGCTTTGAGAATGAAGATATGATATGAAAATGAGGAAATGAATCATCAAATAAAAAACCCTGTTTATAAAACTAAAATAATCTCTATAAAACACAAATTAACAAGTATTACAAAATGTAATATTTTTAAGGTTTTCATAATGCAACTACATTGTAGCCAAACTATATTTATCACATGGCGTCACATCTTGCGGTGATATAACACCAAAAATTAATGTATTATATATGGCAACAGTCTTTCAGAGTAGTTTAAGTGTCCTATGATTAATAGAATCTAACATTCACACTCCTTGTTGTTCGCATGCAACACAGTCAGGATTTTTTCATCGAGACCGCCATAGCTCTAGCAGAAGAACCATTCCCACAGGGGAGAGAATCCTATAAGTTACATATGTCCTTTCTCTGTACCAAAACCGGAAGTTGTATGAGTGGAACCAGCTGCTGGGGTGTACGGCGGTGGTTGTTCCATATAAGAAGGTATTTGTCCTGCTTCTACAAAATAAAAAATAAAATCATAATACATGCAAATGTATGAACTCGCGACTCACTTTTGTAGAAAACAAAAAGATACATCAAAGATGACTTCATGCAAACGTGTGATATCAAATAGTGTATGTTGCAAAAATCATTATCTTTGTTGCAAGTCAACAACAAGAGCACAGACAAGCCTGTGCAATTGCGCAGTCTGAACAGCACTTTATTTTTTGGCTTTCTTGACTATATAATTATCATCTTAAGATGCTAAATCTACATACAAAAATACAGGTTTTGCGATTAACAATTACTGAATCTAGAGCAAAGATTTGGCGCCAGTAAAATATATTTAATCTCTCAGTAGCTTAGTCTGCTGTCCGTTCTAATGCGGTGGTCTGTTGTTGCGGATGATTCACTGTTTATTCTTAATCCCATTGTGTGGATTCTGTTTTTGTTCCTTGTTTTGTTATGCAATTCTTAGTGGCTTTTCTAGTTTTGCAATCAGCTTAATGGGGACTAGAAATCTGGTTGCTTTACTTTAGCTGTCTTCCTGATATGTTTGATTGTCAATATTGTCTGGCTCTTTCTCCCGGTATCGTGGCACTGTGCGTTGGTCTGTGGTGGGTGTGATTGTGATATTTCTGAACCATACTCACTCATTTTTAAACAATCTAACTAGTCTCTTTAGTTAACCACATTTACGAGAGACACTCCTCATCAACTGGTACTTTTACAAACAGAAAAACACAGACGAAATAATTATCTGCACTGTTTGCTATGCTACAGCTCTTCACACAAAACATACAATATTTTTGAAAATCAAACCTGACATCCCTTGATATGTACAATCAACTAATCAATTTATGAATAAATAAATACATAACCATAAAATGTCAATTGATAGGAAAGAGTTAAAAACCAATGTGCTTACCAGTAGGTTGTTGGTACCCAGTCTGTGGTGGATACTGGTACCCAACTGTTTGTGGATGAACATATGTTGGTGCCATATATCCAGGATTATCATACTTTGGTGGAGCTGAACTTTGTGGTCCATCTTGGCGAGATACTACTACACCTGAATAAAAAACATGAAAATAATTTAAAACCCTTTAAGCACTGATGGATTGTCTTTCCTAGTTTTCCTAGTGAACTCCAGATGGTCCATTGTATATATATGTACGTATAACTTTCTCTTAACATCGTTTCTGTCTTAACATATAGACTATCATCACTGTTTGCAAAATACGTATTTAGGAGTCACCAGTACAGAAATGGCTAAGCATACATACCTATCGCATTAGAGCTTTCAATCATACATATTTACTTTTTAATTCTACAAAGATAAAGAGAGCAAGCTAAATGAAAAATGAAAGTAACAACGGAACCAAAAAAGTAAAAAAACAAAAGAACAGCAATACAACTGTTTGAAGCAAATTTACCTAAATTTCGCAAAACAGGCCACTCTTATGGCCAAAACCAGTCCCAACAGATATCACTAAATTAAATTATATGTCATTATGACCACGACGCCGTCAATGATTAACAGCGAGACCAGCAACAACAAACAATAGATAAACAACAACTGAACCACCGTCTTAGAACGATTAGCAAATCCATTCTCTGATTATATGATGGTTTGAATGTAAAACGTGAATGAATATGACCAGGATTGATACAATCCCATAATACAGACCAATCAACGGCACCATTGGGTAGTGACAGCCACTACACAATAAAAGAAATGAGCCACGCCATGCGAAAATGTGTCTTCGGGATTTCCGACCAGGTAAGATTCAAACCAGTCTCCTCAGCTACAGAAACACGCTACATCATTGAAATTCTTGATTAGGCAAGAGTGGGTATCCTGCTCTCAAGGCAGCGAACAAAAAGGTGCTGATCTGCGCTTTAATTGTTCGCATATGTTGTTTAGCAGGTTTTCGCATGGCGTGGCTCAAATGCAATTAGCTCTATCTTCCTCAGCAAGATGGCTGCAAAAATAGAAAGGACACCTAGACAACCACATCACAAAGAAGGCCAAAATACAAAACCTCATCACACAATAGTTTAGGCATTTAACCAGTAAAAGTTTAAGCTCAGCGGCCAGCTCTGTAAAATGATTCTGAAAGTTGCCAGGATATGACAAGTAGTGTTTGGAGTTTTAATCATTTTAACCCTTAAAGCATCAAGAAAAAAAATGCATCTAAAAATGGGGGCTGGTGAAGTGGTCTGCTGCAAATAATTGCCTAACATTACTGACGAATTAATTATAGAAGCAAACAGCGTGGACCCAGAACAGACTGCTCCTACAGGAGCAGTCCTATCTGGGTCCACACTGTTTGCCATAGATGCTTCTTTAACATTTCAGCAGACGAGAAAAGCAGACGAATTGTGTTGTGATTGGCGCATTAAGGGTTAATAGTGATTCACAAGACATGACCCATCACTACACTCTACAGAAAATACTTCTATATGGACTCTAAGGATAAGAACTGCATCTAAGATAATAATCAACACTAACCTGCACATGGAACTTGGTACACCGGAAGTCGTTCCAACCTCTCCTTGGTTCTCCTGTTACAGTCCTTCACCAAGCATGACATGCGGCAACCATCCACAAGCCAACCGACCCCTAGCAGTCCAAATGTGAAGAAATAGATGACTCCCCACACTGGTCGGTGTAAATAAAAGTGGTGAAGACCGAGAAGCCCGAAAGGCATCCAAAGAACGTACGCGTCATCTAGGTGTTTTTGGTAGTCGGGTCCAGCTTTCATATCCTTATTCGCTCTTCGAACGAGGATTGGAATACGGAACCAGTCCACGACATAGCCAACACCGAGGAGTCCGAATGTGAAGAAATACAGGAATCCCCAGATCGGTCTATTCAAATAGAAGTGATGGAAGCCGAGTAATCCGAATGGGGAAATACCAAAGGCAAGGGCAGCTCCCAGGTTCTTCTCCTGAAACCGAAAAAGGCCATGAATTAAAGATATATGCGGCTAATTCCCATGTACATCATATGCCTCATGTGCGGATCCAGTGGGGGGGGGGGGGAATCACAAGAATATAGGGTTTCCTAGTAGTGCTGGTCCGGATCTCCTGAAAATCACAAAGCTACCAAGCCATCATTCAATGAGGGCCATTATCGACCCGCCAGCAAAACGCTATTACATG